>JACVVK020000189.1:0-112500 GCA_018292915.2 Batillaria attramentaria | reverse complement strand
CTTTAAAGGTCTGCAATCTCAGCAAAAAGCCGCAAACATTGCGTTTTTTTTTTTTTTAAACTGCGACTCCTTCGATTGTGCATAATCCAGGCAACTCAGAGTTTCAGCGCTTCGGGGACCCTTATAAAACCAGAGCACGAGTTTGCCGTGACATTATTTGGCTTTTGGTCAGTGAGCGGGACACACCGCTACAGTGTCTAGCGGATGTTGAGTGCTGCACGATCTTTCTCGCTCAGTGTCAAAACGCAAACTGAGCTGTGAAATCAGGCTGCCTTTCGCTTTTATTAGGGTTTCAGGGACGCTGAAAACTCTGCAAGTGTGGCAGAGTTGACCGCGCTTGCAAGGTCGACTCTGTAATTTTTTTTCACACTTCGGAAAGCTTTTAGTTGGGAACTTAAATCTTTAAGTCTCAATAAGTACGACAGGCATACGACAGCGTGTGGAAACCTTTTCATCAAACCTGCTGAATCTGTTCATCAATCAGTCACTTGGGTCACAGTGCAGCATCTGAGACCATTGTATTGACTCTGGCGTGTATCGCGTACAAAGCAGACGACGTTCTTTTGTTGCGGACTGAGGACCAGCGAGACGGCGCGGATAAGTTGCTATTTTTATCAGCTTTTTCGAGTCCCAGTGTGTTTAAAAAATGCACCGTATGCTCAAAGAAAGTTGTATTTCTCGAATGTTAGGAGCGAAAACAGTATCTAGCAAACAGCATTAGAGCTTCGAAACCGGCAGTTTTCCATCTCAGCGGCCTTACGAACATAGAGGCTGTAACCACTCCGTTATTCGAGCTGAAAAGGTTACTGTCGTCTTGCACGACCGGAGTGGTCTAGTGGGTTGGTCCGCGCGAGGGTTGGTCGTGCGAAGTGTGGGTTCGACCCCGACCCAAGGCGGAAGTTAAAAAAAAAAATGTACTTCCTCCAAAACGTTGCCCGTTTCCTCTGGCTGGTGAGCCGGGTCTATTTGTGTAACTTGTCCATCACAGTCAGAATGCAGCCGACTTTGCAATCTGACTGGATTGAATTACGCTCAGTTAGGGTAGCAGTCCCTCCCCCCACCCCTCCCCCCTCCATCTGCCCAGGGCCGTCTCCATCTTCACTTTAAAGATTAATAGTAAAATAATAATAATAATTGTTTGTTTATTATATCATGTGACCGGCCAAATGTTAATGTCCTCTACGAACGAATACTTTGAAATAAATTCAACTGAATAAAAGGGAGAATAGTCTATCTTGTCATTGTGGTTTTGACTCCCTTCTTGGTATTCCCTTTTAAAAACAAGAGCAGAAAGAAAATAAAGGAAAAAAATCTTCGTTGACAGTCTCCCCCCTCCCCCTTTTCCCACGGGAGGCTGGGAGGAATGGGCAGGATCTGTGAGCGTGCAGGTGTGTAAATTGGAAGCCCCTGATCGGCAGGGGTAATTGATCCGCTAGTCACCGCAGGAGGCGACAACCCGAGAGAGAGCAGCAGTTGTCGACCTTCTAGCGCTACAAGTCGCTTCAAAGGAGGGCGCTTGCATGGTCCCGGTGGCTTAGTGGGCGAATCTGGCCACTGCCAACTGACAACGTTCAGACTGAAGACTTATCGTTGAATAGACTTTTTATACTTATATACACTGTGGGCTGCGTGAACCACCCGTACCACCTCGGGTTGTCACACTCCCCAAATCTTCCCTTGTGAAACAGTTCCACTGACACCCCCCCCCCCCCCCCCGGGCACGTCCTTCAGTCCTGCTCCCTACTTCCTAACACAAGGACACAGCTAACATTTGCCCAATGGAGCAACGCTGGGAGAAACGGTCTGGGTCACCAAGACTTGCTGAATACCACCAGTTTGAAATATAAACCACAAATATAGCCACATCTGCAGAAATAGAAACCTAGCCACATCTGCAGAAATATATAAACCTAGCCACATCTGCAGAACTATATCAACCTAGCCACATCTGAGGCAGAATCCAGCGAAAGCAGACGAAGAAGAATTCACTTGGACTTGAGGATGAAAGTTGATGCAAGTCGTACAATAACATTTTAATATTACAGAAGTGATATGACCGGCAGGCCCATTTCTTTTGCAAAGACTTACGGGTACCGAATAAATTAAATTCAGATTATGCCTTCTCCACAGGACCTCTTACCCCAAAACACGACACAACCTATCCGCGGACTGTAGCTCATTATAGCGGGCTGTGTTCCAACCTGCGTCCACATACCCCCCCCCCCCCCTTCCCCAAAGATCCATACATATATGCATTTTCTTTCAACATCTGCACATGTATGCATGATCTATACGTATCTTGCAACATCCTCAGGCTTAACTCGGCTAAGCTCATACAATCCACTCTGCATGACGTTGATGGAAATCTCAGCTTCCATATCGTAATGATATCTGATCAAATATATGGCTTCTGTCAGTTTTCTCCTCGTCCCTTGAAATATGAAGAGAGAGAGAGAGAGAGAGAGAGAGAGAGAGAGAGAGAGAGAGGTGAAATTGAATTGAAATAACTTTCATTGGAAAACGGTAGAACCAGTTTTCAAAGTTGCCGTTTTAAGCAAGAAAAATGTAAAAAAAAAATGCAACATTCAACAAGAGAGCGAGCGAGCGAGAGAGAGAGAGAGAGAGAGAGACTCGACTCGACTCGACTCGAATTTTATTGATGGGGCCAGAGGCCCATATCAAGGGTTACATGTGCGTTGGCACAAACATCAATAAATACATATGACATAGTTGGCAGTTCTCGGCTCTAAACAGTTCTCTAATAACCTGCAAAACAGGCTGCATGAATGTAGTCAATTTTTATCAATCAGCGTTTCTCATCTTAAAGGCTTCATACACAAACTTAGCCGTGTTAATGATTGCATTACTGTTAGCGTTAGAGAGTAGCAGAGCCAAACGGAAAGAGTTCGGGGATCTGACATACTTATTTGCAATGAACGTTTCCCTCAGGTCAGAATACTTCGGACAGACTAACATAAAGTGTAATTCGGTTTCCTCGGCTCCTGGACAAAAAGGGCAAGAGAGTATACTTCTGTCATGAATGGTTGTCCCACTCTGAAAGCGAAGACGGTGCGTTTTCAGACAAGAGACTCCTAGACGAAAGCGTATCAATGCGTTTCTGACCTGAACATGTTTAACGTCAACAAGATATGAGCTCAGCTGTAATGACGACTTGAACGAACTATAAAATCGAAATCGGTCTTCTGAAGGCCGCTTATGTGCCTTTGCTGAGATACTCTCATGCCAATTTTGCTTCCAGCAGTCAACAAGCCTCTGTCTGAACACGCTTAAGAATTGCTTGACAGAGCCTACACCCTGGCTCTCCCACACATAACCAAATCCGTATCTGTATAACAAATAGCATATATAGGATGCCCAAGTGTGCTTGTCGTTCTCATGTAGGTTCAACAGCATGTTGTATGCTTTGTATGGAATACGCTCAGGGGACATCCGTAATATCTGTAACCAGTAGCGGACACACCGTACATATATAACTATACTGAGCGGGTACCTTCCTGTTTCACCGTAAATTAGAACATTTGGTGTCTTAATACTGACATTCAGGAATCGTTTAATTGCAAACATTTGCACAGCCTCTACCGGCTGGAGGTCGGCTGAGGGGCCCCAAACCTCGGCACCATACGTCAACATTGGCACAATTTGTGCATCGAACAACCTAAAAAAGAGAGAGAGAGAGAGAGAGAGAGAGAGAGAGAGATGGTTCATTGGGGCTGTACGTCCGTTTCCCTCACATATAGGTGGTACTGGATGCTGCAACGGGAGATGTTGCCAATGAAACCGATATGACGTTTACGAAGGCAATGCTCTTGACAATAACACAAAAGCTTGACAAGCCTGTCAGACGGCTGTTTAAATTAGGCACTTTGCTTCAGAGAGAGAGAGAGAGAGAGAGAGGGGGTGGGTGGGTGGGTGTTTGGCGGTTTAACGTCCTTTTCCACCACATACGCGTCATGCAAAGCAGAGAGAGAGAGAGAGAGAGAGAGAGAGAGAGGGAGGTGGGGGGGGGAGGGGGTTGGGGGCTTTGATCCTCTTCCTGCAAGTCGTGACGACCGCATGGTCGGTGAGATTACAAAACCGGATTTCTGGCATCCGCCATCAGGTAGCAAGTTACATCTTTTGGTCACGCGATCCATTTACTCCCCCTAGTTTTTGCTCCCACCGACAGCCTTTTTTCCCCTGTCTCTGTCGTGCAGCTGGCAGAATCTCGCTAAAAGTTTCTCTCTCGATAGCTCTCTTCTTTCTTGCTGCTGACCAAATCTCGTTCAAATGGCCTCTCCCTGTCTTCGAGAGAAATCTCTTTGAACGTGTCTCGTGTACTTTCAGTGGTTTCTCCCTGATAGCAACACCGTTTTTTCTCCTGTTTTCGTTGTGCTGTTGGCGGAACCTCGTACGAAATGTCTCCAGTCTCGTGCTACTGGCGAAATCTCGTTGCAAATGTCTCTGGTGCTACGTGTGAAATCTCGTTGAAAGTGTCTCCCTCTTGCTACTGGCGAAATCTCGTTGAAAGTGTTTCTCTCTTGGTACTGGCGAAATCTCGTTGAAAGTGTTTCTCTCTTGCTAGCGGCGAAATCTCTTTGAAAATGTCTCTCTCTTGCTACTGGCGAAATCTCGCTGAAAGTGTTTCTCTCTTGCTACTGGCGAAATCTCGTTGAAAGTGTTTCTCTCTTGGTACTGGCGAAATCTTGTTGAAAGTGTTTCTCTCTTGCTCTTGCAATTTTTGCTCCCTGACAAGAACACCGTTTTACCTGTGTTTCTGTCGTGTAACTGGCGAAATCTCGTTGAAAGTGTTTCTCTCTCTGCTGCTACAGGCGAAATCTCATTGAAAGTGTCTCCAGTCTCGTGCTACGGGCGAAGTCTTGTAAAGGTCTCGTGCTCTCACAATTTTGTTCCCTGACAAGAACACCGTCTTTTAATTCCGTGTCTCTTTCGTGCTGCTGGCGAAATCTAGTTGATAGTCTTTCTCTCAATGTTACTGCGAAATCAAGTTGACACACACACACACACACACACACACACACACACACACACACACACACACTCTCTCTCTCTCTCTCTCTGTGGCAATATTTTGTTGAAAGTGTCTATCTTTCGTGATCTTAGTGAAATCTTATTGAAGTTTTCACTTTCGTTTAAGTAGGGAAATATCTCTGAATGTATTCCGGTACTACGGACATATTCTCTCTGAAAGTGTTCGCTCGGGAGCAACACAGTTTTACTAAATGTCAATACACTACCACAAGGAAATGTTGTCCCTCCTGCTTTCATACAATCTAGACGCAAGACAAATATATACAGAGTTCCTTTCCTATAAGAATTCGCCAACTATCTTCCCCGGGCCGCATACTGTTATCTTGTAATTTTAGCTGTTGCCACCCACATGATTAGCTTCAAAATATCAAAGTGTTTTCATATCTTGTCTATATTTTCATATCCACACAACATATTCTTGGATTCATGTTTAAGGATTTAAGGACAACTGAGAACATTTTTATCCTTGGGAAAAGTAAGGCAAGTTTTAACAACAAATACATGGGGATGTTTTAGACCTTTTTACATGTATTTATTTATTTATTTATTGGCCCACACAGCGGAAGTTGTCTCAATTTTAAGTATGGTTTTCAAAAGCCAAAAGCTGGAAAGCGATTTTATTTTGGGGTGAAATTAATTTACAGTCAGGTTTATTTTTATTTGGTGGAGGTTTGTGGCAGTGACGCCTTAATGCAAGCAGAGTCTCATATCAAACGCCGACTGAAAGTATCTTAAGTCACCTATCCTATATGCGTCCTACACGTGACTCTCGGAGACCTAATACGACGTGACCATGTTACCTGAAAGTACCAGGAGTCTCATTCTACACGTCAGATGAAGGCATTTTATGTCACATAGATCCTTCACGTGACTCTTGGGTGTCTTAATACGTTTCCAGTGTTAGCTGAAAGTAACAAATCTTGAGTCACATAAATCCTTTACGTGACTCGTAGATGTCTTGATAATGGTCGACTCCAAATAAAGTGACTCGTAGGTGTCTTTATAACATTTTCGACGCCAAACAAGGTGACACGATTCGCATAAATTATTGACGTGAGTTTTAGCTGGTTGGGTGTTTTGAGGTCGAACGAACTCTGTCCAACACGTGAAGAAAAAAAGGTCTGTTAATTGTTAGCTCTATCGGAATTAGAACCCGCGACGGTCCGACCAGCCGACTTCATCTGCGTGACGCTTGGAGTCAGTTATTAACTCTCACTATACTGAACGTTTTCCCAGTGACATACTAACAGACGGTTGCTTTCCTCTGAGTGGTAGAAACTCGTTTCCTAGCGCCGTAGTTGGGTCCTTACTTTATGATGTCTGACAGAATGCAAAGGACAAAAGCTGGCGATCCCATAAATCGGACACCTACACCCAAGCCAGGGCCTTGTGAACGAGAGGGCCCCAAATGAGGACCCGGTACAGAGAGAGTTAAAGGTTTCTCATGCGACATTTCTAAGCTGACAGATCGTTCTGAGCTGTTGTGGTGGTGTCTAACATCGTATCACCTGCACAGTTACAGCGTCTCACGGGGAGCCGGGAGAGCCGAGCGGTAGAGCGTTGCTCGGTTCGCGAGTTCGAATTCTGGCTGGGGTCAAATATTTGCGCTGGCTTTTTCTCGGTGCCCCGTCCTTGATATCACCCGTATGTGACGGACAAGGACGTTAACAACAAACAAGCAATATGTTTTGTAATCTTGAAATGAAGTGTGCTAAATTCCTTACTGAGCCATCTACCGTTCACTGACACCCCCTTCCCCACCGAACCGGGGTGGCCGAATGGTAGAGCGTTTCAATGCTCGGGTCGTGACATCGAATCCCGGCTGGGGCCAAATATTTGTGCTGGCGTTTTTCTCGCTGCCCCGTCTTTGATATCACCCTTATGTTGTGGAAAAGGATGTTAAACCCTTAAACACCCACACGCCCACCCCCCTTCCCCACCACATCCTGTATATACGTCCTACACGTGACTCTCGGAGACCCAATACAATGTGACCACGTTACCTGAAAGTACCACGAGTCTCATTTTACACGCCAGATGAAGGCATTTTAAGTCACATAGATCCTTCAGGTGACTCTTGGGTGTCTTAATACGTTTTCAGCGTCAGCTGAAAGCAATAAATCTTGAGTCATAAATCCTTTGCGGATAAATAAGTCATTGCCACCACAACCACCACCACCACCACCACCACCAAATAGGTGAATGACACCCAACTGTAACCTCACCCAGATCTGGTGTCAGTAATTCTGCTTGTGTCCAAGAAGGCCTGGCGCCTCTCCAGACCATTTATTGTTGCAGGGACACCCACGTCTGCCGAGTACGTGATGCAACCTAAATAAGTACCGAACCAATGTCGGTATGGGTGGAAACCATGAGGATACCATTAGGAGTATAATGTTACACGCTGCAAAGCCTCCTGCTAAATTAAAAGACGGGTAACTTCAGTCAGTGTGTCATGGATGGACAGAGAGAGAATGGACAAACTTCATTTTGGGGGGGCCGTCGACTTAGTCCAAAAACGAGCGCGACAGGTATCGATACGTGAAGGGTAGCCAACAGGGACGCACCAAGGTCTTTCCCAGACCCACCGCATGCTTGTCAGTCACGTCCTAAATCAGGCGAAAGACGGGCGGGCAACCCTTTTCAATAGACCTTCTTCTCTCCTCTGGTCGCCAGGCGAGCAATCTCGGAATATGGACCAATTACAGATAAGAGGTTTTCGCGGACAGGAGAGAGGGAGCCTTTACCCGGAAACTGGAACGTTTCGCGACTTTCGGCCAGGAGAGCTCTAGTGGATTATCACTGGCCCAAAATTATGCATTAGTAGTCGGGGTCTTCTGGGGATTTGCCTGCAGAGAAGAGTCGCTGTGTAAGACACCACGCGGGTGATGGAATCTTGAACAACCATTTTGGGGACTGATAACCGGTGGCAATAATTTGCATACAGAAGCTGGTGGTTCGTGATCTAGAAAGTGGACGAGGCAGTGGCGATGTCAAAAAGAAGTGACAGTGACATACCAGGAGGGGGGGTGGGGGGTGGGGGTGGTCTAGTGGCGGCTAACACGTCCGCTGCGGACCCTAAACTGCCTGGTTCGCGTCCCCTGTCTGGTGGGCAGGAGTTTGGTGGAGGATTTTTCCTCACCAAATCGAGTCAAAATCACGTGCAGACTCGTTTACGATGCCTGTCTTGCGCGCGCACACACACACACACACACACACACACACGCACACACACACACACAGACACGGACACAGACACACACTGTTGAAATAATTATAGCAAGTGTGCACGTTAACCCAAGTAAATTATACAGGATCCTACTCCACGGCCCAGGCTAGCCCAAGTATAGAAGACATGAAGTTCAGTAAAACTTGAATTAAAATCACCTCTCACATGCGTGGCACGTCACTGATGTGTTAAAAATCCCATTTTCAAACAGGAGGGGCCGTGAAATGGAAAGCAGATAACCAACACCGACACTGACACGCGTCCTCAGTATGCTGAGGATGGTCACTTAATAGGAAGAAGAGGAAGAACTGACGGGAGACCTGCTTTTCGTCCTTGAAACAACAACAAAACAGAGCATTTCGACGCTGTAGGAGAGAAAGTCGTGTTTGTGTGTAGATGACTATGATGGAACAAAGTGGAATAGTACTTTGGAGGGGGGGGGGGGGGGTGGGAGGAAGGGATGTGGTACTGTAGATGGAAGTTGAAGGCAGCAGTGGTGGGGAGTAATGGAAAGACAAAGCCTCAGAGAGCCATATACTGAAACTTGCTGGTATTCCTAGTGCTGTAAACTCTTATACACGGAACCCAAGTGTAGCTCTACATTATATACAGCACACCGCCTACTATAGCACTGAGAGAGAGAGAGAGAGGGGGGGGGTCTAACAGAGAGAGAGAGAGAGAGAGAGAGAGAGAGAGTCTTCAAATCAGCCCCGGCTCAGGGTGGGTGGGTGTTTGGAAGTTTAACGTCCTTTTCCACCACATAAGGGTGATATCAAAGACGGGGCAACGATGAAAAAGCCAGCACAATATTTGGCCCCAGCCGGGGTTCGAACTCGCGACCCGAGCATTGGAAGTCCAACGCTCTACCATTCGACCACCGCGGCTCCCCTCAGCCCGGATCAGATAAACCAGTGAATCTGTATCATTCACGGGGGTGTGTTTGGGAGTTTGTCTTTTTCCACCACGTATAGGTGATATCATAGACAGGGCAATCAGGAAAAGACCAGCACAAGTATTTGTCACCAGCCGAAGATTCGAACTCACGACCCGAGCATTGAAAATTCCAACACTCTACCATTCGGCTGTACCGGGTCCCCTCTATATCAGAGCCCTGCGTAAGTGTTAGGTGTGCACATTATACAATGTAGCCTAAGGGAAAACATGCGAACAATTTTCCATACTGTCGACACACATGGTTAATGTGGCACTCTGCAACTGATGCCCCGACTGGGTTACTAATTAGATGTAGCTGTCCGATGTGTGTCCCAAGTGCTTTGAACCTGCCTGGTTCTCTTAAAAAGAGAGAAGAAGAAAAAAAAAGAGGAAAAAAAGAAGAAAGAAAGAAGAAAAACGGCAAAGCAATCAAGCGATGCGTCTGCCGACTGAAGTAAAACACCGGAAGAGGCCATACCCAGATAGAATAAGGCAGGTTGCTTTTGAGAATCGCCCATGCAGGTTTAACGATAAGCAGCGGTTGTTTTTGCACACATGCTTCTAGTTAACTTTATGTGATTGGGGGCTCTCTTTCTCTCTGGAAATTCTACTCTGAAGAGATCATTATCTGTGCGTTGAAACTATTCTTCATAGAGAGTACTTACCCGAACATCTTGGTTATTTACGTGTTTTTGACGGGCTGTTTCCATCTTTGCTATGCCACTTATGTTTTGCAACAGTTTAGCTCGTGAGTGCGTCTGTACGCTCAAAATACTCTATCTTGATGATTAGTACAGCTCTTAATCCGATACAATGTTGTTTACACTTTGCGCCAGCGGTCGAATATTCAAATTGTACGACTGTTGTTACACTAGTGGGGCGCTCAGTGTGGTCGTCGTCATCAGTCGAGTACGCTTCTGTTGGCTCGGTGCCACATTCCAGACGCTGTTACTGTCCGGGTGTGTAAGTGGTGTATTGGTGTATAGCACGAAAACTGTTCAGAACGATATGTGAGCACAGAAAATGGTGACATTAACCCCTTTCACATTTTTTGTTTTGTCACGAATGAAGATTGCTGTTCACTAATTATTAGGGACTCATTTTCAATCGGCTATTTAAATTTTAATGACAATTTTCTCTCGAATTTCTATCAGAATACACATTTAAAATATATGGGTTCAAACTCTTGCAGTCCTAGAGACAGAGAGACAGAGATGCCATGAAAACCAGAACGTAGAACGCTTAAAAAAAATCCGAACTGAAACGAAACGAAGTGAACCAGTGCACACGCTACAAAAGGTTTGTGCATGATGGGATATCAAACTGAAATTGCACGGAGCTACGAATTTTGTTGGTAATCGAATACTGGGCATCCTCTATCACTTTATTACGTGATTTCTGAGGCACGTTTCAGTATGGGGAACATTAACAGCCCTAGCAATTCGCATGCAACATGAATACTTTCAAGTCATACGAGTACACATGAAATTTGGCTTTTTAAGTTTTTTAGTGTATTATTCTGCAGTGAAGCATGCTGATAACGGGTTTGCCGAGACGCTCGGCCAATCATTGTGACCCTCACCTCTGAGCAAGGTCACGCAAAAGCTTTTCATGCCAACTATTGAATTACCAGGCTCGGGTTGCCCTACATTTGTAGCTGGGTCAATGAGAAAACATGATATTTTTCTGGAAATATCATAACAGTGTGACCTTCGTCTTCAGGGAAGGTCGTTCAATATGATATGCACGGAAAGGCCTTGTCACCAAAAGCACTAGTGTTTTTACCATTTACAGTTCCTTTAAACAACAACAACAAACTTTCTCATATACTGAGTCAAAAATGCGTGTCGTTGGTGCTGGATATGTCCGTACACTCCGCTGACCGGTCAAAGGGATATATATAATTATAATTATATATATATAATTATATATATATATATATATATATATATATATATATATATATATATTTGTTTTTTTAATTCGGGCTGCTTCCCCCGGGGGAAGTGCGTCACCGCGGCGTAGCGCCACCCAATACCTATCCTTTATTTATTTATGTATTTATTTATTAAACAATTTTGCGATGAGCAGCCCGTTAGCCAGGAAAAACCGGTATCACATATCACAAGCTCGACCTGGGATCGAACCCACGCTTCATCGCCATGACATTGGTGACGGCCGTTCAGTAACGCAGCGGCTAAATCCGACGCGCTACCTATTAGACCACCGCTCACCCCCCATATCTTGCGTCAATGTCAAAGAAGCCGAACATCCTGGTGTATGCTCTGTGTCTGTCCCTCTTCATTAAGACTGAAGAAAGAACTGCTTTCCTAATCCCTGTAAAGCAAAGTTTCATTTCATCTCTCTCTCTCTCTCTCCCTGTGTGTGTGTGTGTGTGTGTGTGTGTGTGTGTGTGTGTGTGTGTGTGTGTGTGTGTGTGTGTGTGTGTGTGTGTGTGTGTGTGTGTGTGTGTGTGTGTGTGTGTGTGTGTGTGTTCGTTCTGCTGTCACTCAGATCTTTAGCTAGATACTATTAGAATTAGCATCGGCAGATATGAAAATTATCTCTACCGTTTCAAATGCAAAATCAAATTTTCTTGACTGTCTCCTCTCTCTCCCCTACCCCAAACCCCCCCACACCAATATTTTTCCCAAGGAAGTTTTTTTTTTCTTTTCTTTTTTTCCTCCCTGAAGCCTTCTTATTTAGTGGCCAAAACGCCTTTCATGGCAAGACGTCAGCCGGTTATGAAAGAACGACAAAAGCTGGCAAGGCGAAAATTAATGGGAAACCAAATGAGTCAATTTAAACAGGAAGCATCGCACAGGACAATGCTGCGACATCATTCTGCTGAGAAATCATGACGACAGAGACGCGAAACTTCTCAAATTTCTCAACGGATTAAAATTTTGACAGAAACTTTCGTCAGTTTCAAAACTTGCAGTTGCTAATACTACAAAAAAGAGAAGAAAATACAAAGCAATGAATACAGAAGTCAGAATACCGTTCCTCGACGTCCGGCTATGTTCATGCTGAGAAGGAAAAAGAAGAAGAAGAAGAAGAAGAAGAAGAAGAAGAAGAAGAAGAAGAAGAGAGAGAGAGAGAGAGAGAGAGAGAGAGAGAGAGAGAGAGAGAGAGACTTTACAAGGGTAAAAGATTAGGAGCGCAGCCGTCTACAATCTTGTACTTGATAAATTACTTCTGGAGCACACACACACGCACACGCACGCACACGTCATCAAGGAAAATTACAACATTTTTCACTCCCTTTGAGATTATTTGTACATCCTAGTTATTTGTACTGATGCCTTTCTGTACCATTAACTCTTTGACGACGAAGCACAATTTCTAACACGCGATTTCCTATAGGAAATCGCGTGTTAGAAATTGTGCTTCGTCGTCAAAGAGTTAAGCATCTCGAAACAAAGACGGGTAAAATCCGAAAAATTATTAAAAGCATTAGGTGTACTCGAAACAGCAAATCCCTTCACTACATTTCCACGGCGAAACCCGACTCTAATAACTCTCATTTTCTCTCCTTTTCTTCAAAATAGCATCACTTTCCAAACAACGTTTTGTTTCAATGGACACAGGGGACGTTTGTCAGCGGAAAAGTAATGTCTTCCGACAAGCAAGATGGGTTCGAGAGTAGAGAGAAGATTTTGTTAATCTCGTAGGTCTTGTCCTGGATTACGTATCTTGACATTTGGAGAGCGCCAATGGTCCTACTGACGAGGGAGAGAGAGAGAGGTAGAGAGAGAGAAAGAGAGAGAGAGAGGTGCTCTTTAATTTGTACTAGCGAAAAAATGAAAACGTCAGCAAAATAAAACATCTCTCTCATCTCAAGCACGCACGTCCAGTTTACGAGCCCCCCCCCCCCCTCCCCCCGAAAAAAAAATGCAGTTGATTAATTAACCAAACCCTAAATCTACACACAGAGTGGACACAGACAGACACTACAGGAAATCTAGCCCAGTTCACCACCTCTGTCTGTCTGTCTATCTGTCTGTCTGTCTCTCTCTCTCTCACGCACGCACGCACACACGCACGCACACACACACACACACCACTCCTAACTACTTAAAAATTACCACCAGAACGCTTGCCCAGTTTACGACAAAAAAAACAAAAAAAAACAAAAAAACCCAACAACAAATGACTGCAGTAATTAACCATACCCTAAATCTAAGTCTCCTGCCCCTCTGCCTCCCTTCCTCCCCCGCCTCCTACCTGAACTCCGTACCCATCCTTATACGCCTAACTACACTTTTTGTAGTTGGGTTTTCCTCTTACGTTGGCTGGACTCCTCTCATTGTAAGAACTAATTTCAGGAGGAAGTAATTTGCAGAATAATTGTTTGATCCCTTTTATAGTCTCCCTTGGCAGACTCATCTGATGATAATTATGACCTACCTCGGCCAAGGGCAGAGCCCCAGTCTGTGCTCAAGGACTCGGCGTCCGCTATAGCTGAGCAGGTCTAAAGTTCTTGCAATGATTTCACTTGTTAAAGAATCTATGCGCGCGCTGAATGGAGGGGATGGGGGTGGGTGGGTGGGGGGACTGCCAATGACGACTTTCTATGGCTGTTCACCGCATGAGGCGATGCTGCATTTGGACATTGGAGACCGTTTCTATAAATAGACCGACCAATCGGCGCCTTCGAGCCTGAGGGGGTCGCCCTGTCCCTGCAAAAGCAAGCTTACAAGGTAATATCACGCCGAGTGTTCACAATGGTCTGTGACGTTGCGATGTTATGTAATAATAATAATAATAATAATAATAATGAGGATTTCTCTGGCGCCCAACCTCCTGCTGGAGCTCTGGGCTCCTCACAAAATAAAATACAAAACAAAATAGCATTACATACACATTACAATACACATTACAAACGCATTACATACACATTGAAATACACGTTACATACACACAGCCATAATACATCCTTACACGACAAGTAATGATGACAGTGATGGTGGAACAATCAATTCAGTCAGTCAATGTCTTAACACAAGCGACTGTTTTTGGTGCACGGATTCGATGAAAAGTTTTCGACGACCATTCTGTATTCTAGACAGGCACCTAGACACTTGAAGCCCCCCCTATTGTACCATGTCCAGGAGAAAGGAATCTCCGGTTGTCAAAGCTAGTCGTTGCCCCCAAAAGCCTGCAGAAGTTCTAAGCGAAGACATAAACGACAGATCTACGATAAGTCAGCCGGCCAATATCGTATCAAGCTTTAACCTGCATTCAAACAGCAATGACGAGACGGTTGTGCTTGTTGTTGTTGTTGTTGTTGTTGTTGCTGCATTCCTAGCCTCTGTGGTTTGTCTTTGGAAAGTCAAAACACAATAGACTACTTCACCAACCCATAGTTACATCAACGATAGAGTTTTTCTCCCCTTTCTCAAGTACATACAGAATCTCTCCGTCGGCCATCCGCTTTTCTTTATTCAAGTACACGCGAACATTCTCTGTCTATCGACCGTTTTCACGTGCACACGACGTCTGATTTGATTAGCCCGTGGCAGTCATGTGACATCGCCTATTTTCCGCCATGTCTTTGTTCCCATCAGTGATCAACCTTTATACTTGGGCCTCTGATCATCACGAACACCCAGAATGTACGGGATACAGCCCGAGTGTTTCTACTATCTAGAGTGCGTGGCATCGCCATTCGCTGTACAGGGGAGGTTTCTCCTCTCCAGCTCCGCAAACAACCGGTGACCGGACGGTTTTCCGACGGGCGTTACGCCGAACGGACAATACGCCGAACGGCCGGACAGCGTACTTAAAGCAACTAGATGGAGCTGAGAGGTGGGGGAAAATATCATCTTTAAAAGTCTGTCTAAGTCTGCAAATGTATAGTGATGCTCCATTTGGACATTGCGATTTTTTTTTCGGAGGGGGGGGGGGGGGGGGGGGCGGTCTCCAGTACTGAAGAAAGCAGACGCTAAAAACCGTGACCTACTTTCCATGGCATGAAGCCTCCGGCGCTAGGCTATGAACAGACCAAGCCAACGTGCCAGCACCACATTAGACCCGATCTGACTCTCCTCTGACCAAGATACAGGCCTGTGACAGAATAACTCGAGACATCGAACACTTTCAAGAACACAGACTTCAGGCAAACATCCTCATTGATGTTGAAGAAACGCGCACACGACGCGTTTTCTGCAGGGCGTTGAAATAACGGCCTGTGCACCGGGATATTGACAGGCTGTTAACCATATCCGACTGGCTGTAAGTGTAATTATTCCGTATACTGATATCCCCGTCACATCACGACTTCCTAATACAAAGCTCAGCTCATGTTTCCCTTGTACGAAATGATGCGCCTGTAAACGGGGAAGTACTCTGCTCAACGGCGGGTTCCATTTCACAATCGATTCCTTCCCCTCCGTGAAAGAAAAGGTTGGTTGGCTGGTTGGTTGGTTGAGCTATAGTGCAACGACCCAGTCACACAGTCGAGATGTGGAGAGGGATGGGTGGTTGGTGGAGGGGTGGAAGGAAAAGGGGGTGTCTGAGACGCTTGCAATGGTCATATATGTGACCCGTTCTCGCGAAAGGGACCGTTAAGTCGCGCTAGGCTGAATGCCGCTGCAGGCGAAAAGAGTCTTGGGGGTCAGTATGGCCGCCTTGTGAGTAGCAAACTTCAACTGCTGATATCTCTGTCAATTTTAGTACTACAGCCTTCATCCTTATATTGAATTAAACTGTATAACCAGTAGATTGCAGTGATGTACATATCCCAACACTGATAATTTTCAACTTATGGTCCCTATTGTGAGAACGGGTCACATATAGTGTAGTATACGTGTAACGTCGATCCCATTTTATAGGGAAGGGACGACAACACTTCTTCCCCTCCTTGAAGATACGAACGCTACCACTGATGTTTACTTGGCTTTACAGAGGAAGAATGCAGCTGCGCTTGGCCCAGTGCTCTGGCAATAGTCTGTCTTACAGGTTAGTAGACCTCAAAACTCAAAACGAGAAAACAGCCGTGTTTCCCTTCTCGCTGCTCGGTGAACCAGTCAGGGCAGACAATCACATGAGAGAAATGTCCTGTCGGATGCTTGGTAAAATGGGTTTGCACTGTGGAATCCAGGTCCATTCATGCCACCGGCTACTGCGTTTTGGCTTCAGTCAACCCTGTTCTGGGTCCGTAGCTAACTCTACGCCCCTGCGATGACGCCCAAATAGGGCTAACCGAGACCGACCGAGCTAATTAAGTGATACCTAAGAAGGAAAAAACGAAAATATTCGGTGACAAGGAAAGTGGACAGCTGCGAAAAACTTTGAGGTCCCCGTGTTATTTCACAGTGTGCACAGAAGCGGTGAAAACTGTCGCATTCACCAGCACATTTTCAGTCTGTTTAGAGATTGTTACCTGCATGAGTTGTCTCCCTTGCCGCAACAAGCATGCATTTTTCGTGACAGAGCAGAAAGCTGACACGAAAAATGCATGCATGCTTCGGATCTGTGTATACACGGGGGACAACTCATATAGGGGGTTTAACTCAAAATATGGAAAATGTTGCTTTTCTTTCTGTTCCATATTATAAAATCTTACGCCTGTGCTCGCGTCAGAACATATCCTGTGTCGTTTTGCATGTGGCATGGTAGGCTTGCTTCTATTTTCAGCTGAGTAGCCGCGATCGCAAAACTGAAAGGCAACAAAGCAGAGGTCGTAGAATTTAAATGTTCGACCGCCGGCGCAAAGTGTAAACAAAACTGTATCGCAGTAAGAGCTTGTACTAATCATCAAGACAGAGTATTTCGAGCGTACAGGGGAATATCTACGAGCGAAACTTTAAAAAACAACAACAACAACAACAACAAACGTAAGTTGCCTTTGCAGCAAAGATGGCATTAGCCCATTTGAATTAACGATCCTGCTGCTGTTCTTCAAGAGCAGTGTTGGCAGTCTGACTGAAGCTCAGTTACCTACCCAACAATCAATAAGCTTGTCAAAGAAAGCAGGTTTATGTCCTGCGGGGGCGAGGAACAAAGGCGCGTGACAAAAAGGTTTCTTTTAAGAAAAGGAATCAGCGTCATCATCAGCTAAGGAAAATGCAGTGCAGAGTTACAGCGCAGCAAGAGTTGTGAGGGAGAGATGCATGCACACAGTTTCCATGACCGTACATGGAGCTGAAAGAAGATAGATATACAGTCGTTTGAAGTTTCTTTTTGCTGTAAACTGATGGGTTGCGCCACCATCTACGGAAAGAAACGATAAAGTACCTACAAGATGAAAGAACATCATTTTAATTGATTTTATTCTTATTTTGATAACTGACGTTTGATATAGAAAATTAATACGCGTTCGCACTTGACATTTTAGTGGAAGGTCAACAACTGTGCTATTTTTAGTTGATTATTTCCAAGCCGCTCTCTCTGTCTCTCCGTCTTTGTGTTAAAGTGTAAAAGCATAAGATCTCCATTTGTGTGGTAAACACCTCAAGGTTTACGTAAATGAAATCACGATAAACGACACTTACTCTGCAATGATTCAATCTGATCTGTGGCCGCTGAACTCACTCTACAGCGTAGAAAAATACCAGTCATGTGTTTTGTTGTTTAAAAAAAAAAATACAGCTGATGTTAGGCCCAACAAGAAGCACAGGCCTCTCTCTTTCTCTCTCATTCTTTGAGTGTGTGTGTGTCTGCGTGCGTGCGTGTGTGTGTATGTGTGTGTGTGTGTGTGTGTGTGCGTGTGTGTGTGTGTGTGTGTGTGTGTGTGTGTGTGTGTGTGTGTGTGTGCGCGCGCGCGCGCGCGCGGCGAAAGCCAGAGATATGATGGTAGTGTCAGCATAGAACAATACCAGTCATGTGTGTGCTTTTTTGTTGTTGTTTTTGTAATTGTTTTTTAAACAAAGACAACTAACATTAGGCCCTACATGAAGCACAGGCCACCCTCTCTCATTCTTTGAGTGTGACTCTGTGTGCGTGTGTGTGTGTGTGTGTGTGTGTGCGTGTGTGTGTATGTGTGTGTGTGTGTGTGTGTGTGCGTGTGCGTGCGTGCGTGTGCGCGCGCGCCTGCGTGTGGCTGTATATGTGCGTATGTGATTCACTCACCATTCCTATCAAATGGAATATGGAGACAAAAAAAACAAAAACCGCCAGTTGTCCATTGATCTTTCTGACAGTACTGGGAAAGAACCAACCTTTGATTAACCTAAGAAAATAGCTGTATCGCCTCACCACAAGATTGGCAGTAGCCTGGTTCATCCATAGGATTTACTTTAGCATCCCCGCGACAGCGAGCAGCGGTGAAATGTACTTCTCCCTGTGTGTTAAAGGTCTACATTTTCATCAAAACGGCACAAACAGAGAGGGTGGGGGTTTAACGTCTTCTTCCACCACATACGGGTGATATCAAAGACTGGGCAACGATGAAAACGCCAGCACAAATATCTGGCCCCAGCCGGGATACGAACTCATGACCCGAGCATTAGAAGTCCAACGCTCTACCATTTGGCCACCCCCGGCTCCCCGTGCAGAGAGAGAGAGAGAGAGAGAGTGGGTCGGGAGTAGGGGCTTTGGGAGTTTAACGTCCTTTTCCCACAAGTAAGGGTGATATCAATGACGGGGCAACGACAAAAAGGCCAGCACAAATATTTATTATTATCCTAGCGGGAAGCCAAATATTTGTGCTAGCTTTTTTCTCGTCGTCCCGCCTATAATATTAACTAAACTACCAACCAATAGATCGTCTTCATTTATTAAGAGCACACTGTTTTGGGTCTTTTTTAAGGACAGCTGCAGACCTTTAACCTCAACACACTCTCTGAGACAGGAACCGTCTCGTTAGATTTGACGCACTGTCTTCTGACACAAATCACTAATCTGTTGTGTGGAGCGGACCGTATGGGATTCAATGAAATTCCCGCGAGATCCCGTGCCGCCGAGTACACCACTACAGAAACATTTCTCAGAGAGCGAAGGTTGCAATATCCTTTTGTCTGACTGAACGTGAAGGAATCTGCCAATTTATTTTCTAAATTTTGATGGGTCGATGTTGTTAGTCTGCACAAATCTTTCCCTCGACCGACAAGAACCGCGACTCCTCCGGCACGATCTCAGAACGTAATTTGTAAATGGGCCGTAACTCTTCTCAGGAAAGGGCAACTCCAGAGGGAAACCCAACACTGTTCGGGAAATATTTACTGTCGAGGGCGTTGAAGTTTTCACTGTAAATAACATCTTTCAGTTCAGTTTAAATTGATGGTCGAGTCGATTGCTTCTCTTTCAAGGGTTTGCGCTATCAAGCCTTTTTTTTTTTAAGTGCACACCTCGAGGAAATGGTCGCGATGATAACTTTTAGTGGTTTATGTATCATAGATGCATTTAATATTACGCGGGAACGTTTCTCACAGGCGCCTGGATCTAGTGAATGAGCTATAAAGATTCTCAGAATTTGTATGAGTTCTCTTCTCTTTGCTCTGCTTCGTACTGCTTCCAGTGCGTGTATTCTCATTCACATACTTACGGACGAAAGAACGACCCCCCCCCCCCCCCTTTTCTTTTCCATCAGTTGTGCCGTGGCGCAGTCTCCATAAAACTTAAATCATTTTACGCAGTACAGTGTGTCATATTATTGTAGGAGTGACTGGTATGGCAACATTTACAAACATATTATGTAAACATTTCTCCAGAAATTCCGTGTGTATAGCGTCGAATTTCAGCTCTTGTGTTAACATTCTGAAAGAACGTTAAGCTTAACATCCTCCCCCCGCCCCCCACCCTCTTCCCTCACTGGATCAAATTTACTTGTGAAAACCGAGAGTCAAACAACGTTATATCCACGAGTTCTACACTATCAGAAACACATGAACTTTGCCTCAGTGTTCAGACTTCTTCATCAGAAACACCATGGAGGTAAAAGCAACAACAACAACCAAAAAAAGAACCGAGATCACGCTTGTGCTCCAGAAACACGTTGGCAGTATGAAACGTGTTCACACTTGTTCATAACATTAATGTCATCAAAAGGTCACTTACACCGTTGGATCGGAAGTCCGTCACCCTCTGCCTCAGGTCAATAGTTTACAGATGAAAGAGCGTGATGAATAATTAATTGAATTCATCGTCGCTGGCCCCAACGAGGCGATGGCGTGAATCCGACCTGCCACAGTTACTGTAAAAGTTCACAAGCGGTGGGCTGAGGTTGGATACGTGAAGTGTACACCTTGCAGAGAGCATAATAACAGACAAAGAGGCTGTCTTACTGAGTTGGCCATTTCAATTCATTTCATTCATTCATTTCATTAAATTCCGAAATTTAAATAGCTCAGCTGAACCTTCGCATCACGTGATTGTAATGTGTTTATGTTCGGTGTGTGAGAGAATGCGTGTGATTCACGGGAGCGTGCGTACTGGGTTCAGTTCGGGCGCTTTGAGCCGATTCATGAAATTGGGTAAAGCGCCTATACAATTATTATTATCATTACTATTAACGACTTTGACTGACGCGTTACTACAATGCAAAGACGTGTGTATAACTCATATTTTAAACGTGTGTAGCTTTATTTGAGAGGAACCGTTCTTGAAACTTTTGAAGAGGAGAAGCACCTCAAACACTCCTGTCCATTTTGATTGCACCCCGTGTAGGCACTTTGCTAACCAGTGCGTACACTTCAAACTCTACAAACTAGAGTTTGTAGCACACTACTGGGAAAACACGCTTGGAAATCTTCTATCCGAGGCGCATCCACGTTCAGGTAGCGAAAAAACAAAACTGAAACGAAGAAGACTCTGAAAAGGAATACGTCTTACTGTTGAAACGTTGTTTTTTGCGCGGGTAGGTGAGTGTTTTAATGTACGATCTTGCGGTGAAAATGTGTAACAGCCGCCATCAGTAAACAGTACAGTCCCCTTTCGTTGTCTCGGATTTCCTACACCTATAATTTCAGTCTTTGCGGACCACAGTGCTCCAAACAGCCTTTGTTAATGTAGTCATCTGACTCAGGCCTCTACCAACTTGCTTGCTTCACAAAGCGCCGCAAGATGAACCAAACACACGCTCATGTGGACCACGCGCCTCAGAGTAACACTTCACGTCTTGCCGAGGACCAGCTGAGCAATTAAAAATGTTACACACTTTCCGCAGCATACTGACTCTCGCTGTTCATCGTGCTCTTGACTACTTTCGATTAAATTCTGAGGAAGAGCTTATATTAACTACACTTAGGGCTCAACCGCTGACGGTAGCACTGATGAAGTGTTGGGGTGTGGCTGTGAAAATGAGACGATAAGAGTGCCACAATCGTAGATTATACACACTGCAACTAATAATTAGCACCTGTCGTTCAGGTTTAGATGGAGAACTGACGACAGCAGAACAGAACAGAACAGAATAAAGTGGAAAGGAATCGTGCAGAAGTGAAATTTTTTTTGTGAACAAAATTACTTGTAGAACTTTCCGGAGAAGGCAACAAGCTTGCCGATACATTCACCAAAGCGATATGTTTTTTTCTTTTGTGATTATCTAAGACTAGAGTTTCAGTCTTCTGCAAAATACACACTTCAACTTTCGGGAGAGTAATATTTACTTTAATTTTGTCCGGTTTATTTGAAAACACTCTCTAAAAACTCACATTCCTGCAATGATTGTGGGAGAGCCGAGACAGCCGAATGGTAAAGCGTTGGACTTCAAAATGCTCGGGTGGTGGGTTCGAATCTCGGCTGGGGCCAAATATTTGTACCCCCCCCCCCCCAAAAAAAAAAAAAAAAAAAATCAAACAAAAAACAAAAACAAAAACAAAAAACAAAACAACAACAACAAACCAAACACACACACACACACACACACACACACACACACACACACACACACACACACACACACACAACCCCAAAACAACAACAACAAAAGCACCAATGCGACTGGTTGCATTTTTACCAATAAAACAATGAATTAATATACTGACTTTCGCGTTTCGTTTACTGCTCGGAATATTCAAGAACATGCTGTTAAAGTTGATCACTGGTACAGCATTTCGATTTATGATGATTGTATTGTCGTTTCAGTCCCATCCTGTTTCATTCAGTCTTGACTGTCTGACGACCCAGGTATCTCTCATAATATTCCTTCCCTAGCCTCATTAATATTCATGACTTTTGCAATTTCGGGTCTCCATGGTGCTTTGATAAGTTGCGTAAATACTCCACAGTGGCCGGGTCGGCATGGGGGCGCGCTTTCATTCAGCAAAGCCTGAAGCATCCCCACAAAGCAATTGACCCACTTCCGACTGACCAATGAAAACTGGCGATCACATTTCATAGCGCCCTCAAGCGGCACAAACGACGGAGGTAAATGACCGATTTTGAATGTTCACTGATGTGTAATTAGACAACGCGGTCTTGTATGCAGCTTCGAAGTATCGGACAAGTTCGAAATAGCTAGAATTGCGGCTGCCAATGTATACAGGAGAAATGGCATACATGCCGAGTTCATGAATGGAGCAGCACATATAAACTGTACTTCAGCCCAAAGCACGGCTAACTTGAAAAATATCAGTCTCAACTTATATATATCTTGCCTAACGCATAAAGGAGAAAAGGGTGGGTGGGTGTTTGGGAGTTTAACGTCCTTTTCCATCGCGTAAAGGTGATATCAAAGACGGGGCAACGACAAAAAGGCCAGCACAAATATTCGGCCTCAGCCGGGATTCGAACTCACGACCCGAGCATTGAGAGTCCAACGCTCTACCATTCGGCCATCCCGGCTCCCCATAAACGAGAGAAATGCAATACACATAGAGTACTGGATATACAACAACTTATCCAACAAGTTATCTGTAGATCAAGTAAACTCTGAAATACAATACGCATATTATTTTATAATCGAAAGTTTTATTAGTGTTCACGTGATGGAGGACTGAGCATGTGACTTAAATTCAGCAACATGCACAACAACAACAAAACCATTATTTTTAGCAACGTAAATCTGTTCTCTCATCAGCACCTACACGAACAATAGACGAGTACACTCCTGTCAATCAAAGGGGACGAGCCCCCAGAATTCAGCCAGTCGTGTGCGGCGGCGTAATGAGCACAACACATGGCATGGTGTTGCAAAAGTTCTTGCCAGACACCTCAAAGAGGGAAGCATGTGTAGTTCCATATGACTGAAACGCGAAAAGAACGCAGTAAGTCCATTGACGTCATTTGAGAGAAAAAAATTACGTCAATGTCGCCCATCTTGAAATCACCTCTTTTTCCACAAAATGACAACTTGAAGATACTGTGTTCTGCCAATACACGGCAGAGAAAAGGGGTGAGGCTTTGGAGTCGTCTATTTTTCGTTATTCCATGAAATCCCTTCTTGAAAACAAATGGCACTCACTCCTGTTCTTAATAATGCAATCGGATTTAAAAGATTTTCTTTCTTTTGCGAAGACATAATGTCCGTCTGGCGTCTTGTGAGTTAAGGAAGAGTTGAAAAAATGAAATGGACGTTTAATGAAACTAATGCTGAATTAGTCTTAAAGCGAATGCAGAGTTCCATCACAAGAAGTTTAAAAGGATTGAATGCGTTGATGACGTGAATATCGATTGGGAAGGGGTGGGGGGGGGGGAGAGATAATCTGTTTACTTAACTTGCATTGATTTCCTACGTTGCACTTTTGGGTTAAGTCCGCCCAGATTTACGTCAGAAACAAGAAGAGTACAAAAAGTTGACGGCGCTTGAGCATCAAGTGTAGAAAACAAATTAAAGAAAGAAGTGTGTGGAGTTTAACGTCATTGACAATCACATAAGGGTGACATCAAAGACTGGTCAACGAGGAGAAAGCCAGGACAAATAATTATTTGGCACCCAGCCAGAATTCGAACACGTGACACGACTCTCGATAAATATTCCGTCCACTGTGACTCTCCGTTTTCGTGGGAAGGATGAAGATCTTCAACCCCTCTTACCCCCCCCCCCTTTCCACCCCACCCCCTCACACACACACCCCACTCATCACAGATCAATCCGTTTCGCTAAACTGCTCTCGTGTGTAGTTTCTGAAGTGCGACCAGGGAACATGAAACTCGCGCCTCCGGGTGACGACAGGAACAATCTGTTAATGAGTAAAACCTCACTATGGGAGGCATCGTGTAAGCCCTTTGGGTATCCCGTTTGTTTGGCGGTACTCGGGGCAAGACTTGTGAGGCTGGGAGCAATAAGCTTGACAAGATACGCGTGCACATACGGCGCCCCAACCATGCTGGACATCTGTCATTGCGGCAAAAACATGGTGCTAATTATTTTTTTTCAGGAATTTTTTGTTGTTGTTGAAAGAAACTCTAAATTTTTGTTTGGTGACGATCAGTGCAAAACCTTTGCTTGAGGGAACGATAAGATACATGACGCGAAACCCACGGTGGACATCAGTCACCTCTGCATAAAACAATAACTACACACACACACACACACACACACACACACACACACACACACACACACACACACACACACACACACACACACACTTATTCAAGCGTGTTTTTTTTTCCACCAAGGTCTTTTTCCATGGAATGATATCACCTGCGCAACCCGTTGTGCTGTACCTGTGAGAATAGTTCTTCTGGAAGGAGTTAGTTAGTTAGTTAGTTAGTTAGTTAGTTAGTTAGTTAGGGCATAACGCCGCTCAAGCAACAGAGACTAATTCGCGGCTAACTCCTGGAAGGAAAAAAGAAACAAGAGACAACTAATCATCTAAACGGTTTGTTCATGTCTTTTTCGTCCTGCGGAACGAAAATCTACGGACGCGGTGTCACCTTTTTGTTTGACGATGCTCGGTGCAAGAACTGTGCCTCTGGGAACAGTAAGCGTGACATGACGCACGCGCACTTGTAAACGCCACCAAATCCACTGTGGACACCCGTTATTGTGTGTGTGCGTGGGGGGGGGGACCATGGCGCTAATTATTTCAAGGTTTTGTTCATGGTATTTGGTTTGTTGTTGTTATTGTTGTTTCTTATTGTTGTTTTTTGTGGTACGAGAATCTAAGCTCTTTTTGTCTCCCTTGTGTTTGGCAAAGTTTTCTCCCCCTGGGAACAGTAAACTTGGCAGGATGCACACGTACTCACACCGCCATATCCACGGTGGACTACTGTCAGAACGGCAGAAAATGTGGTGCTAATCATTCAAACAATTTGTCCAGGACTTTATCTCAGCTAGCTCTTACCGACCCTCGTCTGGCTATGCTCGGTCTGAGAATCGTGCTTCTGGGAACAATAGACTTGACAAGATACACGCACTTACGCCGCCAAAATCCGCGGTGGGCATCCGTCAAATGGTGCTGAGAATTTAAAGCTTTTGTTCAGGTTAATTCTTCCCCTTGTGGAACGAGAATATAAACTCTCATTGTCTCTCTTGTTTGGCGACGTTTCGTGCCTCTGGGAGCAATAAACTTAACAAGATACACACGCACTTACGCAGCCAGAATCCACGGTGGACAACCGTCACTGCGGCAAAACAAAACACAAAGAAAAACAAAACCCGTACTAATCATTCAAACGTGTTATCCGAGATATGTCTCCCCTGTGGAACGATTATCTCAACTCTCTGCGTCTCTCTTTTGTTTGGCGACGACTTGTTTTAGAGCTGTGCTACTGGGGGGCAATAAACACGATAGGATCTGCGTTTTCGTTTCCTAGCCAAGGGTGGACACCCGTGACTGCGTCGAAAAACACATGCGTTTGCTACTCAAAAGTTTTGTCGAGGACTGCAGCTGCTGCTGCGTAAATAAGCCGTGTTCACGAACGATGAACTCGGGAAATACGCGTCAAATATTTGAACTAGAAACGAGTGTAATTCGATCTTAACGAGAAAGCTAGACGAATGAATGTTGATTACCGGGGGAGCCAGAAGAGAAAAAGTGGAGATGGATACAAAAAGAGAATTTTCAGGTTTCAGACACACGCACGCACGCACGCACACACACACCTGTACCCCCCAAAAACTAGTTATAAGCACAAATAAAGATGGGCAACTTGCAACCACAACAACTACAAAAACACCACAAGCAGCAGCAGCAATGGTTTTCATCAAATGGCTGCATTTTCTGAAGTCAACAAAACACTGAAATAATTATACCTGAAGCACTGTGTTTGTTTCGTCGTCATAGCGGATAGCGACCGTCAGATCTCTGAGCTAGAAGCCATTGTCTCGTCATCCATCAATCCACAGACAACAATAAAAACAAGAGACAACTAATTGTCTCAACTAATTGTTGTTACATCAAACGGCAGTTGTTTTAACGTCAACGAAAACACTGAAATCCCCCCCCCCCCACCCCCACAAACACCGAGGTTCTCAACCGCCATAGCAGATAGCCACCGTCAGATCTCTGAGCTAGACCCCACTGTCTCAATAGCCAGCAACCCAGAAATGACCTGTTATTGTGAAACGTGTCCCAAGAGACGTATAGGGTTTTGCGCGGTGGGAGAGAGAGACAGAGAGCGCGAGACAAAATAATTATTGTCTTTGCAAGTGCAGGCGCCTCATGAGCACCCGTCATCCGCTTTAGCAGCCGCTATCGGTCACGGGGGATAAACACGTGGCCAGCGTCAGCACGAACCGGGCCCGTCTACCGGCCCCCGTAGTGTAGTGGTTAGAACTTGGGGCCACGGACAGGAAGACCCTGGTTCGAATCCCTGCCGAGCAAAGCAGGATTTTTCCTACTTAGGTCGGCTCCTACCCAAAGCGGGCGTCCGATGGGCCCAAATGGGGAGGCTGTTGTCACACAGCTGAGACTCACCCACTCCACGGTTGCGACTTTGAGGGTGCTTCCTTTGCTGTGAAACGTTACATGTTTGGATAATTACACGGCCGGCATCGCAGGTGCCGTATTTCCCGGGCCTGGTTAACGTCGGGATATATCTTATGACAGAAAGCGTGGAATGCGGCCTTGTCGTTCAAATTCAAATTCAAAAATACTTTATTATCTGTTCTAAAAATACATTTTAAAACAGAAAATTGTCTTCAGACACATGGATTCGCTCCGCAGGCTGAAATCACATCAACCTCCACAGCATCATCATACCATCATCCTCACGCATCCTGGGGCGGTCGGTGGCCTAATGGTTAAGAGACTTGTCACCAATGAGAGATGGCAGGGGTTCGAGTCTCGCTCGGGGCAAAGAATTTTGCCTTCTCGTATGGGGCACCGTTCATTCGGGCCGATTCGGGGTTCTCTCCGGGTTCTCCGGCTTCCTCCCCCTCTGCTTTGGAAATGTTCAGCTCACAAATTTTGAAAAATAAATGCAATTCTAAATTCCGAAATGTAAGTAGCTGAGCTGACCCTTCGCACCACGTGGTTGTAATGTGTTGATGTCTAGTGTGTGAGAGAATGCGTGTGATTCACGTGAGCGTGAGTGTTGGGTTCAGTTCGGCTCGGCGCTTTCAGCCGATTAATGAAATTGGGTAAAGTGCCTATACAATACTCATTATTATTATTATTATTATCATTATTAAAAATTGCCCCATTTTCCGAGTCCCCCGGGGGATTGCACCCATGAACATAAAATAAAATAAAATAAAATAAAATAAGACTCCTGATTTATCGAGACTCGTCCTACATAATTCACTAAGCGAGTTCACGTGAACAATTTTCATGTGCTAGTTTTGGCAATATCAGTATATGTTAATGTTTATCGCTCTCGCTTTGTGAGCTATTACGGGTCTTAACTCGCGTGAATCAGACGGATCCTTTTTGCTGGCCCGATATCGGTGACCTCTCCCCAGTCGTACCGCCCACTGCTAATTGTACACGGCCGGTCACGTGTTTAGCCACCATCCGGTTGTCAGTGTGGGTAGTGGTTTTTCTGAACCCCCGCAGGAAATGTAACTGCCAGGGATCTCCTGTTTTGCTGTGTTTTTATCGTTGACTTTTTTTTCCATTTTTTTTTCTCAAAGCCAATTCGATGGCGAAAGGAAAGGGGAGAGAAGTCGCGCGTACGGGACGTAACTCTTGTCAGCGGTTAGATTAAGTAAGATTGTTTCGGCTGCTCCAGGAAATGTGCTTTTTTATTTGTTTATTTTTTGGAGGGGGGGGGATGGGGGGGGGAGTGTTGGGGTGGTGGTGATGGTAATGGTGATGGTGGGTCCGCGGGGGTCTGATGGACAATAGGGTAACAGAGTATTAGTTAGGAACAGCTTTGTGAAGATTTACAGACAATCATATAAGATAAATGTATATATCTGTTCAGCTAGGAAGCGTAACACTCATGTCCAAAGTGTAACATTCACGTCAAAAGTGTAACAGTCACGTCAAAAAGCGTAACAGTCACGTCAAAAAGTGTAACGTTCATGTCAAAAGTGTAACATTCATGACAAAAGTGTAACATTCATGTCAAAAGTGCGAATTCACGTCAAAAGTATAATATTCATGCCAACGCATCGCGCAAGAAAGTTGGTGTGTTTGTTTTCATGAGTAATTCTATTATCTAGAATCTGATAAATTAAAAGTTTGAAAATTGAGTCTGAAAGTTCAGCTCTAAATGCGATACAATTACAATGTTGTTTACTATCATTTCAGAGAGAGAGAGAGAGAGAGAGAGAGAGAGAGAGAGAGAGAGAGAGAGTGTGTCTCCTCTCACAACTAGAGTTCCATCACTCCAACACCCAGAGGTTTTTATGTTTCTCACGTATTCATCAGACCCGAGATTCGATCCGAGTAAAAAAAACATCATCTACATCCAGCACAGGTCTTCCTTTTAGTGCTGTGTCCTCCCAGCGGGACGTTCTTGCGTCTAGGTGCTGCAGACCCTATCTTCAACACTCTCTCCTAAATCAGCTATTTAAAGCACTCAAGGGCATAAACTTCTTTGAGTGGTCAGGCTAGATTCGCGTACTACGGCGAGTTACTAACAGTGGCTTGGGTTAAAGACCTACCACCTGACATTTCTAGACGCACCGCTCGCGGCTGTAAGCCCTAATATTCACTCACTCGCTCACTCACAAATCGTTTGGTGCTGTTTCAGTGATGTCCAGTACCACTTAGACACGCGCACGTTGACAAAACGACAGAAGCCGAACGAATTGCGGCCAGCAAATCTCAGTGTATTGCATTTAGAACTCTACTGACCTTGGGATAGACTGTTTCGAGCGCACAGGGACACTAACAAGCACACTCGTTTCAAAGGTAAAGTGTCGTATGTGAAATGTCGCACGGTGTACCTTTAAATTTGTGGTGCTCTGGTACCTATAAACCACAGACCAAAGAGATACACGTATCTATAGTGAACGGTAAAGCCTGACTCAAAGCTTTTAAAGAAGTAGACTGCTGTTGTATTAAGGAGAGCAAAACAGAGAGAAGCACTGGTGTAATAAATCACTGACCGAAGAAAACAGTATCTGCACTGACGGAGAAAACGCGCTGACCTGGAAGCGGCCAACCTCGGGATGAGCAACTCTCAAAGTGTCCAGCAAGTGTTTAAAGTTCATTCCAGAAACCGCGACAGTATAGGTTGCCCGTACTACGATATGAAATTCTCTACGTTCGTAATGAATGTTGAGGCGAAAAATTGCCGCTTACAATTAAAGCTCTAGGACTGCCAAATGAATAGATGTACGCTGGACAAATGTAATAAGACTTTGAAAGAAAATAATGTATGTCACGGAGCCCCAGGAAGACCGCTTCTTACACTTAAATAGTTATTTAAGGTCTAACGCCGCGCAAGCAACACAGACTAATTCGCAGCTAAGTAAAAGTTTGCCTCTGCCAGGTCGTTAAAAGGGTAAAAAGCTACTCCGTAAAACAAAATGTTAAAAACAAACAAACAAACAAACAACAAAAAACTGTCAGGTCCAAATGAGATAAACACGTTCATAAAAAAAGTCTCAAGCTAGGTAGGTCAAAGAAAGTCCATATTGCATGAGAGACTAAATTTTATAAAACAAGTTGGACTCTTTCAAGAACTCGAAGATGTTGTGTGGGGGGATATCCCGGAACAACATTTTCAGTGATGCTTACACTTAAAGGTTTATTACAGAGACAACAAAAGAACAGAGACTTATTAGATAGGTTATCGTGTAAAGCCAAAGACGTAATATGCAAAACTAATTTTTGAAATTGCGGAAACAGTTCGGCTAAGATGTTGGGAAAAAAACAGTTTGGGCCACAGATCTCTAGGACAACTTTCTACATTTTCTATAACTACAAAAATTCTGTCACTGGCTAATACTGTGGCTAACACCTATACAACAAAAGATGTCTCAGTGAATTGTTCACGTTGCGTCTCCGTTCAAAACATTATCGCTATTTGGGGGCCACGCGCCAGACAGTGGCACTGAGACTTGCTTTACGTTAAGAGATGCCAGTCTCATAAAGTTTGAGAAGTTGCGGTCAAAGCGATCAGCTATTCAGTGGAAGGGGTAGATTACGACACGGTTTCATACGAAGGGAAATGTTAAAGGTTTTACACTTGACCATGCCTAAGCCGAGAACTCTGATCTTTCAAAAGCGAGACAATCATCTAAATATCTTCTGAACTCCTTTGTTGACACTGGATGTCTCTTTCACTTTTCGTGATGTTTCTGGTTGAGGATCTGTCAGACAGGCAGTTTTTCTCCTTTCTGTACGTTTTTATTGATGTTCATCACCTTTTTTGTTTTTATTCTTATATGTTTTGTCCATAGAATTCCCTCAACTCGCTCAGAAAGACGGGATACAAATTTCATACAGCCCATAGGGACCCATCTCAATGAGAAGAAGGAAAACAAAACAAAAATTCAAAATAAACGGCAGATAAATGTTTTCTAAAATCAAAACAAAATATGTCAACGTGACCATGGAAGCTGGGGCAGTTTAAAACAGCTGCATGCATCGAGGCTTTGTTTGAACTGTTACACAGAAACCAACCAAATTTACACATGAAATATGAAATAAATAGAGCTTACCTGATTAGTTCGAGTGGTTTACGGCGAAAGCCTAACCCCGAGATGGTTCGATTGTTTGTGAAGCCACCGAGCCTTCGGCGAGGTAACTACGCAAACAGTCGAACCATCGAGTCTTTCGCCGTAAACCACTCGAACTAATCATGTAAGCTGTTTATACCACGAGCATTCAGACTCTTACCTCTACTGCTCTAGTCCCATACATTTACTGCGACATTTTATTTTTCTGGTGCGGTGACTGGTGACTTTTGTACCCCCCAAAAATTCTGCGCACTGACTTGTGAGGAAATGATGCGTAGGGCAGTTGAAATTGCTTGATGTTAAGAAGAATATAATTCAAAGCATGAGCTCATGTAATGACATTCAAATGTGCACTCGCAAATACTTCGCAGAGAATTTTCTGTGCGATCATTTTTTACGTGATCCAAGGAAACTAAAATTTCACCCCCAAAAGTAAGCAAAATAATTGTGCACTGGCTGTGACGTATGAGTTCCAAATGTTTGAGGGTGGGTGGGTGGGTGTTTGGGAGTTTAACGTCCTTTTCCACCACATAAGGGTGATATCAAAGACGGGGCAACGAGAAAAAAGGCCAGCACAAATATTTGGCCCCAGCCGGTGGGATTCGAACTCACGACCCGAACATTGAGAGTCCAACGCTCTACCATTCGGCCACCCCGGCTCCCCGCCAAATGTTTGAAATGACGCACTTTCTGACTGATGACGTAACTGGAGTGTGTTTTTATGAACTCGTAAACCACTGAGTGGGTTCTGGAAAGTCATAACTCACACTTTCGCTCTCTGTTTCATTACTATTTTCGGACGTACAGCACTCATAGTTAACTCACTGAAAGTTTGCACTGGCGAGTGGTGCAAATCCGGCTAAGATTTATACTGTATAACAAACATAATTATGACGCTGTTAAAGACTTCGAACTTTTTGCCGGAAACCGATTTTGATATTAGCTTACCCCAGACATATCCGTATCTCCAAACACTGGAGACTTCATTGAATCATCATGCAGTTGTTTTGATCGCTAATTATTCTTCAGGGGAGCCGGGATAGCCGAATAGTAGAGCGTTGGTCTCTCAATGTTCGGGTCGTGAGTTCGAATCCTGGCTGGGGCCAAATATTTGTACTGGCCTTTTTCTCGTTGCCCCGTCTTCGATATCACCCTTACGTGGTGGATAAGGACGTCAAACTCCCAAAAGACCCACCCCTTATTCTTCTACAAGTAGTGTAGTACTAGAAAGGCGCCAGGGCCTCAGTTTTAAAGCCTCTATGTTTGTAACGCCGCTGAGATGAAAAACTTTCGAAGCTTTCGAAGCTACATGGCTATTTGCCAGATAGAAGGATGATTCAATTGGCCATTGCGACCGTTTTCGTGACTTTGTGGCTTCTGCTATTAGAGAAAAAAATGACTTTCTTTGAGCCTACGGCCCATTTTTGAACAGACTGGGACTCGATAAAGCTGCCAAAAATAGCAACCAATCAGTGCCGTCTAGCTGGTCCTCAGTCCACAGCCAAATAACGTCGTCTGCTCAGTACGCGGTACACTTCTAGAACAACTGAAACGCTGTTTAGAATCACCGCAATGGTCTCAGAAGCTGTACTATTACCCAAGTGACTGATTCCGATGCACGGATTTGGCGCATTTGAAGAAAAGTTTTCCACAAGCTGTTCTTTGCCTGTAGTACGCACTGAGACTTTAACCGGATACATTGCATGTGTACGTTTGATCGTTTTCTCTTTTTTTTTCTCTCTCTCTTTTTTTCCCCAACTCTTTTTGCCAGTTCCAGTGGTGTTCCTCCCAGGTCAGTCATGGGTGGAATCCACGGAGGGCTCGAAAGCTGGGGCAATTTTTACTATGCATGGTGATGGAGATCAGGATGATGATCGTTTTCTGTGACAGTTACAGTTCAAACAAAGCCATGATGGATGAGGTTGCTTATAACGTTTGTGCACGGTATTCTGATTTTTACAAGCACGCTGGCAGGCTTTTTTAAAATCAAAGTTTTGAAGTTTGTTGCTGTAACCCAAGGTGCAGTGCGGTTTAAGAAAGTACCAGAGCCTTCGCAGTCCATTTTAAGCTTTTCATGTCTTTAAAACTACTCCTCCGTAGATGCATATACTTGAGATCTAGTCCCAACGGGAGTTTCATTTTTTGTTTGAGTTATTGGAAACCGTGTGGGCGTGTACGCTTGCTTGTGTCGCAAATAACAGTTACTTCAAGTTTTACTTTCTATCGTCTTTAAAAGTTTGGATGCATCGTTGAAAGTGGTGCACTAATCCTTCCTCCTACCGAGGAGATTCTGTAAGGTACAACTCTCCTAGGGCGACAAAGGGAGTTAATCTGTTAATGGGTCGTAACTCGGCCAGAGAAAAACTTCATTCCTACGGGACGGATCCGACTGCTCAGTCGGAACCTGTTGCCGCTGATGTCTCTGCTGAGGGTTATGCTGACTTCACAACTCCATGGAGGTTTTTTCCGAGATGTCGAATTTATGTTCTTGTCCCGTGAGGCGACGGTCTGTCTGTCTCTTTCTCTTAAGCAGATGCCATTAGAATTAGCAAATGAATGTACGAAAATTATCTCTACAGTTGGAAAATAAACTTTATGATTCATTGATTCTCTCTCTCTCTCTCAAATGCACACGGGTGGGTGGGTGTTCGGGAGTTTAACGTCCTTTTCCACCACGTAAGGGTGATATCAACGACGGGACACACACACACACACACACACACACACACACACACACACACACACACACAACTACAAACACACGCGAGCGTTGGATAGTTGGCTAGCCGGTGTTAACGACCCACACCACATGATGTGATTGAGGACGGTACTAATGGGCAGGGTATGGGAGGAAGCGACTGATGCCCAAACTGAACAATCCAGCTGAACACTATTCAATCCCGTCCGACTTCGACATCGGCGACATTGACCGTGAGGGATACAAACAGATCCAGCTCACCCACACAGAGGAAGATATGCTGGATTATGGACCCAAATGGTCTGAAATAATTTTCTCGAATCTTCCATAAATCTTAATGCTGTCACTTTCTTCGCCTTAAACTGACGATACATTACCGCCGCCGCTTGATTCTGTCAGTAGAAGAAAATGAAGACAAACAGAACACGCAGACACATACGAACTGATCGATCCTGAATTGAATCCGGAATAAAATCACAGTTTACGGTGTCGCGTGACCAAAAATTGCTGAATCGTGTCTGGAATGACGTTAGTAGCGTCCTTGGAACTGCAACACAGCTGTGTATGCATGGGCCAGACAATTATCTGGATCGAGTTTAAAGGTTCTAGACGAGCGTCTGGTATTCATGCAGAAAATGGTTTCATTGGGCGTGTTTAATTAGTGCACACAGGACAATCACCCGCGTCAAGTTTCAATGTCAGATGCATGTATCTAGGTCAAGGCGTCAAGTTCAAGGCTCTATGTCCGTATTTACTAGGCTTCAAAGAAGCTAACTTCTGTTTCGACCCCCCCCCCCAAAAAAAAGAAAAAAGTTTTGTATGTGAGTGTGCCTGTACGATTGAAACACTCTATTTTAATGATTAATAGAAATCTGAATGCGACACAATACTGACTACAAAAATTCACATTTCGTACCGCGCACGAGTATCCCACGTTTCTGACTGTGTTTTGGGTTTGGTCCTGTTTGCGAAAATCCGGAAAAATTAACGGTTCCTTGACGACTCCTATTGAAGCAACCATGAGTATAATCAAAGTGCAACATTCCCAATAAGCCAAGTTTAAATTAATAATAATAATAATAATTTTATTATTATTATTATTATTATTAAATTCATGCAGACATTGAAATAATTCTGAGTGTGGCCACTTGCGCACAACCCCAAGTTTACTTGGTATGAATTGAATTAAGAGCCTTTCCAATAGCTGTGCCAACTGAGCCGCACTCAATGGCATCAGGTTCAGCATCGACGTTTCGCATGCCTGACAAAAAGAATTGTCCAGCTATTCGTACTACAGTCGACAAGGAACTTCGCCTCATGCTTGGCTGGTGTTTGGGCTGTATTGACATTTCCGCTGTGGTTTCCGCTTTAAAAGTAATTTGATCACGGTCATTATATCATTACTGTCATCTGTGGAGAAGAACTGCTGGTTTAAAGAGAGGTTGAACAATTATCGGATACTTGATCAGAATCACGCGCTAGTGAAATCTCTCTAAGAGCTTCAGTCTGTGTGTGTGTGTGTGTGTGTGTGTGTGTGTGTGTGTGTGTGTGTGTGTGTGTGTGTGTGTGTGTGTGTGTGTGTGCAGTAAGATGGATGGCTGCGCGGAACCCTCGTCTCTATCTCTCGCTCTCCCTTCCGCTCTCTCTCTCGCGACAAATAGATCGCTAAGCCGATGATTGTGATCAGCATCAAGTTTAGGACTGACGGATTACTCAGCTAATCGAGTGATCGTTTGACTGATTGACCGGCTGATTGATTGGGTTGGCTGGTTGTTGATTGGTTGATTGACAGTCGAATAGTTAACAGACAGTCCGATTCATTGATTGACTGGCTGACTGGTTGAATTATTTGGTTAGCTGGTTTTTGATTGGTTGATTGATTGATTGATTGATTGATTGATTCACTGGCTGGCTGACTCACTGACGGGTGGGTGCGTGGGTGTTTGAGAGTTCAACGTCCTTTTCCACCATGCGAGGGTGATGTAAAAGACAGGGCAACGACAAAAAGGTCAGCACAAATATTTGGCGCCAGACGGGATTCGAACTCACGACCCGAGCATTGAGAATCCAACGCTCTACCATTCGGCTGTTGTGACTGCCTTACTGATGAGTGATTTGACTGATTTTGTGTGAAAGACTGGCGTAGTCTTGTGGTGGCACCCTCTTTATTCATTCATTTTCTGCTCCGTTTGTACGCAAAGCGACGGGTTACTGGCCTGATGCCTATCACTTCTCAATAACCATACACATTACGTTCTTAATACTAAACAATTAATTGGCAGTAAAACAAGATTTGACTTGCATGTCTGGAAATTTGAACTAGTTGCATTTCTGTATGAGAAAGCTCCACTCTAAATACAGCTTCAGGCGGTTTTGTTGTTGTTGTCTGAGCTGTTTTCGTGGTGTCTGGCATCACTCCACTAAGACACCTGCACAGTGACAGCATCTCAAGTGCTGGCACTGAGCCAAAAGAAACGTACTCACTGACGCGGCTAAAACGCCGAGGGAGATTGTCGCCAAAAATAATTTTAGAATTTGAACCTTCGACCGCTCGCGCAAATTGCAAACAACACCGCATCGCATTAAGACCTCTACTAATTATGAAGATAGAGTATTCCGAGCGTGCATGCGCACTCACGAGCGAAACTGTTCCAAGTTCCACGACTGTTGGTACAACACCCTCTCCTCAGTTTATCAGAGTCCCTGAGTACGCTAATGTTGGCTCAGTGCCAGCAATGGAGACGCTGTAACTGCGCAGGTGTTGAAATGGCCGTGTGATGACAGGTACCGCCAAAACAGGTCAGAACGATCTGTGAGAATATAAATCTGACGAGGGCCCTTAAGCACTCGATATTCACCACGCTCTACAAATAAAAGCAAAATCATGTGAAGGAGTTTTATTTATTTATTTTTTGTACGTTGCTCTGGCAGACACAAGAAAGGTGGACATTTTGCAGGTGTCCACTGAGTGATCCCCCTTTTCTTTTTACCTCCCTGTACGTAAACAGCTGTCGGCTACAAGAACACCTGCAAAGCAAGTTGCAAATCGGCCTGCAGCTGACAAGTAACACGTTGCCCAAGCTAAGAGTGGGGGCCCTGTTGATACAATCCATAAATAAAGGCATGAGTAAGTGAGTGAGTTTTTAAAGACGCGTAAGCAACAAAGACCAATTCGCGGCTCAATAAACAGAGAGAGGAACTTGCTATGTCATGGCGTTTACATCGCATTTTTTTTATTTCTCTGGATTGTTGTTGTTGTTGTTGTTGTTGCTAGCACTGGGTATACCATTCTTCAGTATACATGCTTTTGTGTCTTTTTATGTATGTCTACATTTTATGTACAACTTATAATATTGTGATGGTTTCTTAGGTGTGTGTGTGTGTGTGTGCGGGGAGTGGGGTGGGGGCAGGGGTGTGGAGATGGGAGGTGTGTTGTAGGAGGGGTAGGTAGCTGTGCGTGCGTGCGTGCGTGTGGCATTAGGACGAAGCCGAAAACTCATGTGCTCTCTCCAGTCCGACCACCCCCCTGCGCGCTCTATGAGGAGACTGGTTAGAAAGAACAAGCCACTGTGCACCAGCAGTACCCACTTCAAGCCACTATTACGCAAGGCGTGGGCCTTCCCGCTATGTGCGAAACCGCTGCAGAGTCCGTAATAGTGGCTTCTGGTTATCTGAAGACTTCAAGCATAATTGCGATTTTTGCGTGCTCTTTTATGAGTTCGGGAGAGCCCGCAGCTACCTCATGGTTGAGGTTGACTTTCCGGCTTCGTCCCTGACAAGCGCAACTGTTCAAAACCCGAAAGCTGCATTTTGTGAAGCTCAATAATCTTACAATGTCGCCCTTTAAACTCAGTCTGTCTGATGTGAGCTACCCGAGTGTACATGATCAGTTTCCGAGCCTTTTTAAAGTGGCACCGGTACACTGGCTAATGACGCCATAGTCTACAGATGTGAAGGAGAAGCGACGAAAGTGTGGCAATCGCCGACATCTACGTCAGTTCCCGTTGACAAACGATGTTTGGGAGGCGTTATCTTAATGCCCCTTTAAGTTGAAACAAACACGCTCCCTTTGATATCCCCCGCTGAAAATAAAACGCGGTGCTTGTGGCGGCCGTGGTGAGTGTCGGAATGAAGGAAATTCCAACACATATCATCACAAGTTTCAACGCCTAGCTATCATCAGATAACTCATCGCCCTCTCCAGCCTCTCGCTCTTATGAGGATGAAAGAACTGCAGCTGGGGAGCAGGTGTTTGCGAGAACTACTGTCGAGTCATTATCTCTGCCTGCACGTCCCACAAAAGGCTGTTTAATATTGTCAACGAACGTTGTGCACTTTAATAAGCACATTAATATAGGCGCTTTATCCCAAACATGTGGCTCAAAGCGCCGCGAGCTAAACCCAACACGCCCACTCATGTGAATCACACCCATTCTCTCACACACTACAATCACATGGTGCGAAGGACCGGCTCAGCAATTTAAGTTTAGGAATTTTAGAACTGCATTTATTTTTTAATTTTGTGGGCTGAACATTTCCAAAGCAGAGGGGGAGGAAGTCGCAGTACCCGGACAGAACCCTCGACGGTCGGCCCGAATGAACAGTGCCACATACGAGAAAGAAAAATTCTTCGCCCCCGAGTGGGACTCGAACCTGACCTCTCATATTGGTGATTAAGTCTTAACCACTAGACCACCGACCGCCCATTTCAATGATATTAATAGTGTTGATTAACTAAGCCGCTTTAACTATCCTACTGCTTGTCTAAAAAGCGCCGCGAGCTGAACCCAACACGCACATTCAGGGGCATCACGCTCATTCACTCACACACTGATCCTCAAAACATTGCAGTTACATGGTGAGAAGGCGAGTCAGCTCATGCAACTTTTTCCAAACTATTTCCAGAAAGTATGACGCAAGCTTTCAGTGCATGATAATACTATATCGAGTTACGTGATATTTGGATAATTTTACCTTCAGAACATCGTCATTAACGGCAACGGCAATTGAATAACTGTAATGATACAGATTCTGGACAGATATTCTGGACACAGTTTCCAGACACAGATTTTGGACAAAGATTGTTGTCGTTCTCTGTGTTTGGTCGGCTGTGGTCATAGTCACTAATGGCGATCATTCTTCCCAGGAAACAACACCACCACCTCAACAAAATAAATACTTGTACATTGTCTGGCTGCATTCCTCATCTGTATAACTGAGTCCGCAATCATGAGGTAGCGGATATAAAAGGTAATTACCACAAGCAGCGTGGTTACAGAGCTTCCGCAACATTCTCGAGCGATCAAGACACACAGACGACAAAAGAATAAAGATACTGTGTAGTTTTCAAAGCGTCTGCTGCAAAATTACCAGGCTTTTCAAGAAGACACCTATTGCTTCGGACCAGTTGTGCTCAGTTGTGGGAAAAAAAAAAACCTTCTGAACTGGTTCTCCACGAATCCCCTTCCTGATTCCCTCGTCACTCCCCCCCCCCCCCCCAAAAAAAAAGAAAAAAAAAAGAAAAGAAAAAAAGAAGAAATAAAATAAGATAATCTGAATCCAGCACATCCCCCTCTCCCCGCCATAGATCACTGACAATAATTAGACACAACGCAGCCAGTACACCAACCGACCCAGCAATCTAAATCTAACTCCACATAAACTCTGGGTGTCTTAAAATATTAATGGAAGTTATTAATTTTTTTCCTCTCATTTTGCCGACAGCTGTGTGAAAATTCCGCCATGTTGAAGTTGTCTGTCAACAGAAGGGAAAACAAATTTCCTTTGCGTGCTCGTGTTTTTAAGTTTCAGAGAGATTAAGTTTCAGAGAGAGAGAGAGAGAGAGAGAGAGAGTAACAAAGATTTTCAGCCAAAGGACAGCAAAAAAAAAAAGGCCCCGAAAGGACAATAAACCCGCATGAAACCACACCAACAAAACACAGATCGCTGATTCACAAAGCAGATTGAATTTTTTTTTGTATGTTTGTTCCAGCGATTGTAAAGACAGTCAGCTATTTCTTCTGCCACGCAGACATTCAGCCTTTAAAGCACTAAAAGTTAAAAGTTCACGTCAAGAGACAATGACAATGGAAAAGTTTTCTCGGCAGTAAACTTAAGTTAGAAAGCTGAGACAGATTAAAACCCTTAGGGCAGGTTGTGACTTACATTACAGAGAAACAAATCCGCTCCTGCATGCGGCTTAGAGATTCGAAATGGGAAGGTGAAAGGGGGTGGGGTGAGGGGAAGGGGGTGGAGGCAGTGAAGGTGAGCGAGAAAGCAAGGCCGTTGGCGGAAGAGGGGGGGGGGGGGAAGAAGTTGATAGGAAAGAGGAGGAGAAAGTGTGCTTCTTGAACAAAACTGCGCAGTCTGGGAATTTTAAGTGAACAGTTTAAAGAAATGACAGGTCTTAATAAGTGACAAAAGAGTTTACGGGGCGGTGAGAGTGGGTGGTGGGCATCAAATGTGGAGGAATCCTGTAAGCTTTATATAGATAAATAGATGCATGTGTACCAATCCCCCCCCCCCCTCTACTTTCTTATATATATAGAGTTGATCTCGTCCAATTTGTCTTGATATATATATATATATATATAAATGTTGGATTTTGCCAGTGGTCGAATGCGTAGCTGCATGAACCCTATGTACACATGTAAAAAAAAAATGAATAAAAAAAAAACAACAATCCTGTAAGCTTCATGGCAGTCTTCTATTCCATTTAAAGCCTGTATGTTCCTAACGCCGCTGAGATGAAAAACTGCCGTGTTCGAAGCTCAAAAGCTGTTTGCCAGATAGGAGGATGTTTCTTCGCCATCGCCACCGTTTGGGGGACTTCTACTATTAGAGAAATACGATTTTTTTTTAGCCTACGGTCTATTCATGAACAGACTGGGACTCGAAAATTCTTCTAAGATATAACAACCAATCAGCGCCGTCTAGCTGGTCCTTAGTCCGCAACCAAATGACGTCGTCTGATAAGTGCGCGGTACACTTCTAGGACAACATATACGCCGGCCAAAGTCACCACAATGGTTTCAGATGCTATATTGTGACCCAAGTGACTGATTCTGATGTACGGATTAAGCGCATTCGATGAAATGTTTTCTGCACGCTGTTCTATGCATGTATGCATGTCATACGTATTGAGACTTTATGGATCATACAACTTATAGAACTTTAAAAAAAAACCAACCAACAAGACTCACATTATAGAATCCTACTGAGATAAGGACGTTGACGTGAGGTGATTATTTACATATTTATACACACACACACACACACACACACACACACACACACACACACACACAACTGCGGTGAAGAGAACAGAATTCAACTTCAAGGTTTTAGTGCAGGAGGGACACACTAGAGCCGCCAACGCAAATATATTTATTTCTATTATCATTACTCTAGCTTTCAGCAGCTGCAACAACCCTCTGCTCTTCTTGGTTTCTGCGTGAAATTCCTGACCGGGTAAGCATCAGATGACCTTTCATCCGTATGCACATTTTGTACCGCCACCCTCCGTGCTAGATATGTTACGTTGATCGGAAGCCCTTCCGACGGTCAGGTACCCAGATATAGCGACCGCCGGAGGGGGTGAGTGTATGGAGGGAAAAAGGTTAGAAGGGTAAGAAGTGGGAGGGTGTTGGAGATCAGCATTTCAGATATCAGAAAAGTGTGGTTTTATATTCCTTTGGCTTCGTAGGCGATACGAAAATGTCGTTGGGTGCAAAACTGACCAAGGCCATGCACGCCGAGGCGTTGGAAAAAAAAGCCCCTGCAGACAATTTCTATTCCTAGTGGCCCTCCCACCCCCCTCTTCGGTATTAGTTCTACAGAAGTGAAGAAGCTGAGCTTAGTTGTCACTCTTGAACTGCCTTAGCTACGGTAGGCATACGCTGGTTTTATTTCAACAAGGCCTATGACCTTGACCCCTGTTCCACTTTGTTGGTAGGGGCTTTATAATCATATCAACATGAGCAACGGAAAAATGGGGCAGGTTATTTGGAAATGTGGTGTTCTTTACTGCATTTGGTGTGACATCGACCCGGCGTTGCTGCGTGCAAAAATTAACATACGTATATGAGCACAGAGACTGATAAGAAAGGATGCTTGGTTTGTCGACTGGCTGATTGGAACTGCAGCTCAAGCCCTTTGCCACCATGTCAGAGTACGTGATACTCAAATACGGGTCTGCACAAAATTAATGATTAGTTTTAGCCTTGGAATCGAATACTGACAACCCAGCAATCTTCCGTCTTGGCGTGCGTGCGTGCGTGCGTGCGTGCGTGTGTGTGTGTGTGTGGATGAGTAACTGAATGCTTCAGTCTGGCCCTTAAATGTTTAAAGAACAACTTCAATAAAACCTAAGGTGAGATTCGGTCAACCTCCAGTCCGCTGTTGTACTACGAGCCGGCAACATCGCTGTTTCAAATGTTCTCGTGCAGAACACACCACACACTAATCGTCGTAGCGCCGTGTCTCCTTTGCCGACCAACAGCACACTGATTATGAACTCAGGTTAGGCAGCAGGCATCCGTCTATATCAGTGTGTGTGTGTGTGTGTGTGTGTGTGTGTGTGTGTGTGTGTGTGTGTGTGTGTGTGTGTGTGTGTGTGTGTGTGTGTGTACGTGTGTGTGTGTGTGTGTGTGTGTGTGTGTGTGTCAGGAGGGCGGTGGAGAAGGGAAGAAAAAGATCGTCACGCCCCCCCCCCCCCCCCCCCGCAACACCTCCCGTTTCCACACTTCCTTGTCCACGTCCATTACCTTCACCCATGAATGACTCGGGTTTCGCGTACGCTGTCATTAGTGCCAACATATTTGTCCTTTTCCATCATGGAAATCGAATTTCGCTAATTCTTTGATCCAGCGTCTAACAAGACTTAGAGTACGGGAGGCGGGAACGGTCCAGGTATGAGAGGAAAATCATAATGATCAGATATCGTGGCCATGTTTGCACACCTAAGAGGTTATTTTCCTGTTCGCAGCGTGGTAGTAATTTCTCAGTAGGAAACTTCAGATTAAACACACACACACACACACACACACACACACACACACACACAGAGAGAGAGAGGGAGAGAGAGAGAGAGAGAGAGAGAGTGTCTTCCTTTTCCGCATTTTTAAAATTCAATATTGCATCGCTGACCCAGTTCTCTTATTTTGCAGACTGGAAATACTCAGAAATACAGGAAAGGAAAAGAAACGGGGTTTTAAAACACACGCATATATCCATGTCAGCTGAACTTTCAATGCACGGTTTTTATCACTGCGTGTTCAGTTGCACTGTGTTGTTTCTCAATAACATACCAATAAAGTGTTCGCTTGCAAGAGAGGCACGGTCGATCATTGGCGTTTCAAAACGCTGAGTCGGCATAGTGAATCAGAGAGAGAGAGAGAGAGAGAGAGAGCGCACCTGTACAGGAGAATCAATAATGTATCAACTGACTAGGGTAAAAGGTATGTCGTTTACACGTGTGTTTGTGTAACGGTGGGATAACGCACGTGCAATGCACGTGCTTCCAAGGTTCCACGAAATCCAAGAAATTCTTCCAGCTCGACAGGTGAGCTGCGTCACCTGAGTTTCAGTTGCAAACTGAAGGACAGTCTGGTATCATGGAAGAATGCTGCTGTTGTTGTTGTTTTGTTATTCCGTGGAGTTTTGTTAACTTTCAGCCACACAGTGGATAACAGACGGGGCATTGCTTGTGTGCTAAACAACTTTTAAAGTTGAAAACTTGTCAGATGCCATGTCTCTCTCGCTTTCTTGGTTTTACTTGATATGTAGTGCAGTAGAGAGTACATTAGTACGGGCCTCTCCGCGCTACTGGCAGCCGATTGGAACTAGCCCGTAAAAGACGCGCCTACTGTGAAATGATCCGATGTCCCCAAACAACAATAACTCTCACATCAACTCTCGCAGACAGTCTACTCCCAGTCTCTGCACAAAAGGGCCTCTCCCTAGCAGTACTAGTGAAGACAGCGTGGGTCTTCTCATTCAGTTTCATTACAGGGCCGAGACACATTTCTCCACCGCCAACAGACATCGCATTTTGCGGTCAGTGATTCGAGATCGCAGGCTGACGACTCCTGTCGCGTGTCGTTTACGCCGAGAGAGACTGAGCCCATTACCGAGATAGCAGCACAAACGTCCTTACCTACTTCGAACTACTTGACTCTAAACATCTTTTTACGAGGCCCGACTGGCGAAACTTCAAACGAGCGTTATCACTATCGGTGCTGTCTGGGAGTTTCTGTGGACATTTTCTGTCTAGTGTGATCACGCGTGTGTGAATAAAGATCACTGTTTTAAGCGAAGTGCATCGCTGTTTCAAAAGCATTTTACCTATTTCGTCAAGACAGAGATCGTTAGCAGCTCTAAACTTAAAGGCACATTACACAGCATGAAAGACGAAAGTTTGGGAGCGCGTACGTAGTTACAACGTTGTTTGCAATTGCAGTGACAGGAAAATTGTTTCCTTTGATGTTTGCGATCTCCAGTATCAACTCTCAGCAGTTCTTTCCCTTGAATTTCGATCACCCGTGATCGATGCCTACAAGAGCTGACTGTGATAAAATTATTCCCTGTAAAAGTGTTTTCTCGCCGGTATTTCTTTAAAATAATGATGTGTATGGCGTACATGTGGAAAAATGCAAGTTTGTGACGTAGACAATTATTTAGAAGCACCGCGAAGAGCTACACTGCGACTCTCCCTTCATCCGTCAGCTTGGAATTTCGCCAGTTTGTTTTTTCTTCACGGACACCCGTTTTGTGCCCACTATGAGTTCGTCTGAGGACTGTGATAGTGACGTGTGACACGTGTTTTCAGGAAAATAGGAACTGTCTCCTGGATTTCCATTCTAGTGGCTGATTTGAACGCACCTGTTCATACCTGTTTTCACCTGTTCATAAATACAGTGCGTTTTGTCAGTGACAGCTGAGCCTGAAGTAAACACAGGTCAAATGTCTCAAAATGTCATTACATATGTATGGTGAAAATTTGTTTTCGCATGGTTTTAGTATGAATTAATTTAAGTGATCTTGTTTTGGGCATTGATGACAGGTGTTAGTTACTCTTTTGTAACACCTATGAATGTTGTATAAATGGGCCCAAATTTGGACATGTGCTGCAAAAAAGGTTGTATTTTATGGAAAATTACAGTTTAGAATGAATAACGTAATATCATGGAATTTTTGATTCAGCAATTTTTGATTAATGTGAAAATAAAGAGTTACCCAGAACATCCTCAACAGCAAGTACTCACGGTAAGTTGCCTGACTGAGCAATAAAGCTCGAAATTTGAGAAATATGCACCAGTGAGAGCACGCTCCGATACAAACTCCGAATGGGCAATTTGCTTACGGAAAATTGAAACTACTGCTTACCTGTATGTCTTGATAAGCAGGCATGGAGGCGCATTGCGACATCGCATCCCCGCGTCTTCACGCACTTACGTGTGTTTTTGCGAGACGTAATGGTCCTTAACTTTTTGTGATGACTATACAGAAGCCAGCGCTCTTTACCTACATGTACCCAGATCGCAACACGTTGCGACACAGCAGTTCCTTGTAAATAAGTCGTTGTTTATCCCGCATGCAGTAACAACATCACCAGCTCGTCAAAATTAACGACGCCACGATTCCTCGCTCAAATGTCAAACGTGCAGAGCGGATAGATCGTAAACATGCATGCAGTCTGATGCAGCAAAATGATATAAGTCATGTACAGCTAATACAATGATTTCTAAGTAGAACACGACTGCCTATGGCTATGTCATGCGCTATGAAAAAAAAAAAAATCTGACACAAAGACCTGTTATTTTCAGGAGAACAGGAAGCGAAATTCATATACGGTGTACAAAACTTTGGACTTTTTTTTAACGGCGTTGAACACACGTACACACATTACACGCGCGCGTCTTTGATATCACCCATACGTGATGGAAAAGGACGTTAAAATCCGAAATCTCACACACACACACACACACACACACACACACACACACACACACACACACACACACACGCGCGCGCGCGCGCGCGCGCAATTTACCACACACACTAAAAAGTTCACGCGTCGGGAATTGCGTGCAATAAGCTCCGCGTAGATCCTCAGAAAGGTTGTTTCGAACTTCAAAAGAAAGTGAGACTGCACCTCAAAGGACACCCTCCCCCCTCCCCTTAAGAAACGTCCCTAGGTTGAAATTTCACATAAACATGGACGTCTTTCTCTCTAAGTATCGATCCGGTCCTGGTCTCCTTGAAGCTCGCGCCACTAAACAGCACGGTTGTGCAAGAGAGATGCAGAAAACTACCTGAGGCCAAACGATGCACATTCGGATCTATACTTTGTCTTTTCTAGGCCAATACAAGACATTCTGTCCTTGATTTCTGTCCTGAAAGACCGGTGCAAGGTGACATTCTCTATTTTGTTAAAGCTGTAATGTTTACACAAATATATAATCCTTTTTTTAAACTAAACATCTACAGGTACTGTTAAAGCTGCAATTTTCACAAAAGTATATCATCCATTAAAAAAAAAAAAGAGAGAGACACATACAGGTACTGTTAACGCTGCAATTTTCCAAAAAGTATATAATCCAGGTTTTGTTGTTGTTGTTGTCAATATTAAACTAGACACATCCAGGTACTGCAAAAGCTGCCATGTTCACAAAAGTGGGAAAACACTGTACCCTTGATCTAACTGGCTTGAACGACTGGTGCATGATGACATTCTCCATTTTGTTAAAGCTGCAATGTTCACACAAATATATAATCCATTTAAAAAAAAAACTAAACATACACAGGTACTGTTAAAGCTGCAATTTTCAAAAAAGTATATAATCCAGGTTTTTGTTGTTGTTTTTATATTAAACTAGACACATACAGGTACTGCTAAAGCTGCCACAAAATTTAGAAGACATTGTGCCCTTGATCTTTGGCTTGAAAGACTGGTGCATGATGACATTCTGCGTATTGTTAAAGCTGCAATGTTCGAAAAGTATATATTCCAGGGTATTTTTGTTGTTGTTGTTTACACTCCAACAGGTACTGTTAAAGCTGCAACATTCACGGAATTGGGAAGACATTGTTCCCTTGATCTTTGTCCCATGATGACATCCTGCGTTTAGTTAAAGCTGCTATGTTGTAAAAAAGTTAATGTTTCAGGGTTTTTTTTTAATTAGACACACTACAGGTATAGAGCTGCGACATTAACAAAAACCACTGCCGACAGAAGACTCATTCTTTTCTTTATACAGTACAGGTAACCTTTTGCTTATCACACAGATCAATCGCACCATTAGGTTTACGTGGGTCCCGAATACCACAGGTAACAGCCCTTTACGGCAAAACTATTTTGCGGAAACCCATCTTCGCCTGTTTTATTTGAAACCAAATACTGCCAACGTGCTGAGCTGACTGGCTCCTAGATGGTCCCTCAACCCCTCCTTTATTTTGCTTTCTTTCTTTGGGCAACGTTCCTAGGACCACGAAAAAATAGCAGCCGACTAAAGAGACACCCCTCGTGTCGCGTAGTTACCTACCCTGGCCCCCAGTCTATCTAAAAGAGGCATCTAGACCACCAGTTGGTCTCAAGAGTACCTCCGGAGGAGAGAGAGAGAGAGAGAGAGAGAGAGAGAGAGAGCAGGCTGATTTCAACAAGGCGTTCTTCCTTGCACAGTAAAATTGAAAACACAACCTTTCCGCGCACGCGCGCGTGTGTGTGTGTGTGTGTGTGTGTGTGTGTGTGTGTGTGTGTGTGTGTGTGTGTGTGTGTGTGTGTGTGCTCTCACGTGGGTGCGTGCGTGCGTTCAGTAAGCCAGCAAGCCAACAGCAGGACACGAACCAGAACCGCTCGCATTCACTGTTAATATCCAGAGATCGCTCGACCTTCGCTTAACTCGAGTGGGAGTCGACAGCCTCTCAACGATAATTGGCGGCCAGTTTTTTTTTTCACTGGGTTAGTAAAAAAAATGGCGGGGGTGGTTCCGGTTCTTTCTACTACGGTTCAAACACTTAAGCGACGATTGCTTGCAATTTCAAGTAAAGCCACGTGTTTGCGATATGCGAATGCGCCTGTCTTTACATTCGAGTTACGTTTTAAATCATTTTCTGGTTGATACGAGGGGTACACCAGAAGTATAGTGTCCCCGGTGCTGTAATACGGAAATGAGTGAACGTGACGCCACCAAACTCCTACATGCTCTTAAAACATGTTTGCAGGAAGGTGGCACCGGAAACACTCGGCATCTCGATTACCCCCCCCCCCCCCTCACCAAATATATATCGCAGTCTTTAATCGTTGAAATAAAGGCTGTCGGCTCCCACTCAATTAAAGTGAAGATGGCACCAAAAACACTCGGCCATCTTGATCACCCCCCCCCCCCTCCTTCCCCCACCCCCGTTTCCTTTTTGTTTGGCGGGGGGGGGCGGGGGGGGGGGGTTCGATGGCTAGGATGGTGGGCCCGTCTACAGCCTTGACGCAAAAGAGCGAGACGTCCCCAACCGCTTCTTCTGGAGTCATTTAATTACCATGTGACATTCAGGAAAATTGGGTTCTTTGTGTCGCGTGCTCTGTAAAAGACTTGGGTGTTTTTGTGCGCACTTTTATGCTTGACGTCGTTTACTTCTCGATTCCTTGCCCTGACCCGAATAGCTTGAGCGTTGGTTTATGATGCACTGTTTTTAAACATAATTATATATACACATGCACATGCACACATGAATACAAACATCCCTGTGCCACACAACCAATAAAAGGCGACTGGTCATTCATAAGAACAAGGCTACTAGAATTATAAACTGGAGCAAAAGATCATTCCAGAACTTTTAATTAGGGCGACTGGCCCTAAAGAAGAATAAGCTTACTAGAATTATCAGCTGGAGAGAGTGGTCGTTCACAAGAACACGGTAATCATAGAACTATAAACTGGAATAAATGGTCACTAGTGCACTCCATACCTATCAACTGGAGTGAATGACCTTAAAGAAGAACAAGGTTCCTAGACCTGTCAACTGGAGAGAATGGTCGTTCACAAGAACACGGTTACTATAGAACCATAAACTGGAATAAATGGTCATTCCATAACTATCAACTGGAGTGAATGACCTTAAAGAAGAACAAGGTTATTAGAACTATCAACTGGAGAGAATGGTCGTTCAAAAGAACAATTTTACTAGAACTATAACCTGGAGCAAATGGACATTACAGAACTATCAAGTGGAGCGAATGGCCTTAATAAAGAAACAAGGTTGCTATAGAGATGGACCACGATAACAGGGTTACTAGAACTATCAACTGAATCAAATGGTCATTACGAAGAACAAGGTTACTAAAACCATAAACTGGAGAAAAATGCCAGTTCCAGAATTATCAACTGCAGCGAATGTCCACAAGAAGAACAATGTTATTAGAACAGTTACTATACGCTGGAGCAAACGGCAGTTCCAGAACTTTCAACTGGAGCGAACGGCCATAAGAAGAACAAGCTCACTAGGACTATTAACTGGAGCGAATCGTCATTTACAAGAACAAGGTTAGTAGAACTGTCGTCAGGAGCAAGTGGCCAGAAGAAGAATAAGGTTACTAGAACTATCCACCGGAACCAAAGGCCACTAAACCGAAGATTACTAGAACTATCACATGGCCATTACCCCGAGAACAAAAATACATTTATTGTAACTGAGCTCGCCAAAAAGGCGAGTTTGATTCACAAAAAAGACAAGAACATCCTAGAGGGGCATCTTATCTCTGTAATCTCATTTGAAAAAAAAAAAAAAAAAAACGTCTGTCGCATTTTTTTCTCGACTGCTTCTCAAATGCAGAAGAAAAAACAACAGAACGTCTGTGGTCAGTCTCCCCTTACCATATGTATTCTCCTTTGGTGTTTATTGTTTGTTGTTGCTGTTTGTTTTCTAAACTCGTCCAGGCGTCGCCAACTCCTTCTCGGAAGGAGCAAGGGACATAAACAAGGTGACTACAGGACTGTTAATCTCCCTTGCGGCCTTCAGTGCAACCAGCATTGTCATCATTAATCGAAAGATGGGATGGATTCCCAACATACGGTCAAAGAAGACTTGAAAAAAAGAGGAAACACACACACACAGACACACACACAGACACACACACAGACACACACACAGACACACACACAGACACACACACAGACACCCACACAGACACACACACAGACACACACACACACGGTTAAGTTCTGTCTAATTCCGCTAATTTTTGAATACGGTACTTTTGCAAACCAGGAAACGATAGATACGACTTATATTCTATGCTTGCTACGCTGCAATTAAAAAAAAATTAAAAATACATTGAAATGTCAAATTCGAGAAACCTGGAAATAAAATTATCGGTCGCACGTCTGATCATTTTTCTTGGTTTCGATTTCCTTCTCAAAAGAACTAAATCAGCTTAAATGACAAAGAAAATACTTCTTTTTTAAATCCATTACGGTGACTTATTTCAGAAGGAGAAATGTAAGCCTAATTCTATCACTTCCGTGTAACCTGAGTTCACGATCAGTGCCACGGTGTGCTTCTAGTCGGCAAAGGAGACACATGGCGCTACGACGGTTAGTGTGTGATGTCTGCTGCGCGAGAACGTTTGATTTCAACAGATGTATTTCGTTACATCGGAGGAAATACAGAGAAACAGTTTGAGCATAAACAAGACGAACTTATGACATGCTCAGAGAGAGAGAGAGAGAGAGATACACAGACAAACAGACAGAGTCAGTGGCAACAAGACAAAGCGGTGACTCCCACACTGTGGGCAAACATCATGCAGTTTCACGTCATATATCAGATTGCGCAATATTACCAATTGATTTAAAGTATTGATCAAAGCGTGCCCTACTTCAAAAACTTGACTCCTGTCAAGCTGTGGGAGAGATGGAGAAGAAATGTGGTCGGAAAAGCAGCACAGTTTATGTGACACTTCTCCAATACTCGGAGACGTTTGAATTTTTCTTACAGTTCGGTTACCTTGACAGCAGATGAAAACTTGCACGCATGTACATCAGTCCTTAACCTCAACACTGAACAGACGGGCGCGCGCGCACGCACGCACACACACACACACACACACACACACACACACACACACACACACACACACACACACACACGCACACGCACACGCACACACACACACGCACACACAAAAAGAGGGACGGAGTGAGAGAGAGAGGGGGGGGGGAGGGGGAGGGGAGACAGACAGATAGACAGAATTACAAAACATATCATCATCAGAGGCGAAGGTGCATAATAATATTACGTTCGCATCATCATTATCATCAACGTCGTCATCATCATCGTCACCAAAAGCCATAAGATTATTCCGTTTTCCGCAGAAAATCTACGCCTCACACACAACCGTATTCTACTGCAAAGTCTTCAATGGCTTCCCATGCCACAGAGAATCAGCTGCAAAGTCTCATCAATCTGCTTCAGTTCAGTCAGTCAGTGGCACTGGCCCTCAATATCTTCACATCTACACTCCCTCCCTCTCCTACACTCCCATTCTAATTTACACGCATGTTTCTCTCTCTCTCTCTCTCTCTCTCTCTCTCTCTCTCTCTATTTATATATTAATAACACAAATAATGTAGTAAAGTCATAAATAATTCTCTACTAAGGACGTAATCCTGAAAAAATATTTTTCACCAGCCTCGAGGAGGTAAATAGCTGCAAAATACCGGCTATTGGCAAGAGATTTGCAGCTTTTTGCGACGTAATAAAACCGTCTAAAGAGCGTTGACTACCAGACTGTGCCAATAATAGATCAAGGATCACGATTGGAAACCGCTGTAAAAGCGAACTATGCTCGCTGTAAATCATGTTATTCCATCGTGGCTCCGCCGATATCCACTGTTGTGATTTCAGCAGCTATACCGGATATGTCCAATTTACAGACAGACAATCGTGTCTGAGCAGGGCACACACACTGACTTAGATCTACACAAACATACAGACGCACGCAGACGCGCATGCACACGCGGAGAGAGAGAGAGAGAGAGAGAGAGAGAGAGAGAGAGAGAGACAGACAGACAGACAGTCAGACGGACAGACGGACAGAGAGAGACAGAGTTATAGCAAATACACTGAATTTGCAGAACATTTCTGATCAGGGCGCGAGAACACACACACACACACACACACACACACACACACACACACACACACACACACACACACACACACACACACACACACACACACACACACGTTTGGTCGATCTGTCCTACCCAGCCAGGTCGAGTTAACATTAACAATGCTTTTATGTTTCAGGGACGACTGAAATGCGATACGTACACAGTGATTATCATAGTTGGTCGCCCACTGAATCATTCTCTGGCCGTGGTGCATATAACAGAGCTGAAGGTTTCTTATTAAAAAAAATAATTAAAAAGGCAAACCAGCAAACAATGCAGCTAATTCTGAGAAAGACTGCATATTGAAGTAATAAAACCATTAGAATAATCCCGTCAACCCCCCACCCCCCCTCACACATGCAAACACACCGCCTTCAACAAAAAACCACAGCGCCTCCCATCCCATCTCCCCCCCCCCCCCCCCCACCCCCCTACTGTCATTGGCCTTCACTTGACAAATGCCAACGTCAAAATGTTCTCCATTATTCGCCGTTTAATCAGGCCGATACAAAACATGATTTTCACAGCCTCCCATCAGTCAGGACTTCGCGTGTAGGCGTCAGACCACCAGTGCATTAGCATGTCACATAATATTATATGCAAAGTTTAAAAAAAACAAACAAAAAAAACATGAAAAGAAACCTGAGCACCCGCGAAGCACGTAACACTGGAGGGATAATGCTCATTCCATTGGCAATTTGACGCCAGCCCGTGTAGGTCGGCGCTGCAATGAAACACTAAAATCAATATGAGCAAGGGAATCCTTTTTAGTGGTGAGGTCCACGTGCACTTCTTGTATTACTGATGACGCTACAGAAAATGGAGATGGTTTCTTTGTTTTACCTGAAGAGACAGATCAGCGGTGAAACCCATAAAAAGACTGAGAGGGAATTTAGCTACAGAGCAATGTGAAAGTCAGTCCAAGAATACAACTTGCTGAGAAAAAAAAAGGGGGTTTCTTAACAGTCTATGTAAACAGAATATGTGTCTTCTTGGCTGACACGCACTGAATCTGTCGAGAAGATACAATCCAAGATACATAAGAACAATTCAATTCTTCTGAGGGCTGGACGCGCATAGGGAGCTAAGGAAAAATGTTGTTATCCAAAATATAGTCATGATGTCCCTCTCCTGTAATCGAGGGTCATGGATCCAACCACAGGAAAAACAGTCAACACATTAATATCTCTGTGGTGGCTGGACCAATATTTATTTAATGATAGGACACAATTGACGCTGAATAACGCTCCATGAAAGTATACACTTTACCCCTAAAAGCTACAGTGCGTGCTTGTCTCAGTGGAAAATGTCCAACGTTAACACTGCGAGGTGAAGTTCGCGGTGCGCCATAGGGGATCCCATTCAAACTTCACTAGTAAACATCATCGTACAGCTTAGGTACGCTGCCATTTTTCGTACATTAGCCTGACGTTTTCCTGTGCATAGCCACCACGCAAAAGATGTAGCCACCAAAAAGTTTATTCGCTTGGATCCCCAACCCAGCTAGGATGTGACTTCCCCGATCATTCATGGGTTACCCGAACTATCCAAAATACTGCATCTGTATCACTCAACAACCCCCCCCCCCGCCTCCCACCCTCCACACACGATCGTGCCCTTTTCAGCAAAGTAAGCATTTTCTCCATTTATCAAGGAGACGACACACGCATAAAATGCAAAATACATATTTTTCTTATTAAAGAATTTAAATCAATTTTAGCTTATCACTGCAGGCTTTCTGATAAGTGCACAGTTTTCACCGCTCAAACCTGAAATGTATTATCAGCACGTGAGATTCACCGTATAAATAAAACCGTCATTTACAAATTTTATTTTCAAAAACTATGGGGGTTTTTTTCATCATATGTTTACAGCTTGCATGTCATTTGTTGTCAGTTATGAGACAAACCTGTGAACACCAACGAGTGTGTGGCTGCGGTTGGTAATAAAGTGTCTAAAAAACACGGCATTGTTCACTGAACGTCTTTAACTGCAAAACAAAAATTCTGGAGTTGCTGTCTTGAGAAGCTGTATAAGGTAAGCCTTTTTCTGCAAGCATGATACGAAAGATGGGGCAGCGAATGAGAAAGTTACCACAATTGTTTGGCACCCAACCGACATCGGATTACCAGCTAAGTTATCGCGGATCCCAGAGGAGCAGGCTGGGGGGGCCTGTAGAAAGTACTAGATTATTTTTTTAAAACTTACGTCATTAGTCTTCAGACGGTCAGGTCGTCTCGCCCTAAGACTCTGAAACTCCTGCCAAAAGGTTTCCCAGTCTACGCTGATATATCAACGAGACCACCCAGCTTACGGAGGTATCCACAATCGAAATCCCAGTAAGACTTCTCTCTTTTTCTCGGGGAAGAGCTCCACATCCCAGCCAGACTCAGGTTCTGTGCACCTCCATCGATACAGGAAACCCTGCCAGCTTACAGTCAAAGCAATTACTGTGTGTATTTGTAGGAAAGGTTTTAACGTAAAATGTCTGGACTTGTCTATGCAAATTAGGTGCTGATCTGGGCAAAAGGTATGCGCACCCCGGATAAGACGACGAACGGTTTTGGAAAAGAACTACGCTCTTTCGGCCGTGTTTTTAACGCTGCCGGATTCGAACAGACACTTTTTCCTGTGTCTCTGTCTGTCTGACTCTTTGCAGTGGGAGAAGTATTTTCTTTAATTCTTAGTAGTGTGGCAAGGACAAAACTGGAGACATGCCTTTGTAAATGTACACTTTATCCTGGAAAAATAAAGTGCAATTGTCATACTGATCGTACTCTCTCTCTCTCTCGTAAAAGAGAGTTCTTGTTCTTGTTTCTTTGTAGTGTATGGGCAATACTGCAGACAGGATTTTGTACCTAATCTTAAAACAGATAAACTTCATTCTCTCTCTCTCTTTCTCTCTCTCTCTCTCTCTCTTACATAGAAGATCAATAAAACAAGTTCACCCCCCTTCTACCATTCCAACGGACCAAAGATTCAAACAGCTCGGGATTCTGTCTCTGCGCAGTCAACATATCCTGAACAAATGTCTACTTGTACATAGTACCATTCACGGGAATGCCCCGTCATACCTTAAATCACTCATTAAACAACCGACACATGCCATTAGAGGAATGAGAAACGGTTGTATACCACTCCCACTCCCTAGGATAGACATATATAAAATGAGTTTTGCTTTCTCTGGGCCCACAGTCTGGAACTCACTACCACCAAGTCTAAAAATTATTCCGTCACGTTCCACTTTCAGAAAAAGACTGTTTTCCCATCTACTTGAAACTGAAACACTGAACCAGACGTTTACTTCTCGGTAATAAGAAAGTTTCTTTCAAGTGTCCATTTTGGTGTATAATCTGAACAACCATGTCAGGTGTGTGTGTGTGTGTGTGTGTGTGTGTGTGTGTGTGTGTGTGTGTGTGTGTGTGTGTGTGTGTGTGTGTGTGTGTGTGTGTGTGTGTGTGTGTGTGAGGGAGAGTGAGAGAAAGATTTTTTTTTTCTTTCGAGTAATTTTTTTTTCTTTATTTTGCCATTTTTTTTCTTGTATTTTCCTTTAATCTTGCCATTGTAGTTTTTTGTTTTTGTAGCAACGGCTGATTGAAAAATAATCATTGTTTGGTTAAATCACTTCCGTTGGAAAATAAAGTTCGTTCGTTCGTTCGTTCGTTCGTTCGTTCTCTCTCTCACACACACACACACACACACGCACACACGCACGCACGCACGCACGCACGCACGCACGGCACGCTACGCTACACTACACTACACTACACTACACACACCAATCAGAAATTGCCATCACCAAATACCTAGTAAACCACCATAACTCTATATCCCTGTGCAAATGACTGCAGCTCTGCCTCCAACATCAACAGTACGCTGTTGACAAATCCTCCGGTGCCGGTGCCGACTTTCTGCAGCCGTAGATACCAGAGTTTGCCGACGCGATTAGGGGAAGCCCATAACTGTATGGACACAGGATGCGGTTACCCCGTGTGCAAACGTCAGAGAAGGGTTGTTTTCTGGTGCGGCTCTCCGGTTACCCTCTCCCCTGGGAAAGATTTTGCGGATCTGGTTCACAATAGTACGTCAAAGCACGGTGTCGGCGTTGCTTCTAATGGGCTGATGACGATAATGGTGATGTTGATAATACTTTTTTTCACAATGAACTTTAAGCTTTTTTAAATGAAAAAGTGTGTGTGTGTGTGTGTGTGTGGGGGTGTGGGTGTGTGTGTGTGTGTGTGTGTGTGTGTGTGTGTGTGTGTGGATGATACTATTTGCATGCTTTATATACATTTAACTTGACTGCCCCCCCCCCCCTCACCTCCTTCCGTTTTTAAGTGTTGAAAGCAAGTGTCCAAAATTCTGGGACAAATATCTTCACTTGACTTGTCTTGATAACGATGGCGCTGTTTGCACTATTTCTAAATGGGCATTAGATGAGGATGGTGATGGTGATGATGATGATGATGATCAGAACGAAAACTAACTGCATGAGATAATTAACGCTGTCCTTGCATTTGTTTGCCCCCCAAACCCTCCCCCTCCCCGCCCGGCGAAGAGGTAACGATCGAAAACTGTGGGATACATTTGTTTTCTGTTTATTCCTCTGAGAATGTTTTAAACTATTTTATGTTTATGGGCGAAATCTTTCACCGCAACAAAACTGTCGAGTAATAACACCGCAAGTCTTACTAGGGCCTCCAATGAAGAAGGTACTGGGATCAGAACTCAACAGTAAAACAGGGAAGCCCATTCAGTAACTCTCACAACCCTAATAACAAATACGTTAATGAGCTAAAATTCTGATTTCCAGGAAAACGAACGTGCATTTTCTGAAACTGCATTTTTGCGTCACTGAAACATTCTAATGAGATGATTTTTTTTTTAAGTGAAAGAAACCTACATTGCATGCCCAATCTTACGTCAATTACAAAATGAAACTTGACAGAAATCAAATAAAACGGACGTGCGCTGAAAATGCATTTCCTGTCGTTAATGTAAGATTTTTGTTTGAAAATGCATTTTCCCAATCATTTTCATAACTTCTGTAATTACAAACAAACAAACAAACAAACAAACAAAAAAAGAGTTAAAAGCAACCTACACTGCATGCCTGATTTCATCCCAAATTATGAACTAGTCTTGAGATAGGAAACAAATAAAATTGACATGAAAACCTTCGGGAAATTGGACACCTCCTGCAGTGAAAATTGGCAGTTTCGATACGGCTGCGCTTATTAGATGAGAGGCTTCCAGCGGGCTGTTTTCAGCTGTCAGTTTGATAAGCGAGGTTGCAAAACAGATCTCAAAAGAACCAGAAGCAGGGAGGGGGGAGAGAGAGAGAGAGAGAGAGAGAGAGACACACACACACACACACACACACACACACACACACACACACACACACACACACACACACACACACACACACACACACGCGCGCGCGCGCGCGCAGAAAGTCCTTGTTTTCCAACAATGGCAGATTTGGACCGAAAGTTTACAATCTTTCCCCTAATCATATACAGTTAAACGCAACTGAAGACACATTTGGGGAAATGGGAATGTGGAACAGGACAAGCAGCAGTACTTTCTCTGAGGCGGTTTCATAATTAAATATGAAACACGGAATGGTCACGGAGGTAAGATGGGGAGGGTGTGAACGGGTATTGGTTGGGAATGTGATCATAAGACAGAAAACGAAAGCAAATAAGAAATCCCGATTTATAGCCGCGACGACAGAGTAATTATCTCAGGTTCACGCGTAACTAAACCTTGATTACACAGAGTAACTGAAGGGGTCGGCCCAGTTACGACGGATAAACAACCCGTTGCCATGTTGGTTTGACCCTTCAGAAAACACGAGGCCAATGCACTGCTACCTCTTAAGACTTCGAAACGAACGCAAAACGAAGAAAGGCAAAACAAAATAATGAAAAGATGAATTCCTCTTCACATTCTGTCGCCTTTCTGCCTAACAAGACGTAACGTTGTGGGTTTGACCCTTGAGAGCTACAGGCCAAGGCACCCCCTCTTAAGACCTCAAAACACAAAAAGACGAAAAAGAAGGTGAATTTTTCTTGTAATGCTGTTCCCACAAGACCCCTTTCCCCTCTGCCTCTCCTATTGACCAAAGCAGAATGTTTGCCCACGTCAGTTGAAACCTCAAGATACCGACTCCCAAAATGTGCACGCTGATAGGACGGCTCTCAAAGCGAGGCCGCACAGACCATCGGAAAGGTCGCTGGGCCGCGCAGGCCACTGAAAAGGCCGTCGGGGGCCGCTTAGGATGCTAGAAAAGGCCGGGCGTACTTCTTCACCCTGTGACACCAGATTCTAGGGGACATAACCTCGGAGAGAAATCGCTCAGCCTCCGAGCTCATCAAAAGCCTGTGTGAATGGAACTTGGCGCTGAAGGACACTGCTGGAGAGGACACGGGGAAGATCCTGCGTGGGAATTAAACTGCCAAACTCCTGCTCTGTCCTGTTTAATCAGGGGCCACTGTCCAACATGTTTGGAGACCAAACTTGTTTAGATCCTACAACCCACTCACAACTCTAAAATCAGTAAAGGGGATTGTGTTCACGTTTCTATGGGCCTCCGTAATAGGAATTCGATCCGCAGCAGTTATCACATCGAACCAATCAAACAAGCCGTCCCATAAACCAGAGATACGGGTCGCAGCGGCGGCGTTTGTTTTGCTAAATTCTATTGGTCGAGCATTTTCCCCCCGAGCGGCGAATAGGTACAAGTCTCATAACCTGACAATATTTGCTTATATACTCGCAGACAGTGCATAAAACGCACTGAGCTTCGAATTAACTCATTCCTCGCAACAAGTGATCAGAAAATAGTGGTCGTATAAAACGGAGCGAACGGCAGCGATGAAACCTTAGCTGGTGGTGGCATTCAATTGGTTTTCCTCTGTCCCGTCTTTGGTAAGGTTGTGCGCAATCTCTATGAAATCAGCCAGCTGACTGAGTGTGCATCATTCGCTTGCCCTTAAAGCCTCATCTTCCGACAATGCCAGACTCACAAACTGTTCAGGCACGACTGACAATGACAGCTGTGGGTCGTTGCAGATTTTGTTGAGGACGTCACTGGATTGCATTTAGAGCTCCACCTATGATTAAAATGGCTGACTGGGACAGCTTCGGGCCGCTGCAGTTCTCGTTCGTATGACCAGCAGACGTCGTTAAATAGCATTCGAAGTTCTATCATTAAGACGGCTGACTTGGGCACCTTAGGGTCGTTGCAGTTCTCATTCGTATGGCCGGCAGACCGGAACTCGATCTCCTTGTGTTATGGGCGCTTCGTCAAAATAAAAAAAAACCCACCAGCTACTAAATATCATAGTGAAATCCGGTGGGATTTTTCAGCTTGCGTCATGGTTGCAAATGCAATGTAAGTAATGTAAATAACTTTAAGAAATGCATGGGCCATGGGCCATGGGACCATCCAATTCTTTTTCTCTTTTGAGCTTAGACATATTTCAGATCAGAGCTTAAAGCTGTTCTGTTTCAACTTGCCTTCTACTGATTCAAGTAACCGTGGTGCCTGATGTTTTAGGATGTATTCTGTGTGCGTGTGAGTGAAGTGCGACGTATATTCAAGAATAGGCGCCTTATTAATGTGATTTATCATTATTTTGTTATTTACATGTTTGGTCAAACCTAATTTCAACAGGCCCTCGCCGCTTTTATTCAAGGGTATAAATATCGTTCCCATCCTTATCGGTCCCCGGGAACATCACTGCTTACGTAAAACACACTGTCTTTCACAAGAAACCTTTGGCATTTTTGTGCAAGCCTGACATATAAAACTGCGTATCATGGACGAAGCAACTGTCATAAAATGGCAATACGTATTCCGATGCACTGCTGACTCGGCTCAGTCGTCTCCGTCTCCAAGTATCGATAATTTGATACGACTAGGGCCATATTCGCCGTTCCATCGTCTTCACTGCCTATAGAAATCATTTTACTGTCTAAACTACGAAAAGAGAGAGAGAGAGAGAGAGAGACTGACTGACTGAAACGTTTATTTCAGGATAAAGACTTGTAGGCATGGTCTGCCTATCTTACAAGCTGTCCTGCTAATCTAGAAACACTAAAAAGTAAAGGCTAACATGACAAAAAGTATACCAGGCACAAAAGGAGTAAATCTAATAAGAAAATAGAAAAAAAAAAAAAAAAAGAAAACATGCAAAGATAGAAAGAAGCGCAAGAAATTTTAAGGAAACACATCGGAAAATAGGTGAAGAAGTAAATAGCATGGTGTTTGAAATTGTAGTATACGACATAACTTGTAAAAAGGTAACATGTCATAGTGCCATCTGATAACGAGTAGTTTAGCATGGTTCGGATATTGTTCGTGGACCTATGACTGACGTAAGTATCTGAGAAGTTGAGTTTTAAATGAATGAAGCTTCGGGGTACATTTTAAGTATGCTGGCAACTGGTTCCATTAAAGTGACCCAGAGAATGAGAGGCTTGTTTTAAAAATGTCCAATCTAGGTAATGGTAATTGGAACAGGCCATTTCTTGCGTTGTGTCGCTGACTTGGTTGAAAGAACTTGGTCAGATATGGAGGAGCCTTACAGTGGACTATCTTGTGCATGAAAACACATCGGTTGAACTCAAGATGCTTGGTAAGGGGGAGGAGTTCGAGCGCTTTAAGTTTTTCTTCTGTGGGTAAGGGCCCAGGATGTAAAAGCTTTATACCACGTTTATAGAGAGAATTGATCTTTTTCAAGTGAATATCACCACATTTGTCCCAGAGGTTGGAGGCGTAATCTATATGACTTTTTATATGTGCGTGAAAGAACATTTTGCAACTGTCGTGGCTAACTATGCGGTTAAGTTTACTTAAGAGAAAAAGATTTTTAGACAGGGTTTTACTAAGTTTTTCTAGGTGCGGAGAGAGAGAGAGAGAGAGAGAGAGAGACAGACAGACAGACAGAGAGGGAGATTCCAGATAAGAAACAGACGTGGGTTTTTACGAGAGTTATCAGATAGCTGAAGTGCTGGTATTGCGCAACTGTTGAGACAAGAACACTGGCGTTAACGACGGACTGAACTGTCTATAGTGTCTGTCTTTTGCTGACGCAGACGACAAGAATGGGAGCTCATAACTTTCAGTATACTCCATTCTTGCTAGGTGGCGTATCCATGAATACTGGGGAGAAGCAAAGGTCCTTCTGAACGTTTTGACTCGTCAGTCGCATGCACTCATCATCTTGCTATCCACTGAAAAAGGCAGATCTAACATCATCACGCAGTCAGTGATACGTCAGGGAAGCCTTTGTCCGTCTGGGAATCTTGTAATAAACGTTTCATCTCTCTCTCTCTCTCGTCTACTCTTCCGCTTTTTTTTTCTGTGCAGCTAGGGTCAAACGCTCATCACATTTCTGGCCAGCCAATAAAAACAGCACGTGCAGACCACAAACAGACCCCAACAGGCAAACCGTGTCCAGTAACACAGACTGTATGATGTTTTGATTATGCAAATGACATTCTGATCATGCAAATGTAATCCCAGCGAGGCTCGGGTGGCGTTCCCTGGCGCATTCCTGACTGTGGCCAACGCACACGCTAGTGTGTTCTTTCATAGCAACCAGGGATGTTGATGCAAACACTGTCGAGCATATGTACATGAGAGTAGTCTTATCGCCAAAGCGTACGTGCAAAGTCAAAGCTCCAAGTCCACTGTCATTCTATAAGACAAAGTTGCATAATTATGACGAAGCCAGCCGTGTAAAGGACATTCGACCAATCATATCTTTGTCTTCCTGGGCGCTAAAAGTACTTCTGGAGGTTTCTGACGGACATTTCAAGAGGGGGGGGGGGGAGGAAGGAAACAAACAAATAAGCAAAGAACCCCAACTTAAGTTTTGAAAGACCTCCGCTTGCCAATGTGCGTGAGGGAGTTGGGTTTTGTTTCGTTACCAGCACAGTTTTTAATCGTGTGTGTGTGTGTGTGTGTGTGTGTGTGTGTGTGTGTGTGTGTGTGTGTGTGTGTGTGTGTGTGTGCTGGGAGGGGGAGGGGGGTTCCAGTCATTGTTAAAGGCTTGAAAATCACTGCAGCATGTATATTCAACATTATCAGCGTTTATATAATAAATAAAAGTTTCAATTCTTTTAAAAAAAAGTCTCCTTGTACAATGTCAACTCTGCAGTAAAGATGGAGTAAATGTTTTCCCTCAGTGGTATAACTTACATAACGCCCTTCATCGTCTAACTCCCTTTCCCACCTGTGCACATCATGACATCACCACAAGCCATTAATCACGCTCAACGCCCTGCTGAATGTCCCATTTACAGTCTGGCTCCATTATGATGGCTTGTGACATGCCAGATGCTGGATAATGTAGGCGTTATGAGATATAACTTATATAATGCGTGCAATTCTTCCACAAGGCTAGCCAACAAGTGCAATTTCATTCTGTTTGATCATCCACCTTGCAGGTGTTGATCTAAGCAGCTGGCGCAATTTACGCGTCGTGTGTTATATCTAATGGTGTTGTCTATATCCGTCCAAAGCTCTGACTGAAACTGTTTTTATCATACGAGAATAATGAAAACATAAAAAAATACCTCACAAATACGGGTTCTTTTGGCTCAACGACTACACAGATGGTCTACTGATCTTATTTTGAGCGTGTGGAGTAGGAGAAATAATATTACACTCAGTAACATTGAACTGACATGTACTTTTCATACAAGTCTCTTACAGTCACATTCCTTCATTTTGTTACTCCCTTCTCTGACCGATACGCAATCTATTTTTATTCAAATGTTTGATGGGGGGGGGGGGGGGGGAGAGAGAGAGAGAGAGAGAGGGAGAGATCAAAGTGACAGTTTAATAGAAATGGACACATTTTCCGGCTAACACTAAGCTCGGAGAGCGCAATAAAAGCGACGGGAACATGTTCGCTTCTACCGGACGTGTGCTCCGTCACACAAACTCAAAGCCCTTCAGACCTCCACGCGCTGAAGAGCGATTCCTGCGGAGTAACCAGTGGCGTCACTCTTCCTTTTGCTGTCACCACATTGACGAAAATTCGCTCAGAGTAATCGGGCGTAGCCTGTCATGCGACATTTAATACTGGAAAAGAGAAAGGCGTTTATGGTGGACGTTTTGTTCGGGTAACGTTTGAAAGAACGCTTAATAATTCTGCTTAGTGCAGCCGTCAAGAACTGAACATCGTTATTAAGGAGGGCCACAGTTGAGACGATCTCATTTCTCGTTTGCACATATCTTTAGGAAAGAAAAACAAACAAACAAGAAGTGGGAAACAACGAGAGAGAAAAATCCCAAAATACATTTCGACATTTAGGCAAAAATCTTATAAGATAAAGTCTGGCTCGTTTTTATCCTGTTGGCCGTTTTGTTCAATTGATTGAGATATTTTAGTTATCGGCCCTTCTTCTTAAAACTAAAGACAAGTTTGTTATTCTGTGCTGGACAGTCCCACTCTTTCTATTTCTCTCTCAACACACGCACCACAGAAACACACCGATACACACACGCACGCACGCACGTACACACACAAACACGCACGCACGCACGCACGCACACACACACACACGAGCGCGCGCGCGCACACACTGATGGTCAATAGCAGAATTAAAGCATGTCTGCAAACATAGTGCTTACGTCATTCCTATAACTCAATGTCGTCTGTCTTGCTGCGAAACCAAATTAGTCAGGTACCCCGCTGCACTTGTGGGGCAACGCCACGCAAACTATTCTATTTCCACGCTAATTTTGCCCTCTCTGTCGCTGCAATAGGGTCTACATATCGGAAAGGGTGGCTGTTTTGAAGATTAATCATTACCACAGTGACGCAACGACTGTGGAGGGACATATTAGAGTCGCACAGAGCTAAATGTCTCACAGAACACACTGTGGAGATTGTACTAAGAGATACAGTGGAGCCCGTATGGGTTTCCCTACTGAAGTGACACCATCTTTAACCGAACTGAACTGAACTATATAAGTGTTCTGTTACAGTTATGTGAGAATATTTATATTGTGTATCACGACACCAGTGAAGTTAGACTCTCCTCCTGTGACAGCTTCCCGGCTGGAGCCAAGTATTTGTGCTGGCCTTTTTCTCGTTGTCCCGTCTTTGATATCACCCTTACGTGGTGGAAATGGACGTTAAACCCCAAAACACCCACCCACTTACCCTGTGACAGCTTCCATTCCTTTATTTTCACAACAATTCTTATAGCGACAGTTCTCAGGCGTAAAAAGAAATCATACACACGACGAACTCATTGAGTCTGGTTGCAACCAAACCTGCATATATGACACGTCACTAGAGAGAGCTGGGAAACAAAAACTGCCGCATGCGGGTTTCTTTTTCCGAGTTGTATTGACTGAGCGCCTCTGACAGAAACTCGGCTGATACTGAAAATAAAGTCACGCACAGTATGTTAGTGGAGATTACGACGTCTAACTAGACTCAAAAATAGACTCCTACAAATTGCCGCTACCATTTTAGGAAGTCTATCTTTGGCACGTGCACAGGATTCATTTTTTCTCATATTCCTGTCTGACCGTGATGCTCCCATAGTGTCCTGTTTAGAGAGGGAGAGAGAGAGAGAGAGGGGCAGAGGCAGAGAGACAGATTTAACAACAGCAATTTGACATGAAACATTGTCTTTTTTGTTTTCAATCAGTCTTGATTTGCTATTGAAAATGTCTTTTTTATTTTCAAACAGACTTGTAACGAAAATAAAAGAAGTTTACCAGACGCAGTAACAAAATATATACGTGCTGCACATGCAGCATCAAACCATTGGCCAAAGTGCGACAGAAACCAGATTTCAGAAACCAGATTTGCGCGCCTCCAGACAGCTGTTGTGGGCACGTGGACTAGACCGAAGCTTACGTCGAGTGTCTTTGAGGGGTGGTCGACCTCTTCCAGAAACCACAGGAATCGATAGACCATTTCTTCTGTCGGTCTGGCCCACGTCACCTGACCAGATCCACAGCCATCTCAACACGTGCAGTCAGTCCGGGGACACATTGTCGGAACTAATGTGGTAAAGAATGGCTGGGATTTCTTGAGTACCGTCGGATCAGCGTGAGGTTTTACTAGTCCATATGGTTTAATTCAATTCCTAAGTAAATTTGGGGTTGTGCACCAGTGGTCTCACTAAAAATATCATAATTAATTTATGTCTGCGTGGATTTAAATCTGGCTAAGTGGGAGTGTTGCACTTTGATTCTACTCATGTTTGCTGCAGTAAGAACCGTCAAGGCTGTGTGTGAGAGAGAGAGAGAGAGAGAGAGAGAGAGAGAGAGAGAGAGAGCGCTACGTGGGAGTGTTGCATTTTGATTGAATAATTATAGTTTTTGCCAGTAACAACCATCAAGGAACCGCCAATCTTGCCTGATTTTCGCAAACAGGGCCAAAACCGAAAAAGAGTTTAAAAAAAAATATAAAAAAAGCATGGGATACTCATGCGCGGTACGACATATGTTAAGAGGCCCACCTCTAGGATGAGCAACTATCAAGTACTTGACCTCAGCCGGGATTCGAACTCACGACCCTAGCATTGGTAGTCCAACTCTGTACTCTTTTGACTCCCGGGCACTTCTCGCCTCAAGCTGCATTGACCCGGGGTACTTCTAGCCTCAAGCTGCTTAGACCCGGGGCACTTCTAGCGTCAAGCTGCATTGATCCGAGGAACTTCCCGCCTCAAGCTGCTTACACCCAGGATATTTCTAGCTTCTAACTGCTTAGACTCGGGGCATTTTCATCCTCATGCTGCTTAGACCCGGGACACTTCACGCTGGGCAGTTCATCCCGCGTGTTACACCATCTCCATGGGTTACAGCGGGCCGAACGGTACATCGTACATTATGTAAGTCTCACAGGCACCTACCAAGAAAATCACAGTCTTGCCGACTTGGCGAGAAATGCGAACGCTACTTTCGCACCCCAGTTTCTACACACCCTCATGCATCAATCAGTCTCGGCTATCAGAGCGCCCTCTAGTGGCCGGCGTGACGGAGTCCCAGTAGCAAACAATCAAGGTCGCTCTCCGATTATTTCCAGCGGGAGGGACCTCATTCTCTAATCGCAGAGTATGTGGGTCATGCGTTTGTTCTATCACACACTCTGCGGACACAGAGGAGGGCGTTGCAGAAAATATTCAAGAAACTCTGCGTCTGCCGACTACTTCGCGAAAATTGTCGGGAGAAGTCGAGTTGTTTCAGTTTGTCAAACTTCTCATAATTATGCAAACTGCAAAGTCTGTAACGTCCTTTCGTACCACGCACGAGTATCTCATGTTTTTCGGACTCTTCTTCGGTGTTGGCCCTGTATGCGAAAATAGGCAAGATGTACAGTTCCATAACGGCTCTTACTGGAGTAATAATAATGAGTATTGTATAGGCGCTTAACCCAAATTCTTGAATTGGCTCCAAGCGCCGCGAACTGAACCCAGCACGCACGCTCACGTGAATCACACGCATCCTCTCAAACACAGGACTGAACACATTACAGTCACGTGGTGCGAAAGGTCAGCTCACTTATCTAAGTTTTGGAATTTAGAATTGCATTTATTTTTAAAAAAATTGTGGGCTTAATATTTCCAAAGTAGGGGGAAGGGGGTGGGGGGAGTACCCGGAGAGAACCCCCGACGATCTGCCCGAATGAACGGTGCAACGTACAAGAAGGAAATACTGTATTCTATATTTATTGGCGTCAGAAGACCGGGTGGGAGTCGGGGAGAAAGTCAAGGCGACACGCTCCTTGAGGAGGGAGATCGGTTTGCTCCGCTTAAGGCGAAGACAGCGGATTGCGCAAGCGTGTTTTGAGTGGATAGGGGATTTGGGGTGTTGTGTGACGAATGAGCGTGGTCTATTGTGGTTTGGGGAAAGTGGGTTAGTGTGCTACTAGGTTTCTGAAAAGCCGATTGCCTCATGACTCATTCATAAGTGAAAATATGATGTGTTTTGAAAGACGAGGAAAACGACATTGTAAATCGTGCGCCGATTTAACGAGGTTTAAAGGTACACTTCCTTGCCGACTCAAAAAGTAAATCTGAAAGTTGAAGGATAGAGGAATGGCGGAATGGCCAATCTTAGCAAAATCAACATTTGTGGAGACCTTTTTCCAGTTCCAAACCTTGTCTTTAAATGACCTTTGTGATGGACAGAAAGTGTTATACCCAACCTCCGGTTCTGAAGTGGCCCTGTTCTTATATCACCTGGGCGAGGGGGTGGGGGGGGGGGGGGGGGAGAAACAATTGTCAGGGACGGATAAACTCTGTGTACACACCTGAAATCTGTACATTTCTAGCAACAAATTCATACATGTGTATCAGGCATCTGTTTTGATTTGTCAGAAACTGCACCTCAAACTGATAGCAAAAGTGGGTTCAGCATGACCTTAATTTAAGTGCGCCTACATAGACCTGACTTCTGCTGAACTTGCAAGGTGAGGAAAAAATCCGAGCCCTACAGAAACCTGAAGCAGAGTGCAGGAATAGACAAAAAAAAAAAAATGTCTGTATGTATAAGGCTTATGTGACATTCAATAGCGAGGTTCAAATTGTCTGATGAAAGGAGGCGTGAATGTGCAGGCGGAGTCAAGTCAGCCATCCAGAGAGACATACTGCCCGCTTAACACGATTTTAACCTTTGCAAATGTCTGCTGCTGCTTCATCAGGCGGTCTCAAGTTGTTCGGCTGCCTGGAGAACATCGTCTTTGAAAGGCGTTATTTGTTTCTGATACGTGTAATCTGTTATTTCCCGCGTCGCCGACGTTCAAATTGTCTAATCATAGAAATGTTAGGCAACTACCCGGCCTGACATATTGGTTTCAAAACGCACGCGCGCGAACACACAGACACACACACACACACACACGACAAACCAAGCTTCCTTGAACACTGTATACTTATTTGTTCTCTCTCTCTCTCTCTCTCTAGCAACGGCCAGTCAGAAAATTGACATTTGTTTAAGTTAAACTTCTACCGTTGAGAAATAAAGACCCATTCGTTCATTCATGCATTCATTCTCTCATCTTATATCCCTAAAATCTGTCCATGAACTAAAAAAAATAAAATAAAATAAACATTTAAGTCTGTTAAAGTCAACAAAGAATAAAAATCTAATGAAAAAAAGTAATGCCTCTACTTTTGCGGCAGAGCTGACGACTGAACATAAAATCGAAGAATAATCACTGAGATGAAAATACTAGTTCAAACAAACCCACCCAAAAAAATCTATCAGCCTGCAATCCGACCGAGTACTGAGGTCAGAGTGTCCCAATACCTCAGCCAATGAGATCCAACACAAGACTCACGTGACTACAATCCTGACCACTCAGACCTTCGGAGATTAATCACGGAGATAGAAACTATACATCAAACAAACCCACAGAAAAATCTATCACTCCTAGTGTGTTCCACCCTGGACAGATCAATGTATGAGACGGTAAACACGGCCATGATATTTGACAAGACCGTCAATGTCAATGTACCATGCCATTCAGTGCTGCAGATTATGATTGACTAAAAGATCAGATTTCGCGCTTGGCTTCTGTCGAAGATTATTTAACAAACCACGGGATAACAGCTGTCTGCAGCAGCTTGCTAGTTTGTTTGCTTGGCGTTTATTGTTTCCGCCACAACAGTGACGGGAGACTTAAATAAGCAGATATATCGACTTGCATTAAGGAATGCACATTGAACGATCGGGTTGGTACGCTGATGAGAGCAGTCACAGCCAATATGTGATGGGCTCCAACAAAAAGGAGACAAAGTCCAGCCACTTTTCTGACAACTAGAAAAACAAAAATGGTGTATGCCAAATTTAGCAATTTTTTTTTCATTTTTGGGTCCTTAACAAACTAATATAACTTCTGTGAAATTGTCATGGCTGAACGTAGCTTATGAACACGTTAACAACGAGCATATGATACAAATAATATATGTATATACTGTTCCGGCGTGATTCACATGTCACGCTTTTCCAGCCATTTTCCATTTCATACCTGTTATTTAATGGACAATGAAGTATTTTTGAATTTGAGTTTGAATACTGCTATCTTTTTATGTTTTATCTGGCTCATTCCAATCTATTCTCTCTTCTTTTTTTTGTTCTTTTTTTTCTTTTTTTTTTTTGGGGGGGGGATATCACTGGTACCTGTTCTTGGCTTTTAATTGTCTCTGCCTATCCTTTATCATTTCTACTCAGTTTTGGTGTGTGTGTGTGTGTGTGTGTGTGTGTGTGTGTGTGTGTGTGTGTGTGTGTGTGTGTGTGTGTGTGTGTGTGTGTGTGTGTGTGTGCTCTTTTACTTTTTAAGTTGTTTCTCTATAGAGAAACAACTTTATGAGACGGGGCAGATTTTGCTACGCGCAGCAGCAAGTTTCAGTGATACAAAACAAGACTGTGACGTTTCTCCACACAATACTTACTTTCACGCACACAGTGACGTAACGAAATCTGCGTCATAGACACCTTACGTGCACACTTTGCTGCTGCGTTCTTTTTGGCGGGAATGACGTGTGTGTGTGTGTGTGGACGGATGTAATGATGGCTATCTGCTAAACCACCTCGCCGGGTGGCTTTTTACTTTGAGATAAAATGGGCAGTCATATTCTCCAGAGCTATTTTTCACGATTTTTATCCTGCCGCATTTTGAGAACAGTTATCGCCGATTTGAAAAAATCGGTCATGTTACGAATTTTTTCGAAAAAAAATGTTCAAATGGCTTCATTTTCTGAAATTGGGAAGATCATCCAATTATACTGCCTGTTTTCGTAGCACAGCTCTGTAGCTCTGACAGGTTTTGTGTAAGAAAAATATTTCCGAGGTAGGGGTGGTTTGCATATAAGGCCAAATATCTATGAAAAGACTCCTTCAAATTACTCATCATTCCGGTATTTTTGTCACTTGTGACAACTGCACATATGACATGAACTATTGCACTATGATAGCTTTAGTATTAAGAATAACAGAGCTTTTAGATAAACACATTTTTTTCACGTTTCTTCGAGAAGCGCCGGTCAAAAAAGTTCCAATTTTGCAATTTCGTAAGTACAATCCAAGGCACTTTAAGTCCACGTTTCATCAGCTCTCTAGATCTTCCAGATTTTATGTAAAACTTAATTCAGTCCCGGAAGTCACAAAAGCAACAAGGAAATCACAAGATATGAAAAAGTATCATCTGTCAGACGAGCAGCGTGAGGTTGACGGCAAATGTTTGGTTCACAGACAAAATCTGCAAGTATCGTCACTGCTTCCGACATTTCATCAGCCCTCTACATCTTCCAGATTTCATGTGAAAAATAATTCAGTCGGAGAAGTCACAAAGCCAATAGGGAAATCACAGGACATAAACAAGCATCCTCAGACGATCTCAGTGCTAGAGGCTGACGCCAAAAGTTTAGTTCACGGAATTGACGTCATCTCTCTCTCTCTGTATGACGACCTGCTTGAGGCTGACGTCAAATGTTTAGTTCACGGAACTGACGTCTCTCTCTCTCTCTCTCTCTCTCTGGGGAGCCAGGGTGGCCGAATGGTAGGGATGTGCCGATTCGAAATGGCCGAATCGATTTTCGAATCCCGATTTTTTGACCGAACTAGTTTTAAAACTGCGAATCGGCTGGATTGCCAAGGGAGACAACAAGTCGGAACCAGATAACCTTTGAGTAGTGATACAATGTTTCCCTTTCATTGACTGCAAATTACACGTATTACTAACATTTATTTAGCATAGTCCCCGGACAGCACGCTCAAAAGGCTTAGACGAAGTGGGTGGTGTCGTGGTTCCACAAGTCTTTACCACAGTCTTGCAGTGTCGGCACACTGCCACCCCTGCTACAACCTTCCCTTCCACTTCTTTAACCAGAAAATGCTCCCAAACCTTTGCTTTTCCTTTTTCATTCGCTATCAGCCGTTGCCGTGTTTCCATTTAGTTGACGCGTCGTCTCGCTCGTCTGCTCGAAATTCTGTTTGCCGACCAGAGTAACGTCCCTTCTCTCCGCTTCGGCAATTTCCGGAAAGGGCCGAGAGTTGCCGAGCGAATCGTAGCGAATCGCGATTCAAGAGTCGAATCGATTTATTGGCGATTCAAAAGTCCGAACCGATTTTAAGAAATAAATCGATTTTTTGGCACATCCCTACCGAATGGTAGCGCGTTGGACTTTCAATGCTTGGGCCGAGAGTTTGAATCCAGGCCGCTGGGGCCAAATATTTGTGCTGGCCTTTTTCTCGTTGCCCCGTCTTTGATATCACCCTTATGTGGTGGAAAAGAGCGTTAAACTCCTAAACACCCACCTACCCACCCTCTCCCTCTGCCTCTCTCTCTCCCTTCTTCCCACACACGGCCCCACCCCCAGTCACGTGGCTAATCGGTCGAGGTCGTAGAGGATCTAGTGTCATCGGTAGAACTTGGAGAGGGGAGAACCGGCAACAATAACAACAAAACAGACAAAATAAAATGAAGTTTGGAGAAACAACTTTGTAGGACGGGGCCGTTCCTCCTTGTTTCATTATTAAGTTTTCAACATAAAAATCTCAGGCCTACACCACGCTACAAAGATGACTCTTATATCTGAAGAAAGTTTATTTTCTGCACTTTCCAGTGAGACTAAAAACTCAATATGCTCCCAAACACCTACTGCTCCCCTTTTGTGAGAGCACAGCACAAATATAAAAAGGAAAAATGTTTTGAAATACACTTTACGTGACAAAATAATATAGCTCTAAAACCGTCTGACTGACAAGTCGGCCACGTGCCCCCCTCCCCCCCCCCCCCCCGTTCGTGTGTTTATACCGTTTGACTGACAAGTCGTCCATGTGTGCTCCCCACCCCCCACCCCACCCCCTCCTTGTCTGTGATGGACAAGTTTCAGTGACAAACAGGCCACGTTCCTTAAAAAAAGAAAAGAAAAAAAAAAGCAGAGGAAACGGGACACTTTGGGAGTAGACGTGGTTTTGAACTCGCCAGAGCTCTGTAAGTCGTTTGCTTATCCCCCTTTACGGCCATTTCCGTAAGTCCCCCAGTCTCGTGTCTGTGCGTGATGTTGACGAGGGACTCTCATCAAGCACCGGTTAAACACCGCAAAAGGCTCTATTTAACGCCCCGCACCCTTCACTCTCATTACACTAAAGGTGTCGCCCATAAATAATTCATAGCGAATCGCTAGTTTCACCTGTTGTAATGGCGCCAGAGATCGAAAGGAACGTGCGGGCAGATTTTCCGTGTCATCAGACAAGGCTGCTGAAGCCGTGCCTCGTTTCGGTATGTTACCCGTACGCGTATATGACACAGTATACTAGTTTGGGTATATGACAGGTATTTGAGATCTGATTCTCTTATTCCTGATTTATGGTGGATGAGGTGACCAGATGTTCGTCATACATTCAAAAATCAGTTACTGACAAAACAAATGTACAAACTGTATCAAACGCAAGAACAGGCAAATGTATTAAGACAAGTGTTGAACATAGAAGCTTTGGAGAAAGCATTACGGTAATTTACCATCAAATCACAAGTTTTACTACATGCAAACTGAACGGAAAGAGGACTTTTTTCCACGTTAAATAAAAATATTAAAAAAAAACTTTTGTCTGCGCCCTGACAATCAAAGCTGGCCCATCAAAAAAAAAAAGTTCACTCCACTGTCACTTCCCAACATTATTAGACCACCTTCATCTTCTCCCGACGATCATATTCTTTAGGATCGCATATCCATAAGAGAACCGCTACATTTGCCCCGATTCGGCTTGCACGTGACAAAATCCGGAACGAGGGGCCGTCGCGAAAGTCCAGCGTAATCAGAACCATTGGCCTTCCAGCGGGTCTTGTAAACCTGATACGGCGCCACATCAAACCTGTGGTAATGGCTGTTGTTTTCTGCAGCAGGCTGTATGGCCACGGAGGCTTTATGTCTGCAAGGGGCTTTTGCTGGTTTAGTTCGCGGCTGTAAAGTACTCAGAGAGGTCAGGGGTAGCTGCCGGCTATGCTGGTGGCTTTATGGGGTTGTTGGTGTCGGTGGTAGTGCCGCAGTTGTCGCTGACGGTGTGGACAAAAGACATGAAGAACCTGGCTTTCATTTGGGACCAACTAGCGACAGCACATAACATCAAAGGCTTGAAGCTAGCTCAGGGCAGGTCGGAGATGGCCGAAAACCGTGCAAATTGTGTAGACGTGAAGTGTACTTGTCCTATGAGTGTCGGTGGCAGGAGGCTAAAAAATAACAGGAGGGTAGGGCCTGAAACACCTGATTTATTCAATATCAGAGACAGCAAAGTTATAAAAACGGTGGCAATGCCGAAATCAAAGGGAGTTCATTCGTGAGCAGCGTAAGATCTTATTGAAAGTGCCCCCCCCCCGCCTTCCCCCCTCTTCCTCCTCCCTGTTAAGCTCTCAAACTCTCTCTCTCTCTCTCTCTCTCTCTCTGCTGTCAAACCGACCTTTTCTCTGTGTACTCTAAGCTGTTGATAAATAGCCCTGAAAATCTGGCAATGTTTGGCTCGCCGGGTCACTGAGGAAAACAGTCTGTACATTGTTGCGTGACAACCGAGCCAATTAGAGAGCAAAACAGCAATAAATTGGCATTAGCGGCGTCATTGTTTCTAAGACAATAACAGCCATTATCCGCGCCCACTCACCAACCCATACACCCACACACCCACACACGCACACACACACACACACACACACACACACACACACACACACACACACACACACACACACACACACACTCCTTAATTCTGCCACACTAACAGTGGATTTGGCTGAGTCGTTGCAGCGTTGCATTCGATTCCAAAATGGTGTGGATTTAAATCCCGCATAGGCGCTGAAATGTTAAAACAAGAATAAGCATGGGGAAAATAATACTCTCCGTCTCAAGTTCTCCGGCTGAGCTTTCAAGCCGTAAACACGACTGCAACGGTTTTTGAGATTTGTCTGAGGTTAAAAAAAAAAACAAAAAAAACTGCTGTTCCCCAACGAGCTAATTCTCCTACCCTAGAGCATCCATAGCACCAGACGCAACCCGGCAATGGACATAGGTAATCTCGACGAGCTGAGTCCCTTGGCTCCTGTCTACCTCAGAGGGGTAATTACCTGGAGCAGTATTATACTTTCATGGTAACTTCTTCTTCTTCTTCTTCTTCTGCGTTCCCTGTTCTGGACTCCGCCTCAGATGATTAGGTTTGTGGTCTTTATATAAGCAGTGGTCTTCAAGAGGTCTGTTTTGCTGCCCCAGAGTTTCTCTGCCAGTGTGGCTCCGTTCGGCCAGTGTTGTGTCCTTGCTTCTTTGAAGAGGGGGCAGGACTGCAGAATGTGTTCCGGGGTTTGAGGGGCTGTTCCGCACGGACAGTCTGGTGAGTGTGACAGCCCAAGGCGGCACAGGTGGGCACGCAGTCTGCAGTGTCCAGTTCGTAGTCTGAAGATGGTGGTCTGTTCATAACGCTGGAGCTGTGGCATCTGGTCGTTAGATGGGGGATTGTGTTGCGCCGTCCAGATTGTCTTGTACTGATGTTTTACCAGAGTCTTGGCTTCTGTGTAGGAGACTGCCTGCTGGGGTTGCTCTTTTTTGCTGCCAGACTTGGCCAGTCTGTCTGCTTCTTCGTTTCCTGTGAGACCACAGTGAGCAGGGATCCACTGTACGGCAACCTTCATCTGTTGTGAGAGGGCAGCTAGAAGGTGCTGTGTGTCTCTTTCCAGCTGCTCACTGGGTGACTGCAGGCTTTGGATGACGGATCTGCAGTCAGTTAGGAAGACGACGTGTGTGGGCACGGGGGATTCTCTACCAATGAGCTTGGCAGCTTCTCGGAGAGCATTGACTTCAGCCCTGAAGTTTGTGGATAGTCGTCCAGCAGGCATGGAGCTTGTTGTGGTGCGGCCATCTGGGTGGCGGATGAGAATCCCGCTTCCTCCATTCCTGACTGCTGAGTCTGCGGACCCGTCAGTATAGGCGTGTGTCCAGACTGACATGTTGTAGCCCCGATCCAGCATTTCTAGTGAGAGGGATCTAAGCGTGGCTTGTGGCTGGTCGTCCTTGCTGGTCACTCCTGGAACATCTGTAACAAGGAGCACCCCTTCCAGGTTGGTGTCCCATGCCTCAGCTGCTTGGAGTGGCTCTTGTTCTTCAGGTGTGGATGGCAGGATGTCCATGTGTGTTCTCATCAGCTGTTTGGCCAGGTGGTTGAAGCTGCCTCTTTTCAGTCGGTTCTTTGTTTGTTCTTGGAGGTGCTGGTGGGCGGGGTGGGTGGCTAGTCTTTTCAGTTTTTCGCTCTGGGTGAGCACTTTCTCCTCCCTTCGTAGCTCAAGAGAATGGAGTCCTGTAGTTGTTTCGAGGGTGTGTACGGGTGTTGTTTTCAGTCCGCCTGTGATGATTCGCATGCCTGCGTTCTGCACCTTGGCCAACCTGCTGGTGTTGCTCTTTGCTGCGGTGGCCCACGCTGCTGCTCCATACTCCATCACAGGGCGTACATTCCCTATGTACACCCTCTTCAGGATGCTGCTGTTGGCTCCCCACTTAGTGCCAGCCAGTTTCTTCATGAGAGAGAGTCTTTTTGTGGCCCTTTTCTCCATCTCTCTGATGTGGGGGTTCCACGTCAGTTTCTTGTCCAGTTTGGTTCCAAGGTATGTTGGTGTGTCTTCCTGGGGAATCTGCTGATTGTTGATGGTCAGTCTGAGAGTCTCCTTGGTGTTAGAAAGAGAGAAGCAGGTGGCTACTGTTTTCTGGCTGTTGATGGTGACGCACCAGTCCGTTGCCCATTTGGAGGTGGTGTTGAGGGCCTCTTGCATTCTGACTGTGGCAGAGGAGGTGGACTCTGAGGCGTTCCACATTGCGAAGTCGTCAGCATGCAGGGCTCTGGAGATGTGTCTGGACAGACTACTGGAAATGTCATTGATGAAGACGACGAAGAGAGTGGGAGAGATCACCCCTCCCTGGGGGACCCCTTCCCTGATCTTGACTGTGTGGCTCAGGCTGCTGTCCAGCTTGACTCTTGCGGTTCTGTGGCACAGGAAGCTCTTGATCCAGTTGAACATGCGTCCAGCTATTCCGGCGGTCAGTAGTTTCAGGAGAAGGCCGTCTTTCCACACCTTGTCGAACGCCTTGGACAGATCGATGAAGGTGGCGACCACTTTCTTCTTCTCCTGGAAGGCGTTCTCTATTGACTGTGCCAGGTAGACGAGCTGGTCTTCAGTACTCCTGTTCTTCCTGAAGGCAGTCTGTTCTTTGGTGATCAGGTTGTTGGATTCCAGGTGCCACATCAGCCTCTTGTTTATCATCCGTTCAAGAGTCTTGCCGAGGCAGCTGAGGAGGCTAATAGGTCTGTAGCTGGTTTTCTTTGCTGGGTCTTTTTCCTTTTTCCTTATGGGGATGATAGTGGCCTCCTTCCATGCTGATGGGAAGATGCCAGTTTTCCATGACTGGTTGAACAGCTCAAGCAGTTTCCTCCTGGCAGCTGGCCCAAGATGCTTGATCATCTCGTTGCAGATTCCGTCTTTTCCAGGGGCTTTCTTGGTCTTGAGTCTTCTGATGGCATCATTTAGTTCTGCCAGGCTGAGATCGGATGTCATTGCGGTGGTCGGAGTTGTTTGTTCTTTGAGCCTGTTATGCAGCTGGGTTGCAACCTCCTTTTTCCTCTGTGGTGGGACTTTGATGGTGCTCTCCATCTCAAAGACGTCAGCAAGGAGGTTTGCAGCTTTTTTGCCTGTGTAGAGGGTGTCGTCTTCCTTGAGGACAGTGGTTCTGTTGGTGGTCGTGGTGTCCTCATTGAGTGACTTTGTGAGTCGCCAGAGTTTCCCAGTGTCCTTTTCCATGCTGAGTGATGCTGTCTTCTCGTGCCATCTCTGTTGGAGTTCTTTCCTCTTGCAACTGTTAAACTCCTCCCTTAGGTTGTTGTGTCTGGCCGTGGTCTCACTGGATGGGTTCTGCTCCATACAGGTTCGTGCTTCAGAAAGCTGCTGGTGGAGTGTGGCCAATTGTTTGCTCCAGTACGGCTTGTAGTCCTTTCTGAAGCCACGAGGAATTGACCTTTTGGCTGCTGTGAGGATGGATTCGGTCAGCCTCTTCACGTTGGTGTTCATGTCTTCTGTAAAGGTGACGTTACAGAGGTCTTCAGCATGGTGTTGGTACTTCAGCCAGTCAGCTCTCTTGAAGTTCCAGCTGGCATTCTTCCTGTGATGGTCAGTGCTGGCCTTCTTGTCTGCAATGTGTAGGATGATGGGGAGGTGGTCGCTTCCACCTAGCTGTTCGCTGACGACTCTGGTGGTCTGCTTCTGTAAGTCTTCGGTTGCCATTGCCAGGTCCGGAGTGGATGTTTTCTTCCAGGCTCTGGAGTAGTATGATGGTTTGTCGTCAGGCTGGTTGATCAAGATCAGCTGGTTGTCAATCAGCCAGTCTTCTATTTCTTCCCCACGGTAGTCTGAGCTGTCGTATCCCCAGCTGGGTGAGTGGCCATTGAAGTCACCGACAATCAGGTGATTGTATGATGCGGGCTGGATGGTGTGGAGGTCCAGGCTTGCAGTGGGAGGGCTGTAGCAGTTGGTTATGAGGAGTTCCTCTCCCTGCAGCAGGACTTTGGTGGTGATGTATTCAAGCTCCCCGCTTGAGGTTTGTCCAGTCACAGCAGCTGGGATGCCATGTCTGACAAGGGTTAGCACCCCTCCTTTGTGTCCAGATGGTCTGTCTCGCCGAAAACTGTCATAGCCCCTGATGAAAAATCTGCGAGCTTCATTTAGGTGTGTCTCTTGGATGCAGATGACGTCGATTTTCTTGTCTCTGAGGAAGGCCTGTAACTCTGGTTTCTTCTGCTGGATGCCTTCTGCGTTCCACTGTGCAACCCTTATGGCTGTTGTTTGGGTTGTGGTACGACCAGTAGCACTACTCTGCCTCCCCCTGGGTCCCAGGTCGACAGAGCCGCCAGTCGCTGAGGCGGGCCCCTTTGAGGCTGAGGGCCCGGCACCGTCCCCGCCTGGCTTTGGTCCACGGGGACGACACCATAACGATATATCCATCTGAGGCATAGTCCATTTTTCTGGGTTGCGTGTGTGCTCGTCTCCCTGACGGGTTGCCACACTATGTCCTCCTGGGCATAGTCAGCGACACTCCGACTTCGTTGGCTTGGTTTTGAGTTTGGAGTTTTCCTTCTCCTAGGAGGGCTTCCTTCGCCTGGATGTAGAGAGCCCCTCCTGCCCTCAGGTGACCCTGCTGGGAGACAGGGGGTGTTTGTTTGGAATTTTCCTTTTCCTAGGACACTTGCCTGCCACGGCTGACGACTATGTCCTGTCCGGGTTTTTCTGTCAGTGTTTTCCCTTCACTTAGCTGGATTGCCTGCCACAGCGAATGAGCTCCAGCTACCCTAACCCAGTTTGCACTTTTGGTCAGTCCCCTACCCAACACAGACCTGTTCAGCTTGGTTGAACATGCCTGGAGCACTACGCTCCCACTGACATAGCTCTAGGGGTCATCAGGGATCGCAAGCCAGCACACTGCGTCAAGATAAGTGCACTGTGCCGGCGTGTCATACCAAGTCGCACCCGTGAAGTGGGTGAAGCTCGGCTGTGTGGCAACAGCCTCCCCATTGGGTCCATAGCACACCCGCTCTGGGTAGGAGCCGACCTAGGTAGGAAAAAAACCCCGCTTGCCGCGACTGGGGATCGAACCCGGGTCTCCCGGTCTCCCGGTCCATAGTCCGAAGTGCTAACCACTACACCACGGGGGCTGGTAACAATTATGCAGCGGTGAAATGGCGAATATGGAGAAATGGGGGGGGGGGGGGGGGGGGATCGGCAAAAAAAAAAAAAATTGAAAAAGACTCCAGGGCCCGCATGTAAAAGTCGAGGTTAGGTATTTTAGCCCAGGGTTAGAGTCTAACCTGGAACTAAACTAGCTCTAGTCTAGGGTTACATTTTCTGTTGGTTTTTTGTTTTGTTTTGTTTAACCATGAAGCGGGTCCATTCCACCATGGTGCCTAAGCCGTTAGAGAACGATTTTTTTACTACCTTTCTTCGCTTCCTTTTGTATTTAATTTTATTTTTGGGTAGCTTTTGTCCTAGTATGGGTTAGGCCCGTAGCCATGGTTTAAATTAACCTCGACTTTTACATGCGGGCCCTGACCCTGAAGTCTTGAGTTAAATTTAATAAGTGCCAACGGAAACATAACTGAGTTGTTTAAAAAAAAAAAAAAAAAAAAAAACATTTGCATACACTCAAAATAGTCTTATTATTCAAGTTCGGCAGTCAGCAAAATACCGTTTGCTATGTTCGTGGTAAATTTTTCTCCCTTTCTTTTAAATCAGTGAAGGTAAATTCCGACTCTTTAGAAATCTCCAACCCTAGACACAACTCTCAACCTTCGACCGTCTCCCCTTCCCAACCCCCCCCCCCCCCCCTCCTTAGAATCCCACAAGGCACGTCAAATTTTACTCCGGCGGCATGCAAATCAGTCACTGTACCCTACAGCAGAAGGCAGAGATTGAAATTGCTAATCCAGAGGACGGAAGACAGGCCGTCTGTACGTGGCCCGGGAACCTGCATAATGCAGGATGCGCAAATCCAATTAGGTTCATGCTGATTCGGTTGATTCCCAAAAAGGAAAGAAAAACACGCAAACAATCCGAACTAAACGAATTTATGGAAATTGACAAATGCGGGTAATGAACTGAAGACAGGCTGGGCTCGGAGGGAAGGAGGGTAGAGATGATCGGGGGCGGGGGGGGGGGGGGGAGTGATGTTTGGAGCGGAAGGTTCGCAAGATGGAATATTGTACATAGACAATAACGTCATGCTGATGAGAGAGATGAACGGCAAAAGCAGATGGGGGAGGGGGTGGTGTTAAATGAGTGGGGGTTGAGTGCGGGTGGGCGAGGAGTCGAGAAGAAAGGAAAGATAGACAACACTTCGAACAAGTTGATGAGACAACTGAAAACAGATAGGGGGAGAAAGGGGGGGGGGTGTTGAGGCCAAGGTCGAAAATTGTACATAATTAGACAATAGCGTCAGAAGAGAGAGAGAGAGAGAGAGAGAGAGAGAGGCTTCAACGGCTCAGCAGCTCAAAGCAGACACGAGAAAAGGCGATCAAAGAAACCCGAGACAAAATCAAAGAAGAAGAGTCACAATGATAGAACCCAAAGGGGTTTGAAGTGAACCTGCTTTTCCTTCAATCTAATATCATTACAACCGACATCATGCTTCAGAACCAGTTTTGAACCTGTCGTCCATCATTCTAAGAAGGACAGCCGCAACACGCTTTGGTAAATTCTGCCAAACCTGTCACGCAGTCTCAAACCACGTCGACCTCCGCAGCATCATCAGGCCATCATACTCATCGTCATGCATAATAGAAACTGCACCAAGTTTCCGAGCCCTCCGTGGATTCCATCCATGACCTGGGAGGAATACCACTGCAACTGGCGAAGAGTTCGGGCAACAACAACAAAATCTGCCATGCCGGTCAGATTCTATTACGAATGGCATAAACTGTTAGTTATTACAAAGTCAGAGTATGAGAGTTGTTTAATGTTAAATGTGTGGAAATATATAGTGTCACTGTTAACTATGATCCCAGATGTTTCATGACTGTGTATAGTAAGTGACGTTGTACTTACAATACGGGACAATTGTTTCGATGCGGACCTGGCTAGCTTATTGTTGTTATGCTGGTATCGTGTTCCCCCTCTCGTCTCAGACTGGTGTTGCGCTATCAGGAGAGCAGGTTGACTAAGATGTTGTGTGACTATTATGGCCAATAATATTATAACGAAGTTTACAACCATTAGAGAAGTACAGGGAAACCATGTTTGTTCCAAAGTATCTGTAGTGGTGGTGGTAACACGGCGTTTGTTGGCTTTTTGGTGGTCATGGCTGAAATGGAACCCTCTGAAGCTTGAATTCCTCACATCCGCGACAGTCTATGGCCTTAGTGACCATTTCAGGGTGGTTGGGTGTTTGGGAGTTTAACGTCCTTTTCCACCACATACGGGTGACATCAAAGACGGGGCAACGATGAAAAAGCCAGCACAATATTTGCTTCAGCCGGGATTCGAACTCACGACCCGTGCGTTGGAAGTCCATCGCTCTACCATTCGGCCACCCCGGCTCCCCTGACCATTTTAGAGATAATGACGATAAGCTGAGGGAAAATAATAAGGCGTCATGTCTGGTTCAGTAACCATTGTTTCGATTCTTTCATAAATCTTAGCGCGGCGTTAAGCCCTAACTAACTAACTCTTTCATAAATCTTTGCGCGGCGTTAAGCCCTAACTAACTAACTCTTTCATAAATCTTTGCGCGGCGTTAAGCCCTAACTAACTAACTCTTTCATAAATCTTTGCGCGGCGTTAAGCCCTAACTAACTAACTCTTTCATAAATCTTTGCGCGGCGTTAAGCCCTAACTAACTAACTCTTTCATAAATCTTTGCGCGGCGTTAAGCCCTAACTAACTAACTCTTTCATAAATCTTTGCGCGGCGTTAAGCCCTAACTAACTAACTCTTTCATAAATCTTTGCGCGGCGTTAAGCCCTAACTAACTAACTCTTTCATAAATCTTCGCGCGGCGTTAAGCCCTAACTAACTAACTCTTTCATAAATCTTTGCGCGGCGTTAAGCCCTAACTAACTAACTCTTTCATAAATCTTCGCGCGGCGTTAAGCCCTAACTAACTAACTCTTTCATAAATCTTTGCGCGGCGTTAAGCCCTAACTAACTAACTCTTTCATAAATCTTCGCGCGGCGTTAAGCCCTAACTAACTAACTCTTTCATAAATCTTCGCGCGGCGTTAAGCCCTAACTAACTAACTCTTTCATAAATCTTTGCGCGGCGTTAAGCCCTAACTAACTAACTCTTTCATAAATCTTTGCGCGGCGTTAAGCCCTAACTAACTAACTCTTTCATAAATCTTTGCGCGGCGTTAAGCCCTAACTAACTAACTCTTTCATAAATCTTTGCGCGGCGTTAAGCCCTAACTAACTAACTCTTTCATAAATCTTTGCGCGGCGTTAAGCCCTAACTAACTAACTCTTTCATAAATCTTCGCGCGGCGTTAAGCCCTAACTAACTAACTCTTTCATAAATCTTTGCGCGGCGTTAAGCCCTAACTAACTAACTCTTTCATAAATCTTTGCGCGGCGTTAAGCCCTAACTAACTAACTCTTTCATAAATCTTTGCGCGGCGTTAAGCCCTAACTAACTAACTCTTTCATAAATCTTCGCGCGGCGTTAAGCCCTAACTAACTAACTCTTTCATAAATCTTCGCGCGGCGTTAAGCCCTAACTAACTAACTCTTTCATAAATCTTTGCGCGGCGTTAAGCCCTAACTAACTAACTCTTTCATAAATCTTCGCGCGGCGTTAAGCCCTAACTAACTAACTCTTTCATAAATCTTCGCGCGGCGTTAAGCCCTAACTAACTAACTCTTTCATAAATCTTTGCGCGGCGTTAAGCCCTAACTAACTAACTCTTTCATAAATCTTTGCGCGGCGTTAAGCCCTAACTAACTAACTCTTTCATAAATCTTTGCGCGGCGTTAAGCCCTAACTAACTAACTCTTTCATAAATCTTTGCGCGGCGTTAAGCCCTAACTAACTAACTCTTTCATAAATCTTCGCGCGGCGTTAAGCCCTAACTAACTAACTCTTTCATAAATCTTTGCGCGGCGTTAAGCCCTAACTAACTAACTCTTTCATAAATCTTTGCGCGGCGTTAAGCCCTAACTAACTAACTCTTTCATAAATCTTTGCGCGGCGTTAAGCCCTAACTAACTAACTCTTTCATAAATCTTCGCGCGGCGTTAAGCCCTAACTAACTAACTCTTTCATAAATCTTTGCGCGGCGTTAAGCCCTAACTAACTAACTCTTTCATAAATCTTGATACTGTCAACAGTCTTTCAGGTACCTTATAGTAATCAAAAGCAGATCTGACAATATTACTCCCGCCTACGAAAATAAATAAATAAATAAATAAATAAAACAAACCATCATATCATTTTGAACCAGGAATGGGAATAGCAAGAAATGAAACTCGTGTCGTGTTTCGTCATAACTGAAAGACGATCTGAAATATCGACGGAGCTACAAGGCCGAGACAGAAACAAGGTTATAAACATCTTCTAGCAAAAACAGATAACGTTTAAAGATCCATCTTCCAATATCTAGGCCCACGAATCGATCGGAGCTGTTTTTTTTTTTTTTTTGGGGGGGGGGGGGGGGGGGGGCATCTCACATCGTACTATGTAGAGGCCTGTGTAGATACAGCCTCTCTCGGGTTGGCACTGAGCCAACGGAAGGCCAACTGTAAAGTGAAAAGAGAGACAACTGTTTTATAATGTTGCGATCACTCGCTGAGTAGAACAGCTTCGGGCGGTTTGAATTTTCGTTCGTTCGGCCACCACACGCCATTGCATCGCAATAGCACAGTCATTTTGTACCGCGCACGAGTATCCCACGTTTCTGACTCTTCTTCGGTTTTGGCCCTGTATGCGAATATCATGCAAGATAAACGGTTCCTTGACGGCTCTTACTGCAGCAAACACGAGTATAATCAAAGTTCAACACTTCTACTGAGCCAAATTTGAACTGATTACGAACGTTTAGTGAGGCCACTGGTGCACAACTCCAAATTTACTAGGCAGGAATTGAGTTAGAGTATACTGACACTCTAAGCATTACTAAACCTGTACCAAGCATACATGTATGCAAAATTAACTCTCAACCGCAACTGCTCCTCCCCCCCCCCCCCAAAAAAAAAAAAAAAAAAGTTAAAAAAGTAGTCCTCTGTGAACGTTAGTATTTGCGCGGCCATCAGACGTGCGTATGTTGCACTCAGAACTTTACTGATTTCACGCGTAGACCTACATGTCCATTCACAAGTGCATTTTTTTTTCAAAAATAACTTTGTCTTCTGAGGAGCCCGTCTTAGTAATTTGGGGTCATGTTAGAATAGCTTTTTTGTCTTTTATGTCGATATGGACATCACAATCCTTCTCTCACAGACCGACACATGAAAGAATGGAAACGTTGTCTTTGGTGAAGCTGAGTAATGTTATAATAATGTTACCTCTAATATCGGTTTCGACATCACCCTCGTCCTCTCACAGAACGAGACGTGAAAGGACTGAAGCGTTGTCTTCTGTGACGCTTAGGAATGCTGGGATGTAGAATTAGAAAGCTACCTTTCATATCGGTATCCACATCACCCTCGTTCTCTCACAGAACGAGACGTGAAAGAATTGAAACGTTGTCTTACGTGTGAAGCCTGGTAATGCTGGAGTAATGTTAGAATATCTACCTTTAATACCGGTATGGAAACCACCCTCGTTCCCTCACAGAACGAGACGTGAGTAGATTGATACCAAGACAGATTCCCACAGAGCGCAAGGTCTTATCCATCACGTCCAGTCACACCAACTCAGCGAGAGACAGAGCGAGAGCTCGGACTATTTTCTGTCGCCCCAGACGACACCGTCTGTTAGTAAATCGCCCGCACGTCCGGTGTCGGAGCTCCCCGCTAGCAATGTCCACTGCAGACTCGGCTAGCCGGGCAAGCTCTGGTCATCCGAGACCGTGGGCTGGTCCGAAAAACACATCAACGGGTGGCGTGCTTAATTCGAGACCCTTTTCCTGAAGGAGACAGAGGCGGTCCATCATCTGAAACCACTCACTCATTCTTAATTAGATCACGAAGAATAAGGAGTAATTTAGAGGCTGCGCTGTCCTGGTACACAAACAACTTATGGAACGGTACCCTCCTCACCTTCGCGCCCCATTTACTCACCCTGAAAATTCGTTCGGAAGCGTCTGGGCTGGGAAGGGCGTTTGATCAGCGTAGATTTGGTAAGATGGCACAGTTATCCACAGATCCACAAAATATTTGAAGTTTTGTATATTTATATGTGGAGTTAGGTTGATTGGTGGATTCGGGAACTGTCGACCTTTGACATCAGTGGTAGGGCAGTATAAGGTGGGAACAGCCAGTACAACTTCATGTGATGAATGGGGGAGTTACGACATCTTCCACAAAGTGGGGATGGCATCAATGGCAACTAAACGATGAAACAGCAATCATATTTTGTGGGGAGAGTGGGGGCGGGGGAGATAACGAATTTTCCATCACTTAATAGAAAAAAACACAGAAGAAAAAGCTAACACGGATTTCTAGTTTCCAGCTCCGGGGAAGCGAACTCGAGACCTGAGCATTTAAAGTCCAGCGCTCTTCCAGTTGAGCTGATTCGGTTCCCCGTCAGTTTGGCGGTTACTTTGTGCACGTGGTTCTCTGCACTAAATAATGTAATGGTTGATTAACTCTCATTAAAAGGACAGATAGCAACCTCACTGACTGCCTTCGAATATCTCTCTCTCTCTCTCTCTCTCATTGACTGATTGTCTGTCTGGTGCTCTCTCTCTCTCTCTCTCTCTCTCTCTCTCTCATTGACTGATTGTTTGTCTGGTGCTCTCTCTCTCTCTCTCTCTCTCTCTCTCTCTCATTGACTGATTGTTTGTCTGGTGCTCTCTCTCTCTCTCTCTCATTGACTGATTGTCTGGTGCTCTCAGGCTCTCTCTTTCTCTCTCTCTCTCTCTCATTGACTATTGTTTGTCTGGTGGTCTCTCTCTCTCTCTCATATTGACTGATTGTTTGTCTGGTGATTGTGATTTTGTTTTGTTTTTTGAAAGTTTGACGCACTGATGTATAATGCCTTTGATTTCTTGCTTTTCTAAAATTTGTCAGTTATGTAGCAGGTGTAGCGATGGTAAGTTAGAAACTGACAGTTGTGTGTCAACCTCTAGCGTTTGTAAGTAAAGAATCTCTCTCTCTCTCTCTCTCTCTCTCTCTCTCTCTCCAACAACCTTTCACACGGAGGATGGAAAGGGAGGGTGGGGAATGGGTCGGTTGGTCAGCGTCAAACTGATCAGAATCACGGGGACCAATTAAGTGTCTTTTTGGAGAATAAGATTACTTCCGCGAGAGTGGAGTACAGACTATACGCTGACCGGAACCTTCGCCCGAGTCCATACAAAGACACGTGGCAGTAAGGTCTCGTGAGGTCTCATGAGATTAGGTGCACCTTCTGACCCCACATGATGCGTCTAATGATTGGTCATTCCAATTCGTTCGTTTACCAACCTTTCTCTCTTCCGTCCGCAGTGCCCTTTCGCGAATTCACCCTTACTTTTGCCTTGCTGCATTAGATCGAGCTCAAATATTCTGAGAATTATTCAGACAGTGGAATGACGCGGCAAGACTGTTTGTTGGAAAGGATGAATTCTGCTTGTAGGCTGTTTGTAGTTTTTCGTATTTTGATAACGATAACGGTGATAACGATAATGCCCTTTATGTCTGTTTTTTGGTAACTTCACAGGGGAAAAAAACTAAAACAAATCCTACAGAATAAAGAAATAATTAAAGGTGTGAGGCGAAATGTTCATTTAAAAACTTGCAACAGTTTACCGATATATAAAATTGTATAACGTATGTTTATTTTTGTTGTGTTTTATTTATTTTCACGGCATTGCAGCAATAATTTTAATGACTTGCAAAGATCGTGCAGGCAATTAACCATTTCATCTCCAACGCTAAGAGAAAGTTCTGCAAGCCAGAATGCCTGATTAGGTCACAGATGTCTGTATCCCCCATTTCCCAGTAATACCATTTCTATGATTACCCCTAGGGCAAGGACAGAGAGCAGACTTAACCAGCCAAACATCCCCCCCCCCCTCCCAACCATCTCACGGGGGCTAAACAAAATGGCTGTAGTCAAACGAGTGGCACGTCGTTTTGACCATCGGATTTCGGTTTCTCTCTTCTTTTCAGCAGCCAACCATCTTTGAAAACACACGACAACAGCGCGAAGACCCCTTATATGCTGAGATTTCAGAAATATTATTTTATTTATTTGAGGATGAAGGGGTGAGTGTTTCGCAGTTTAACGTCCTTTTCCATCACGTAAGGTGATACCCTAGACGGAGCAACTAGAAAAAGGCCGGCATAAAATTAATACTTGGCCCCAGCCCGTTATTTCTTTGAGACAAATCGTCGTCAAAGCTTTTGAAGCGAGAGTGGCACTTCGTTTGATCGCGGATATGTTGTTTAACCGCCCGTACACACAATCCATTTCTGTTCTCTCTCTCTCCCTCCTCCCCCCCCCCCCACTCCTCCTCCCACACCCACCATCCCATCCCTTGTTCATTCGGTCTCCCCACCCCGCCCGTACCGATCGTTGCTGATCGTTTGACCACGTCCCCCGCCAGCCTGCATTGTCCAGACTTATCTATGGGGGAAGGGTCGCATCACGGTCACGACTCCGATTAATGCCCCTGTACACGGACAGCGCGCAGGAGACACCTTAATCACCACTTCATTCATCTGGAACTTGTAATGCGTAAGAGTTATGTCCCCCTGGGAGGACATCCGGGCGCTTCTTGCATAAACGAGGCACCAAGCAAGCGTCGCGGAGATCGTTAACTGGTTACGTCAGGCGTGAGCGTTTGGTCAGCGGACTGACTGGTGTAAGTCTGAGGACGAACAGCGGAGCGGAAAAACTGTGGTGCAAAGTAGAAAAACAATCTTTTAAAAGGTTCGGGGAGAACAGTCACTACGAGTCAGCAGAGCGGCCGGCGTGGTCTAGTAAGTTGATCAACTGCTTTCGGATTTTGTGTGAAGGTGTGCGCGTTCGAGCTCTACCCGAGGCAGGAGTAAACTGGAGAGGTAGAAGTCTACTTGGCTCACTTGTGAAATGGGTCAAGGTCATTCAAAGAGTATAATGGCTGTGAAGGTCATATCAATGTCTAACTTCATGTCACGTTAAGTGTCTCTGGTGATCGTAGGTTTTGAGAAAATTGCATTATTACAGGGTTTTTTTTTTCCCCACAGACAGCGTGTATGGCCTTGACCTTAAATCAAGGTCATTCAAACAAGATGTGTCCGCAAGGACAGGGATAGTCAGTCAATCTGTCTGGATTGAAAAGTGTTCGCGATCAGTCAGGGTAGCCGCCACTCTTTCCAATATCTTGCCCGCTAGGGCAGTCTTTAATCTCTCTTGTGACGAAGACGTGAAACTCCAGAGTGCCAACCAGTTCTAAGTGGGACAATTGACGGTGAAGTTTGGCGTATTGAGTTACACTGAAACGGATGTTGGTAGGTGGGTGTTCTTAAGGTGTTTCTCTATAGAGAAACAACTTTATAGGATGGGGCAGATTTCGCTGCGCGCAGCAGCAAGTTTCAGTGATACAAAACAAGACTTTGACGTTTCTCCAGACAATACATACTTTCACGCAGACAGTGACGTAACGAAATCTGCGTAATAGACACTTTACGTGCACACTAAGCTGCTGCGTTCTCTTTTAGCTCTGATGTGTTTCAGTAGCAGCAAAGAAGAGACAAGAAGAGGACATGTACATGTACACGGTTTCCCTTTGCTGAGAATCAAAACCTACAAACATCCCATCTCGAACCTACCGTCGTTTTGCCCATCTCGCACTTGCGTCCTATCTAAACGCCACCTCTCCCTACACAGTCGATATCTGAAGCTCTCTGACTATAATTATATACTACAAGCTATAACCACAGCGTGCGTCGCATATCTTCAACTGGAGTAAAGGTGAAGAAGGAATCACTCTCCGTCACCGACAGAGTCAGAGGAAGCCTAAGGCGCGGATGCAGAAAAGAGCAGCTGCTAATGTGGTGGCATTTAAAAGTGGGACCGTTACCACGGCTATGCTTAGTGTACAGAATAATAGCCCGTGTTTACCGGTAAGCACTCTGAGGTTTCATCCTTCTCCGTAGTTGAAATCTCACTGCGAAGACGAGGCTCAGTGCCGACCATCGCTATCGCTTGGGTTGCTTTTGCAAAACCTGCGACACTTGGCGGGTTTGTATGGCGGACTTCAGTTGGGAGGTGTGCTGAAGACCACTTCCGAGAGTTTGAAACGTAGCTGCAAGATAAGTACCTGAACAGTCTCTCTGTATGTCCATGGGAAAAATCAGAAAACAAAGAGAAATGCTGTAGTGATTAATAATAATAAAAAAGAACCGACGAAGAAGAAACGCTTAGTCCAGTAAGAGAGAGAGAGAGAAGAAAACAGTTCAATTTTTTTCGGCTTGAAGCGGACCTGCATGTAACTCAGGTTTAAAAAAAAGTACCTTAACAGTCTCCAGTCATTCTTCGTTAAACACTACAACCTAACGCACTACCCACATGGTAGTCAGATTGTTGCCTTCGCTGCCTGCGAGCGTCAGTCTGATTGCCGCCATCTTTGTTCGGGGTATTATAGTGTATATGGCGTCACGTGAGAGGCAGTGTTTGCTTACCTCCCTGGTGTAATTCGCTGCAGAATGTATTTGTAGTTCAATCTTGTTTTGTTTCATTTTTTTGCAGATTTGTGTTATGTGATCGTCGTATTATTGCCGTCCTTGTTGAGCATTTTGATCGTTCCTGGATTTTTTTATTTTTATTTTTTAGTCGTCTGGTTCTCGTTTCCTGTGTTTCCGAAGCTGAGCACTTGGTTAAGTATCTTGCTTCCCCCCCCCACCCCCCCCCCCCTTCTTCTTCCTTCTTCTTTTTTCTTGGCTGCTGTTCGCTCTTTTTGCCTTAATAGCCGTTGTCTAGTAAATAGCTTTTCAGTCGGTCACAACGAGGCCAGGCGGAATTCTCCAGTGTTGTGTTTATACACGATCTTTACAAAAGACGTCAGTGCATATTGTTAAATAAATTGCTCTTAAATCTACCACATGCGAAAGAATTCTCCTAATCCCTGGTAATTTTGTGTGTGTGTGTGTGTGTGTGTGTGTGTGTGTGTGTGTGTGTGTGTGTGTGTGTGTACGTGTGTGTTGGGGGGTGGGGTGGAGGGGGATACACGCACTTCAGAAATGACGCTCGGGGTAACCTGTCAGGTAAACAGCTCCTCCATCGGTCAAATGAGACGGAATTCCCCAAAGTTGTTTTGTAAACGCACTTTTACAAATTAATGGGGTATATTGTCTGGTAAACTGCTCGTCAAGCGGTCAAACAGGACAGAAAGTTTTAGTTGTTGATGATGTTGTTTTAGTGGATGTTGTTGTCGTTGCCGCACTTGCACTTTATAAAAGCCGATGACGCATATTGTGTGGTAAACACCTCTGGTCACGCGAGTAGGTCACGCGAGACGAAATTTCACAATTTTGTTGTTCGTTGTTTGTTTTGTAAAGGTCGTTAGAATAGACATTGGCCCGTGCGCAAAAAAAAAATTAATAAGACAGAGGGAGGAGATGGAAGAAGAAGAAGAATCTGGAGAAAGATTAGCCAGTGCTGTTGTCACAATTCTGGCAACTGTCTGCACGATAAACGGGAAGTTTTACACGTCGCAGGACCCTTCAGCAGGAATGTTTACTGACTTCAAAGACAGTTCCCTCGTGCAGAATTCCTCCGGGGCTAACAGGTCCTTCAGACGTAATCACGACCCAAAGTGGTCGCAGGTGTTTCTCACTTGCACTCCCACAAAGAAAAAACATCGTCCATAAGGGAGCTTTGTACCAGACAGTCTAAGAGCTTGCGGCACAGCTAATTTTCGTATCTGCTTTCTGACCACGTATCACATTCCGGAATGTATCGCTGATCAAGCCCCAGGGGAAGGTCTCTCTCAGTGTTGGTGTTAGTATGTTGTCAGTTTGGACAGTGTTGTAACTGTGCATGCCGCGCATCATGTCTTCTTTCTTCTTGATTTAACCTTTGAGGTTTACGCCAGCGATTAATCAATGTACGCTTTTCGTATTTGCTTCATTTATGAGGTATTAGGTCTGACTTTCAAGTTATTTAGGGCGCCCGCACCTAGTAACATCCCCTCCCCACCCCCCCACCCCCCTTCAATGCAGATGCTTCGATCGAAATAGTCGAGTGAAAATTGACGCAAATTGATAAAATTTCCGGATTACAGGGACAGTCCACATAAATTTCCATAAACCATACAGAGACAGACAGACAGACAGACTCTCTCTCTCTCTCTCTCTCTCTGTGTTAGTGTTCGTTTACAACAGAGCCTGGATGAAGTCTCTGATTGGTGTAATACTAACCACATGATTTTAAACCCCACTAAGACTGAATGTATGGTTATAGCCACACGTCAGAAGCACCAGCTCGGTCCTCTGTCTCTCTTCGTGTCCCTTGGTGACCGCGACATACAGCAGGTTACGCAACATCGCTTACTGGGGATTACGGTAGACAACCAGTTCAAATGGCAGAGCCATATCAATAACGTGTGTAAGACAGTGTCCCGTAACCTGTACATGTTGTCTAGGCTGAAATATATAGTCGACGTTGATGCCCGCAAAATTTTCTATGCAGCACACATCAAATCTCACATAGACTACGTATCAACAGTGTGGGACGGTTCAGGCGAAGTTCACATAAAGAGGCTGAATTCCTTGCATAGGAGAGCAGCGAAGTTAATCCTTCTAGACCCCCTCTTAACCACAGACCAAAAACTTTGCAAATTGGAGATGCTACCTTTGAAAGAGCACCTTCAGTATAACAAAGGTGTGATGATGTACAAAGCCTGGAAACATTCTCTTCCGTCAATTTTTTGCTCCCTGTTCTGACACCATGAGTCTCCTTCTTCTAGGTTTGAGAAACAGTTTTGCGTTCCTCGTCCAAGAATAGATATATTTAAATCCAGTATTTCATATTCTGGAACCATTTTATGGAACTCGCTGCCTCTCCTTGTCAGGACAGCCCCATCACTTACCACCTTTAAGGAAAGGATTTTTATTTACCTATTTTCACATATACAATAGACCATTAATTTTTTCATGTACATTGTACAATTATTTGCCCCCAGTATTATGCAGCATCCATGTCATCTAACACATCTTTTTAAAATGTATCATTCAGTTTTTGTAATGCTGATTATAATTATAATTGTGTGTGTGTGTGTGTGTGTGTGTGTGTGTGTGTGTGTGTGTGTGTGTGTGTGTGTGTGTGTGTGTGTGTGTGTGTTTACTTACTAAATTTCTGTAGTTTAGCAACGGCAAGGTTGTAAACTGGCCGATGGCCAAAATCTTCTACCGTTGAAAAATGAAGGTTTGTCATTGTCTCTCTCTCTCTCTCTCTCTCTCTCTCTCCGTGCGCGCACGAGTGTGTGTGTGTGTGTGTGTGTGTGTGTGTGTGTGTGTGTGTGTGTGTGTGTGTGTGTGTGTGTGTGTCCTGATGCATTTTGAGTGCTTTGTTAGTGTAGCAAGGACAGATAGTAAGAGAGACCTGTGCGTCTATTATCTCATTCTTGGAAAATAAAGTTTCAGTCAGTCAGTCAGTCAGTCTCTCTCTCTCTCTCTCTCTCTCTGTGAATCGGAATCTGAAAAATGAATGTTGCTAGCACTTTGTCTCCACAATAACCTTTTCCTCAATCACACAGGAAGAAACTAAATAATCAACTCTATTGATTTCTCCCTTGAGACTGCGGGCAAGGCATGCTTTACCGTGTTAAGCTGAAGAATGAAAGCATGTGTAAATGTTTTTTCAACAACCCTTCAACTAATGAAAGAAGGGTGTTTGAAGCAACCGGGGCATGTCACTTGTACGAAAGCACTTCCTTTTCCCCACCTTCTGTAATTCGTCTAATCTTCATCGTATTTTCAAGAAAGCTCAGCATGTTTAAAAGTGAAGTACTGTGATTACCTTCTCAACACTGCATTTACGCAGCTGAAGCCAGCGGATTTCAAACACTTGCAAAGACGCGTTTCTACGAGAGAGGGAGAGAACGAACGAACGAATGAACGAACGAGTCATTATTTCACAAAGGTTAAAGAAAAGTGTTGCTCGTCAGACGAGTTTTTAACCTTGCCGTTGCTAATACTACACAAGAACTATAAAGCATTTGAGAACAACACAAAAAATGAAAAAGACATTACCTTCACGCGCTCAGGCACACACACACACACACACACACACACACACACACAGAGAGAGAGAGAGAACACGAACGAATCTTTATTTTACAACGGTAAAAAAAAAAGTGTTGGTCGTCAGACCAATTTTCAACCTTGCCGTTGCTAATACTACTCAAGAAATGTAAAAAAAAATAAAAAATAAAAAAAACAACGAGAGAGAGAGAGAGAGAGAGAGAGAGAGAGAGAGAGAGAAAAAGAGAGACAGACAGACAGACAGACAGAGAGACATACAGAGACAGACAGACAGACAGACAGGCAGGCAGAGGCACAGAGAGAGCGTGAGTGTAGTCGGCCGATTCTCTCATTTCACTTTAAGGGTATGAAATATCAATTATGCGTTCATTATTCACAAAGCTTAGTGATACCATTCTAAAAATTAAATCAAAATGTCAGACGTGCTTTATTGAGCGATGTTACCATGAAACTAGCAGCAGGACTTCTTTTCCTTCGGGACTATAATAGGGCACATGTCCTGGCTGATCGTAAAAGTACAGGATAATTGTGAGGAATATTTTCTCCTAGACTACAGAAATGATAGGACACATGTCTGTCTCGGTGCGGAAGTAGTCGGACATGATGATCGGATATTTCCGACGCGGATATGAACATTTCTATCATCCATTATTCAACACCCTAGCGATCCTCTATAACACATGACTTCGCGTCATTCTTTTTCTGTTTCTTTTCTTTTCTCTTCCGTTTTTTAAAGGGGCTTATGCTACTATTTTTATGCTCACAGATGGTTCTGAGCTGTTTTCGTGGTATCTATCATCACACCACTAGACACTTGGACAAAGACAGCGTCTGTCATGCTGGCACTGAGCCATCAGAGGCGTCTTCGTTGACGCGGCGACCACACGGATGCGCTCCAGAAGTGTTACAACAGTCGTAGAATTTGAATGTTCGACTGCTCGTGCAAAGTGGAAACAACACTGTATCGCAGTAAGAGTTCTACTGATCATCAAGATAGAGCATGTCAAGAGCACTCACGAGCGAAACTGTCCCAAAACATAAGTTTCCTTAACAAAGAGTTAGGCCGTTTAACCAGAAGAAATTGGTACTGTGCTGAGAACGCGGGCAATTGCAAGTGTGTGTGTGTGTGTGTGTGTGTGTGTGTGTGTGTGTGTGTGTGTGTGTGTGTGTGTGTGTGTGTGTGTGTGTGTGTGTGTGTGTGTGCTGCTCTGCAAATCCCAAGTCAACCGATCCGTTGGAACCCCTCACTGCAAAAACCGACCTAAACCACTAAGCCGACAGCAAACATGACATCTTTCTTTTATCGGCAGAGGACTGCTTTCACGATTAACGCACAACCGATCAGATGAACTGACAACGTAAATACCATTGCCTATCGGGCCTTTGCTAACCAGACATCGTCCCCGAAATGAAAACCTCCCTGTTGTCTTCACCCAGAAATTCACCTAACAGAAACGTCTACACACACACAAAAAAAGAAACGACCTCTTCCTGTAAATGTTAACACAGTAGTGTTGTTCTTTCACGCAGTTGCACAATTGTTTTTACTACGACGCAGAGAAAAGCGCGGAAGGATATTACGCTCTTTGTAGTTTTCTTTGGATGAAAGGCTTGCTTGTGGGGGTTGTCTAGTGCTGAGTGAGATGCTGCGTGCTGGAAGATTGTATTCCTGTTGGAGATGAAATATAAGGAATTCCAGAGAACGCGTCATACAGCAAAAGAAGGCGTTTCTGTGCGGTGCAAAATCCGGAACGTAAGCCCAGCAACAAGCACGAACACAGTTAGTAGGCTGACAGTGACACGATCATCGTCGAAGGCTATAGTTTTGGCGAGTTACAGACTTATCCCGAAAAATCTACCTCAGCCCAGACAGCGCGTGATTTCTCGAGTTCCAAGACTAACTATTGTACACCGCGCACCATGTCGCACTGGTTATGGTATAAATTTGCATTGTACGCGACGATCTTGTACGACGTCGTACGCCACGACGTGTATGTATTCAAACTCAAATTCAAAAATACTTTATTGTCCATTTAATAACAGGTATAAAATGGAAAATCGTCTTTGGTATCACGGCCCGAAACAAAATAAGAATGAGTAATTAAGATTCTAAGCCAATAAAACGAAACAAACAAAACAAAACTGGTATGGCTTGTGCAAGAACTTAACAAACAAACAAAAAAAAACACCTAAAATAATAATTGCAAATATCACACGTATCACATGATACATGATAAATGATAACATAGTGAGCGACGACGTGCATAAATTATGTATTAAGTAACGTGGTAATCGGACAAAACAACATCGCGCATATAAAGAAAAGCAGCATTTCTATACTATCAGATGCCGCAAAGTAATACAAAAGTGACGGTTTCCATACCCTAACAGAGCATCGTATCTTTCGACTAACAGCATTAAGGCTCCGTAAGTGGCATTATCCCATCCATTTACTGCTGTTTTAAGGTTTGATGTCTTTGTCCAGCACGGAGGTGATCTCGGAGACAACGGGCACTGAGGAAGAAAGGCAACGTCTGTTGGGATACGAACCAATAACCTTCTGATCAATAGTCCATCTAGCCAACTATAGAACCTCACTCCCACCACCACCGCGCCCCAAAAGAAGAAGAAGAGGAAAAGATAGAGTGCTTGTAATCTTTGTACCACACCCATAGACATCAATTTCTGAACAGCAGACACTAGGCTAATCAGATATCGCTGGACCATGAACCATTCTAAACAAAGATTCTATGGGCCAAAGACGGGGCCAACAAAAAAAAAATCGGTCGTTGGGAGTGGAGGGTGGATGGGGCAGGAACGGGTGTGGAGGGAGAAGAACGGGACGGAGAAGGCCGTGGGGCTGGGGGGGGGGGGGGGGGCGTGTGGTGGAAGGGGTTCCTCAAACTAGTGATCAAACGAAATTAAAAATGAGTCAGAATTTCTGGGGTTTTTCCGTCGACGCCTCTATTGTCTGGTGTGATCATTGTTCTGTGCAAGTGTTTCATGTAAGGACAGCCTCACCGGCCTAAATTTGAATTTGTGACCATGACCGACAGATTGCTTTTACGGCTGTCAGAACAAGAGAACGAGAGATCAGAAGAATGCCACAGACAAAGACTGTAATTCCGTTGAATTAATTTAGGAGAGTGGGTTGAGAATAGCCAGATGGAAGCCGGGACAAAAGCGATATTTCGAGACGATTAAAACAAGTTACACTTTGAGCAGTTGTTAAGAAACGCCCACTTTCGCTTGCCGCACTTTTTTTTATAAACGTTAGAAAAAAGGTCGAAGAACCGCTGTGAATGAGTTGCGTTGCTGTCATTAATCAATAAGACAAAGTTGAATGCACGGTCTATGACACTTCCAATTTTGGATTCATGACGTAGACCGACATACATTTTGTGTGTGTATGTTTTTTTGTTGTTTTTTTTAAATCTATCTTCATTTCTTAAATTCTTAAAGGCTCATTTTCCGACATTTCCATACTCACAAATCGTTTTGAGCTGTGTTGGTCTTGTCAAACATCGTACACCTTAAAGGCGCTATTGCTACCATTACAATACAGATTTGAAAGAGAGCCTTCTGTTTTGGAACAGTAGCGATTAAGACTGCGCATGTCCGGTTGAAATAGTCTATTTTAGGGGATTAGTAGAGCTACAAATGCAACACACTGGCGTTTGATGACCGCGCAAACGAGGAAAACTTAGCGATGAGGTCGGGTGTGGTAACCACACTGTCACTGGCTACTGCGTTGTGGCTTCAAAAACCTATCTGTGCATGTATTTGTGCAGTGTCTTAGTTGTGTGATGCTACAGACCACCCAAACAGCTCAATATGTATGAGCCTAAAACTCTTACAATTAGGGCCTTTGAACGCATGCAGCTTCTGCCTCTCACAGACTGGCACCGAGCCAATATAAGGTTAAAAGCGAGGCGTTTGTTACAGTGTAGTGGTAAACAGCGCTGAGTAGAAGAGCTTCGAGTGTTTTGAAATTTTTGCTCGCAGAGCCGACAGACGTCAGTGTACTACATTCTACTAACAAGTAAGATTGTTACAAGCGTACTACATTCAGATCTCTACTAACCAGAAAGAAAGACTATAACAAGCGCAAATGATCTAAACGAAACGTTGTTGTCTGTGAAACCTGGCGGTGTTGGAATGTGCACATTTAAATAAACATTTTCATGTGTCGATCTTTTTAAAATAATGCAAATGATCTAAACGAAATGTTGTTGTGTGTGAAGCCTTACGATGCTGGAATATGCACATTTAAAAAAAATTAATGTGTCGATTTTTAAAAAAAATAAAGCTTGTATTTGAAAATGAATACATTTACTACCATACTAAGTACGTCATGAATCCAAACATAGATGTTTCAAAGGCAGTACATTCAACTTTGTCTCATTGATTACTGACAGCAACGCAAATCATGCACAGTGGTCCTATGACTTTTTAACATTTATGACATAGTGGAAACTAAGCGAATGTGGGCGTTCTGTTCAGAGCTACTCAAGTAAAACTTGTTGTTTTTTCCATTGAAATGCCGTTTTTCTTCTGTTTTATGGCTTTCTCTTTATTGATTAGCCCTTTCTACAGTGACGCTACCATCGTATGTCTGACGCTAGGTGCCTGGATCCCAAGCGGTGACACCAAAGGGTCCTCTTTTGGAATGGTAGAGCGTTGGACTTTCAGTGCTCGGTTCGTGAGTTTGAATCCCGGCTGGGGCCAAATATTTGTGCTGGCCTTTTTCTCGATGCCCCGTCTTTGATTTCACCGATAGGTGGTGGAAAAGGACGTTGAACTCCTAAACACCCACCCACCGATCCACTTAGCCTCCTTCTTTTGGCCATTCTTTTTACCGCTTAAACTGCAAGCAAAACGCACACATCGGTAACCGACGAAAACAAACTGTTTCCAAGGGAGATCACTCCAAGCAAACATGGGAACGGCTATCAACGGTGGGTGAGTGGGTGGGTGGGTGTTTGGGAGTTTAATGTCCGTTTCCACCAAGGAAGGGTGATACGGATACCAAAGACGGGGCAATGAGAAAAAGGCCAGTACAAATATTTGACCCCCAACTGGGTGTATATCAACGGTGGAACAGAACGAAGATTTCGCACGCTACTGGCTGTTTCGATTCTAGCTCAGTGCAGCGCGGCAGTGAGGACTGAAATGGTGTTACGACTATAGTAGCTCGGACAGATTGAGGTAAGAACTACTTAAAGTGAAACTTTGCTTCCCTTGAAATGTTTACATGTGGCTGTTCATTCATTCATCACAGTAACTTCACAGCGGTTCAATCATAGCACGCGTTACTGTCATCAGAGAGCTGCATTACGTCAAGTAAAGTCAAGATTGTATTCGGGACCTCCTAGGGGCATGGACTGTGAATTCACACCAACCATAACGAATGTTCGCCATAATGTGGAAAAGGATATATAAAAATACACACACACATACATTATTACATATACAAATAAACTAAAAAATGAACAATGTAAAGCAAAACAAAGCAAAACTAAGCGCGCGCGCACGCACACACGCACACGCACACACACACACACACACACACACACACACACACACACACACAGGGTAACGACAACCTCAAACAAGCCAAAATGAAAAAGAATCCATGGACTCCAGGAAATGCAGAATGTACACTCTGAAAATGTCGACCTTCAAAGTTGCCGTGTGAACCAAACCAACATAGGAACAGCCATAAAGACGACACTATATGGCGCATTTGGTAATTCAGTCGCCAGAGCTTTTCGGCGATAACTTTTCGTAGAGCCACTTTCGTATACCTATCAAAGAGAACAAGTTGGTCCAGGTCTTTAAGTCTAGTGACTTAATTCCTTTAAGGACAGCCGGCTGTCTCAATTTCTCCGTTTGTTGACTGTTTTACGTTAACTACACCTCTACCGCTGAAAAATAAAGTTTTCTTGATTCTTGAATCGTTATTCTCGGAGTAAGTGAAACAAGCCAAACTCGACATTGTCACTGCTTTTTTCTGTAAACATTACAAGTCCTTTTCAAACAATGTAACGATTCCAAAATAATACTTTGATGTCATTCACTGATGTCAATGTTTCTTGCTTTCTCATAAAGGTTTAAAAGGTTCCCGTGCATTTTTGAATGTGATTACCTTTGGCGTCATTGTCACTTGAAGCTTACCGCGGGTATATTTTAACAGTTTTACTGAAAATTGTTTTTACCGAAACTTTCACTTATGCCCAGAAGAAACAGGGTAAAAACATAGTTAGTTAGTTAGTTAGTTAGTTAGTTCGGGCTTCGAAACAAACATAGAATCCCGACTGTCATGAAAGAAGTTAGGTCGCTAGGCCAAAGCCAACTTTTTCTCTTTGGTATGAAACGGCTCCATAAAAAGTTATCGCCGACAATTCTTGGCGAGTGAATTAACAAACTTACTATAGGAAAACCACTGAACGACAAGGTGAAGCGCGTCTTGATTTTCCCGAGCGCAGAGATATCATTTTTGAACTAACAAACGTAATTATTAATCAATCGGAATGCTCTATTTTTCGCTTCCTGATTCATGCTTTGCGTCAGTCAGACCACTGCCTGTGTAGACTGCTCGTCAAACGAAACATGCATGACTGTGCATTTTCTTGTACGAAGATCGAATCCCTATGCTGCATAGATTATACATAAGGACATAAAGGTTGAGAAACTAAACAGAAAGCAGGCCACATAACCGCACGCGGGGGGGGGGGGATATCAGATTACGTAACCCAGCACAGAAAGAAGAATAGGAGTGAGAGGGACAGAGAGTAAGGTACTGAGGTATGTAGGTATGCTAGGGTTTAACGTTCCCGCCACAAGAGTGACTGGAGACGGCCCTGACGGGCAGGTTAGGGGGGAAGGGACAGCTATCCGAAGGGGACAGGCGAACAGTCCAGCTGAACACGATTCAGTCCACGACTGTGATGGACCTGTGGCACAAATAGATTTGGTTGTACAGTCAAGGAAACGGTTCCTTGGTGCAATGGGGAAAGAGAGGGCGTGGTACGGTGACCAATGACAATGACAATGACAATCCTTTATTTTCCAACGGTAGAAGATTTTGGCCAGAAGGCCAGTTTCTAACTTTGCCGTTGCTAAACTACAATACGAAAGTAAAAGTAAGCTAAGGATTAGCTTATATACACAGCTTATATACAGACATTAAAACTGAAATGCAAGAAGGCGGTGAATAAGCATAACAGCTAAAACAGATGGACAGAATAGCGACCGAATTGCTTTTTGACGTCTCGTCCATACTCCAGCGGATATTAAAGGACCAAAAGGAAAGGATGGGAAGGAAAACGGTGGACCCCCCCCCCCCCCCACACACACACACACCCCACCACCACCACCCCCTTCCCCCGTGTATATATTTCTTCGTTCTTCTTTTATTTCCTTTTTTTCCTTAATTGTTCTTTGGTTGTTTTCATTTCTAGAGACTGCATGGCCGCATTGTTTTTCAGTCGAGCAATGAAAACAAATTTTGCGTTTAGTTTTATTGCTGGGTAGTGATGGAAAGTTCACAATTACTTTGGAAGTGTTAAACTTGTTAAACCAGTTTCAGCCAGAAACATAAAACCGGCCTGATAATAAAATCTCATGATACAAAGCATAATGACTGTGAATTCCAATGAAGTTTTTTGAAGAAACTGAACATTGGAATGAAGACGCTAGATCGTCTTAACTAAACATTTCTTCGCTAGAAGAGCGGGGACGAAAACCAAGACAACAAAACAGAATCTTCATCGATTTTCCTAAGTTGGCTGCCAGAGCACGGCAGGAACAGGCCGGGTTAGCGAGAAGCCAGTGAAAAGGGATATTTCTGATACAGACACTAAAAACACATGCACTCAGTATCAAGGGGCTGTTAGCGACCGAATTGCTTTTTGACGTCTCGTTTCATACTGCCGGCGGATATTAAAGGAGCAAATCATCTCCCGGGTATTGAGGGTACAAATGAGGTAGTTAACTGGTCCTGCAGGATGAGAGACGGAACGTCTTTATCAAAATATCTTCACTGAGTAATCCCGCGCAATGTCGTTCAGGGGAGGCTACGCCTGGGAACCAAAACACACAATTAGAGCCTGGGCTTGGTGATAGTATTATGAAATAGAAGTTAAGAAATAAACTCTACAAAACCCATGAACAAAGAAGTTCTCTTTGTTTGTTTGTTTGTTTTGTTTTTTTTATTGGGGCCAGCGGTGGGTCCTTCATTAGTTGAATGAAAAATGCATATTCATCAAGTTCACTAATGCATTTTCTGACGTTTAATATTCAAGTTCAGTTTGTGGATTTCTTCACTCACTTTATAAACTTTAATGCTGGTGTGCGTTCGCCAGCAAAACTTTCTGCATTTATTGAAAATAATATATTATTAAGTGATTTGTATATATCATTTGTGTGTGTGTGTGTGTGTGTGTGTGTGTGTGTGTGTGTGTGTGTGTGTGTGTGTGTGTGTGTGTGTGTGTGTGTGTGTGTGTGTGTGTGTGTGCTCTGATGTTGTTTGCTTGTTCTTTACTGGAAAGGATTCAGATTGAAGTAAATCACCAAGGACTTCACCCATCCTCCCTCTCTCTCTCTCTCTCTCTCTCTCTCTCTCTCTATGTGAAAACGGAAGTTCGTCCTGTCCTGGCTCCTTCTTTCTACGTTAACTAGGTTCTAAAATTCCCCTTCGTTCGCTGTTCCGTTTTCTTTCTCTCTGGTTGGACATCTAAGATATCGCATGAAGAAACCTTTTCAGTTTGTGATTATCTGGAATTCAGACGCATCAATACACACCATCAATGTTCTTGCAAAGGCCAGAGTTTCTCAAGCAGTCTGACTTGTATGTCTGGGAGCACAATGTCAGTTGTTCGATACGACTTTATAAATCACCTGTTCAGCGTTGAAAATCCTGCGTTTTAGGCTGGTGCTGAGGTCGCATTGCTCCGCCTTCTATCCACGTCAAAGCATATCTATGCATCGGTTACAACTGAGCAAAACGTCATGATTTAAAGGCGCTATTGCTACCATTACTAGGCTCTACTTACGAAGACGTCTGTTTTGGAACAGTTGCACTTGTTACTGCGCCTGTGATTAGTAGAGCTCCATGCGACACACTGACGTTTGATGACCGTGCGATCGACAAAAACTGAGCTGTCCGTCCGCCACGTTTCCCTTGTCGTTACAACACTGTCCCCGGCTGCTGCTTTGGCTTCCATCAGCCGAAAGCAAGCCTTTCTGTGCATGTAGTTATCTATATGTCTTAGTGGTGTGATGCTAGACACCAGCAAAACAGCTCGGAACAATCTGTGAGACTGAAAATCTTCAAAATCGGCCCTTTAAATTAAGGGCAAGCCGTCCGACATTTCAAGACTCGCACACTATGTGCAGCTATTTAGACTGTGTCGTAGCATCATACCGCTTGGGCGCATAATTATATTCACAATTTCAGTCTCACAACACGATGAGATTGGACAGAAAGAAGCTGAAACGAGCGACGTCTGTCGCTCCGGGGGTTAAACAAAATGGGCAAGCGTTTGTTCGGTGCCTTTCTGCGTCTGACGTTTCGACGACGAGTACTTTCAGCTACGGCCGTTGCTTTGAAATGCGAGCATCTACATACCTTTAGATCGTAGTAACGTATAAGTACAAGTCGTTTTGTGGCTGAGGAATGTCCATAGTCTTTCCAACCGACAACCGGAAATCCCGGAGCGTGTTTCCGGTGCGAATGAATTTTTTCAATTTGGTAGGCGGACGTTGGACTGAAGAACGCGGTACCATAGCATGGGAAAAAAACGCCAAATAAGGGTGTTACGATTTAGAAGCGGCAGTGCACTAGAAAAACGCCCGTCCATGTTGTTTAAGCAGCGTGGTCACAATCTTGCCACACGGATGACTGGAAGAGCTTCGGAGCGTTGAAACTGTCTTCGTTTGCACGGACAGCAAACGTTACCGTGTTGCATGTAGAGCTTTACTAAAATATGTCTAGCGTACAGGCGCACTCACAAACACAGCTGTTCAGAAACAAAGTTGTTGTCTGTGAAATATACACATGTACGACGGCTGACCTTTCAGAGAGTTGTTTTTCCCCCCTCTTCTTCTTCTTCTTCCGTATTCTTGCAATTTCAAACATGGGCACTTTTTAGGTGTGGAGGAAGGTCCGGTAAAAGGTTAAATGGAAAACTATTCTGTTTTCTGTTTTCCGACAAAAACTAGCCTAAATCTCATTCAATTTTATTTTATTTTATTTTTAGATCCACGAAAGCGGTTGGCTTACGTTTTCTTAGAAAGTGTACCTTAGGAGCACATTTTTCTGGCAGGTGTGTTTCTGATTTCTAAGCGCGTGAATCGTAAAATGAAGTAAATCGTGCATATTTCATTACAGGCTCTGTCAGGGACGTGATGTAATTCGTCATATTTTCTAGGTGTTACAGATCATGTGCCATTCTCATAAACGCTAACAGAAGACAGGCAAATGTGAGAGCAGACAAATCGATAAATTTGAAATCAGAATTATAGGTTCAAGTTTCGTTTCCTCAAAGAGGGGAGAGAGAGAGGGGGAGAGAGAGAGAGAGAGAGAGAGAGAGAGAGAGAGAGAGAGAGAATGCTGTGACTTTGTTTTACAAAGTGGAAAGTTCAGACATAGAGGCCCAGGTTTCACGCCTGACCTTGAAAGTACAAACTACTTACATACTACAATCGAGACATAAAAAGTTTTAAAAAAAGAGTTTTAAAAGAAATACCAGAGAGTGAGAGAGCAGAACATTTTTTTTAAAGAGAGAGAGGAGAAAGAAAAAAAGTTTATTTAGTTTTGACAGTTTAATAACTTGTTGCTACAGTTATATCTACCGGAGAAAAATAAAACAGAGACAGAGAGAAAGATATACAGAAACAGGGGGGAGAGAGAGAGAGAGAGAGAGAGTCGTGGTGGTCTTCGGTCGATTCCCTCATCAAAGTTAACAAACAACAAATATGAATCATGTACGTACATTATTCACATCACAACTTGCAGTACTTACCATCGTGGAAGTTTAGTCAAGACCTCGAATCACTTGTCAGTGCACACACCTCCCAAAGCCGAACCAAAAACTGCACGACGACAGATCAATAGAGATGTCTCAGAATGTAGTCTCCAAAAAAATCAGTCGATGTGAACAGAGTCACCGATTCTTTCCGCAGACAAGGAAAGAAGTATGCCAGTGGAACAGAAATGACGGAAGCAGAAGTCGAGAGGAGCTCTCGCCATCCGAAACTTTCGGGAAGCGCTGAACTTGGAATACGTTTGGATAATAGAAGCGCAACTGAGAATCCAGTTTCTCTTGGTCTCGAAATTCCACCTGATAAGCCTTGAAGCAAACACAAACAAGCCAATACGGAGAAGAAGAAAAAACTATGAAAAAGGGAATTGTTCTCGGTCGTTCGGTAACAAGGCGTCCTTTCTGTCTAGAATCCTGTGCTGTTAAAGAAAGGATCCGTCCCAGGAGCACTAGTTCCGTGGGGGTTTTCTTGGTTTGTGAAACCCTTCGTCTGTCGATGTCAGGGCATAAAACAGGCTTAGTTTGACAACACTGTGCGAGGCTCTTTTGGATCTCTTCCTGATGCTTGAATTAATTGGGTCCCCAGAGTGACGCACAAAAAAACACTTTCTTTTGTTTCTTTCTCTCCTCGAATCCTGTGGCTAAACACGGCTTCACTGGGCTCGGCAACGACACGACAGGTTCCGTGATGTGAAAGGCACACGTAATGTCATCTTGAAGCCCACATTGTTAAATGTCATTTTGCTTATTTCAACAGACAAAACCGCTGCATGTCATTTTTGCACACGTAACAACAAATAAAAAGCCCCCACGATATCGGTTAGTTACGTATTCCATAAACAAAAGTACATACAAGGAGGTGAGACAAGTTTTTGTCCCCCAAAGGTGAAATCTTATGGGCAGCAGAAACACGCTGCTGAATATTCCTCTCTAGAACCTCGTTCTGTTTGTCCTCGGTCCCTTTAGAGCCATTAGCGTACAAATATACGGGCGACACCTCTCCCCCTTAAGAGCTTGCCCGCGCCTTTTCCGCGGCGACAAATTCGATGGTTTGAACGCCACTTTACGCCTAATAGTGTCCCCGCCTGGCTCGTCAAAGGCCTTCTGTGTGGTCGGACGCGCCGTTTCTCCGGGTTCCAGACTCGAATAGGAATCGGCCGCAGTGCAGACGCCGCAAGCGTTAGTTTAGCTCAGCCGGCCCACGTGTTCCTGCTCCAAGCTTTTCCCTTCCCGTCACTCCTGGCGTGCGTCGTTAACGAAGCTAGGCTGCAGTAGCGGTGAACAGTTAGTCGTAGCTGGCAGTAGAGAAGCACACGATGACAGTCTACCGACTGACGTGTGTCGCGCGGTATCCGTGTGCTTTCTGACTGAAACATCACGGGGCGAAGTCGCCCGGCCCTCCTCCTCCGACATCGGTTAATATTAGCCCGGCGTGCGATATCAGGCGCCCATTGGTTGGAGCTGGGATATTAAGTTTTTATAACACACCCCGCCGGAGTTGTTATAAAAGTGCACCACGGTTAACGAGGCGGTTGGCAAAAAGACGGTGTGCGTATTTGATTAGGCTTTACAAGGTTCTGATAAAAGATTTTTTGGGCTGATAATGAAACAGGTGTGGTCTATAATATGCAAAGTAATGATAATTACGCTCTTAGTGTCACACAGAAAATTAATGGACGCACTGGACAAACACCAAGCAACAGACATGGCGAAAATCAGCTTATGAAATGCAGCATTTCCTTTAACTGATTTTTAACTTTTGGTGTCTTAATTTTGATGCACTGTTGAGCATTTCGGGGCGAACGAAAAAGATTTTGTTTTCACTGCGAAGAATCACTGCTTGAGAAGCCGGAAAGTTTGGTTACATTGACCTCAGCAAATGCACAAACTATGACAATTTTACAACAACAACCGGATCTGCAAGGTGACCAGTGTTTAAGTTTTCATGACAAATGTATATCAAGCTGACCAATTCCATCACATGATTGTAATGTGCTTTATGTCCGATGTGTTCACGTGAACATGCGTGTTGCGTGTTCAGGTCGCGGCGCTTGAAGCCAAACAATTGGGTAAAGCGCCCATATAATACACACCATTTTTGGTATCATTTATCCTTGCCTTAGCTTTCAATCGCCCGCCAACGCAAAGGCTGATTGCAGAAAGGGAACGCTTGTTCACACATAGCTCCTGTAGGTTGTCAAAACTTTGCAAGAACAGTTTCTTTGTTTGTAAATCTGCACGGAAAGCTGACCTCTGATCTTTTGACCAAACTTTACCTGCCCGCTGGCTCTCCGAGAAAACAGAGAACCATCAAATCATTACAAGCCACCGTTGTATAACTACCGCCGGAGCTGTGTTAGTTTAACACAGTCGCACAGGCTGTAAAAGAAGGGTCAACAGGCAAATTGCTTGATGAATGAAAAGACTGATGAAGTTAACGAGAGTGTGTGGGAGGCGGCGGCTGTAAGGGTAAAACAAAAGGTTATAGGGTTTTCTAGACTCGCGGTCGAGCATAAAAGAACGTTGCAGAAAATTGAATGCTGGCATTTCGCTTCTTTGAAGGAAAGTCTACCTTGCAAACTCTGTCACAGTCCACCAAACAACAGGCACTCTTCGTTCTTTCTCTTTTAAAAAAATGGAAAGTTGTTTGTGTATTTGTTTGTTTGTTGTCCAGTGCTAGCTTGCGGTCGATATCAGACAAAACAGGAAGCCAGGATAGCCGACTGACAGACCGTTGGGCCTCCAATGCTCGGGTCGTGAGTTCGAACCCCGGCTGAAGCCAAGTATTATATTAGCCACACGTGGTGGAAATCCCAAACACACACACACACACACACACACACACACACACACACACACACACACACACACACACACACACACACACACACAAACCATTACATTTATTCAACCAGCAGCCATGTTTGATGTCTCATCCGACATCATGAAATCTGACCTGTTCATTACGTGACCAGTTTACAACCAACCAGAGCACACGAATCTGAGCTACATTAGTCGGTGCTAATGATTTCGCATGGTCATTATCTCTCCAGTCCGATGGTTTATCAGCTTTGTAATCCACGGATTTCGTAACTAACTAACCTCTAATCCACGGCGATGTCTCATGTTTAGAATAAAGTCTCCAACTGACTGGCATCAAGCAGGAATTAACTGTAACCTTGGTGGTGATCGCACGGCTACATGACGATAACAGTGACGATTTAATTCAGACAAAGCCGGATTGGCCAGACATGACGTTAATCAAGTACTACGTACAATTCTACGTCAAACCGCCTCTTGGAAACGGCGATGATAAAATCATATTTGGCATGAACTGATAAACTGTGATCACAATGAGGCCTTTTGTGATCACAATGAGGCCTTTTACGTCAATAGACCCCCCCCCCCCCCCAATCCAAGATGCGTGATGTCAGAAATGTAGGCTGCCATATTGCGGATATTGTCTTATTCAAGCTGCACGAATCAAAAGGGGGCCTTGTGTGCACACTAACAAAAGTATCAACAGAATTGTTCTGACGTCATGAACGATCAGGCAATTTTGTGTGTTCACGTAGTAGTCAGTTTTTTTGCGCTATCCAAATGTGCCCTAAAAACTTTAGCGAACATCTTAACCCACCCAATGATGTTTATTGTTTAAATGCTTGAACAGGGGCCCAAACGTGTACGTCATCTCGATTTTTACGTACAGGGTCTGTCTTGGTCGTCTGGGCAATGTGTTTAATGTGAGCACACACAAAAGCAAAAGGAAAATGAAAACAGTGCTAGGTTGTTTGTCCTCTCGACGACGCGACTCAAAGTGTACAGACTGTAAGGATTATGGTAACAGTGCATTACTTCTATTGTATCTTACCAGCAGACGCGCCTGATGTTGATTGCTGGTCATGAGCACATAGCTGTGTAACACATCGAAAAGACACCGTCTGCATTTTTTTCTTCTTTTGTGCATGTGTTCAGTTTGAATTCTTGTTTGTTTGTTTCGCTCTGTCTTTGTTTTTGGAGCGTGCGTGTGTACACGAGGGCGATGCAGGCAACGTGGTCGAGTCTGCACGTGATTTTGACTCGATTTGGAAAGGAAAACTCAACTGAATTCCGGCCCAACAAGGATTCGAACCCGGCAGCTGAGGAACGGAAGTCAGACATCTTAACTCTGGCCCAAATGCCCGATCATCGACTGTCACTGGATAGCCTGTGTAAAATTGATGGTCTAAGCGTATACACTCTGGCAGTCAAAAGAAGCGATTGATAAATAAGCATTCATTGAAAAAATCAAAACAATTCAAATGTACGGAACGTCATGCTGATTTCAGCAAGGGCTCATCTATTGCCCGGGGAAGGTAAATACAACATCAAATATTCCTGCATTGCAAGAACGTCTGCATCCACAGCTAGCAAATGCTTATAACTTTATAAGACAAAACCCAGTCATGTAATGCAAAGCTTTATAACAAAACCCAGTCATGTGACGCAAAACCTTAAAACAAAACCCAGTCATGTAACACAAAACGTTATAACAAAACCCAGTCACGTAATACAAATATTTATTTGTACTTAGAACACAAACCACGTCCAGGACCGGTACACCAAAATCCGGCTCCGCTATTTATTATTGAAAACATCCTTAAAGGGCCCACGCGGAGGGTGCCGGAGATCCAAAGCTGAGGTCTGACGCATAAAAATAGGCTAGACCAGTCTGAGATAGAGTCTCAAGTTTGTGTGTGTGTGTGTGTGTGTGTGTGTGTGTGTGTGTGTGTGTGTGTGTGTGTGTGTGTGTGTGTGTGTGTGTGTGTGTGTGTGTGTGTGTGTGTGTGTGTGTGTGTGTGTGTTTAAAACAAAACCCAGTCATGCAATCCACATAATTATGTTATTCCACAAAAGCGAGGGGAAAAGGTTGCCCTGCCACTTTTGAAAAAAGCTGCAAAAACTGTTGTGGAGTCAATTTTGGTGAGTATATGGTGTTTGTATTTTCAGGTCTTTAAACAACTAATACAACTTCTGAGGAACTTTGAAGCCTGAATGTAGCTTACAAACATGTTAAAACGAGCATGTAATACAACCACGCTGTACCGGCATGATTACCACGTCACGCTTTTCTCAAAATGGCACGTTTTCAGCAAACATATCTCACGACTGTACCACGCTGCAGAATTGACTTTAATACCAAACGAGAGCTTTTTTTTCTGCACTTTTTGGTGATACTAATAACTCCATATGCCGAAAATCCCCCTTTTGAAGGAGCCTATTACATATTATTTATACTTAGAACAAAAAGTACCTTCACGAGCTGCGCTGTCCATTAATGAAAGCACCCCTAAAGGTCTGCAATCTCAGCAAAAAGCTGCAAACATTGCGTTTTCTAAACTGCGACTCCTTCGATTGTGCATAATCCAGGCAACTCTGTCACAGTTGCAGAGTTTTCGGTGCTTCGGGGACCCTTATAAAACCAGAGCACGAGTTTGCCGTGACATTATTTGGCTTTTTGTCAGTGAGCGAGACACATCGCTACAGTGTCTAGCGGATTTGACTTTGACAGTGTCTGCATGATCTTTCTCGCTCAGTGTCAAAACGCAAACTGAGCTAAGAAATCAGGCTGCCCTTGGCTTTTACTGGGGTTTCAGGGACGCTGAAAACTCTGCAACTGTGACACAGTTGACTGTGCTTGCACGGTCGACTCTGTAATATTTTTCACACTTCGAAAAGCTTTTTGTTGGGAGCTTAGATCTTTAAGGGGCCCACGCAAAGCACGCTGTAGATCCAGAGCCGGGGTTCGATGCAGGAAACGGGGCTAGACCAGACTAAGTCCCAGACTTATTCCGTCGCGACTCTCATTGGCGTTTTGTCCCTGAAATAGTCACAGACTTTTCCTAGGCCCCGCTTATGCACCTGGTACTAATCTCTCAGTCTTTGCAAACTGATCTACGGGGGGGGGGGGGGGGGGGGGGAGTATAAACCTAGGTCATGCAGGAGACGCTGCATCTTCATGCTAATTTCTCGAACTCCTGATTACAAAAGAGCGTAGGAAACAAATAGCAATTGCAACTAGGTAAGACAAACATAAATACATTTTTGTATTTTTTTCAAGTAGTGCAGGCACACTCGGCCGCGAATTAGTCTTTGGTGCTTGCGCGGGTTACAGCCCGAAAAACTCACTCACTCACTCTCAGTCTTTGCTTAGTAAAGCTAGTCTCGGACCTAGTCCCACGTCATGCATCAGACCCGTAGCGACAATAATAAGACCGTAAAAATGACAAACGCACGAGGCTTTCTGTGTGCCCTTTAACAAACACTCGAGCCAAGCAGGAACCAGAATGTCTCTTCCATTACAAAGGAGAGAAATGTCCCAATGCTCTTAAAAGCACAGAGGCAACACTCGGCGAATGAATAAAGAATGGAGGCTTGGGCCATGGGCAAAGAAATTGTTGAGAACTGCTGTTTTGATGCATAGCGCTGGAAAGAGCTTTGTCCATGCGAAGAATGGCGATGGAATTTGTGTGGAATTGATTGCAAGTTCGTTGAATATCTCTCTCTCTCTCTCTCTCTCTCTCTCTCTCTCTCTCTCTCTCCACGGAAAAGCACAAGAAAACATCTGAGGTACTGAAGATTCTGTTCATACTAATCCGAGAAAAAGAATCTCCCAAAAATTGGAAGCGTGCTGCGAAAGCAAACTAAATTGCATGTTTGTGCTTTCGCTCACCTCTCTCTGACCCTTTTCAATTTATTTCTCTGCAGAGAAATTTTTTTGTTGTGCATTTGGATATTGGTGGCGGTTTCGTTTTGTGAAGAATGGAAACAATACGGCAGTCACAGCACTGCCACGTTTTCAAAGAAACCCGCAATAAGACTGACACAAAAGGGAAAGGATGTGATCAAAATCAACGGCTGATCATGTTAAAGATATCTTTAAAACTACTACATGTTCAGTTCACACAAAACAGAAAGTAATCTGGTGATGCTAAGTAGAGAGAGAGAGAGAGAGAGAGAGAGAGAGAGAACATGCAAAATTGCCCTCATCATTCTTAAGCACGTAAAAACTCATTCACCGCTAGGGCCTCCGCCATTCCGCCCCTAATCAGCAATATCTAAGCGCTAATCCCCCCCTCAGTTTAAGGGATCATTCAGGGGGAGGAAATCAATTTCCATCACACTGGACGAGTTATCGCTCCTGCAGAGTGACGTTCAATACGAACCCGCGGTTTGGGTTTGATCAGCATTACTGTGGAAATTGGAACGGACGTCCGACTGTGTAGGCGCGGATGTTGCCCTGATACAATAGTCCATAGTACACGATCAACCGTTGGTTATTGCTGGGCGGTTATAACTTTTCAGCCAATCATCTACGCGGGTTTTCGTGAAACGCGCCTTCCGACCTTGATCGGGCGTGCGATATCAAAAGTAGTGGCTGTTATTATCCGTTTAGTTTGTCCTGCCTGCCGGTTCTGTTTCGGGGAGTTCCTGCGTAAAATTAATGAGGCATAAAAGACCAGAACGGCGTAAACCTATCATGCCAAACACGTGTGAAGTGTTACGGTTGATGGAAATCCAAAGACAGCATTTCCCTGCGAGGATTACCGAAAGATTACCCTGCTTCGGGCGATGCTTGTAAACAGGACGTGCGATTTCCTCTGTGTGCGCGTGCGCGTAAGACGGCCGAACAATAAACGTAATACGAGACCCGATTATTTTTAGCATCCCGCTGACCATGCCCTTCAAAAGAGGCATAATTATGTTATGTCTAAAGTGTTCTTAATACAAACGTTTACACAAAATAAAAACCGTAATTTAGGCATTAAGACGCAGTCTGTGGAAATTTCGTTTTCGTTTCATTGTAAACGGACTACGAACTGAATACAACATACTGAACAAACATATAGTCTGCGCGGACTGATTTCCTGGACTTACAGGTTACGACATGCTGATACATCAGCTGCTCATACCTAACTCCAGGGCTTACTGGTTACGACATATTACTGATACATCAGCTGCTCATACCTAACTCCAAGTGGCAATTGCAGAGCGTCCAACAGCGAAAAGACAATTTTCCTTCTCTTCTTCCCGTTTTGGGACATTGAGGCACATGTTTTAATATAACATACGTTCTGCAACATGTCTTCAGTCCAGTAAACTTTGGCACGGACTGTGGAACCCTCAGTGCCTGTTAGGGTTTCATAGAACATGCACGTGCACCATGTAAGTGTCACAATGGCTAGGGCACTGTGTCGATAACGTGGGAAAATATGCCGGGAAACGTCACCATATACCGGTTATACACCGGTACTTCATTCTACGTCGCGCACGTTTGATATCTGTATTCGGGGGGTCGGGATATCTGAGCATAGGTTCGGGTCGTGAGTTGAGTCCCGACCCTGACTGGCAGTCGCAGATTTGTACCAAAAAAAAAAAAAAAAAAACACAAAACACAAACAAAACAACAAACAAACAACAGCTAGCTGGTACAGTGATTTTAGCCGGTAGATGGCGCAGATAGTTCTGCGGAACTCGGTAACGCCTGGCGTTCTATCCACAGTTCTTTATCGACTAACTATGGCTGCATTGTGTCGGGCACGC
>JACVVK020000188.1:1127500-1137500 GCA_018292915.2 Batillaria attramentaria | reverse complement strand
GTTAGAAACGCAGGCTGATACCAGGGCAGCTGCTCTCAGGCTACTTGAATATCCGAAGCACACTGAGATGACACGAACAGCAGAACAGCGTGATGCCAGTATGACTGCTGTGCTTGCGAAACGACGCAGACGTCAGAGTGACTAAGCTCCCGCACATAATATCAGCCACTCATCAGTTGTATGATGGTTGTAGACACAGACCTAGATACTAGATAGCTCTATTGGTTGTAGCGTCAATTGCTTAGCTGAGTCGCGCGCACTGAGCCGCTATAAATAGACATAGCGAGCCCGCCATAACTTGATGCGGCAGCTGCAAAGGCCAGGGTGAATTATGGGTAACTATCCAATGGCTCAGAGGTTGTCACGACCACAAGCTCACTGCCAGCTTTTACAGGCCCAGTGAACAATCAGAGTATGCGAAGATCAGGCCAGCCGAAGAATGGGTCATGTTTACACGGTCACGGAGACACATTTCTAGGTTGGTTAGTTAGTTTAAGGGGCAGGGTATGTTCAGTTCATATGGTCCGGGTAAGGTGACAGTGGAGATCGAAAGTCGCGGAAACCTTTCTCGGTATTGATTGATGTTCGGCAGAGCTCAAATTTTAAGAAACTGATGAGCGTACAAGTTATCGTTTGAGACAAACTACGCTTTTCTGAGAGGTTAACGCCTGAAGAAATAATTATGCTTCAGCGGTTAGGCAGCCAGTGTACGATTACTGAAGTCATAGAGACTGACTGACGGACGGACTGATTGAAACTTTATTTTCCAAGGATGAGATCATAGACGCACAGGTCTTTCTAACTGTCTGTCCTTGCCACACATACACATACACACACACACACACACACACACACACACACACACACACACACACACACACACACAGAGAACTTAATGTTACCGTCATGCATTACCTATACCGCAGTGTCATACAGCGCGTAGCTATACTGCGTAACACTGCACAGCACAGGGGGCAATACAGTAAACAGCAAAACATTAGCATATGTATTGGGATTAAAGAAAAGAGGGGGGAGAGAGAGAGAGAGAGAGAGAGTGTGTGTGTGTATGGGGGTTTAAGGTCCGTTTCCACCAGATACGGGTGATATCAAAGACGGGACAACTGACGAAAAAGCCAGCAGAAATATTTGGCCCCAGCCGGGATACGAACACAAGACCCGCGGACTGGAAGTCCAACGCTCTACCATTCGGCCACCCCGGCTCCCCGAGAGAAAGAGAGAGAGAGAGACAGACAGACAGACAGACAGGGACAGACAGAGAGAGTATGCGTTTGCTGCCCCCAATGAAAACAACACAAATGTTGTAAGTGGGGTAATGAGGTAGCTAAAAAAAAAAAAAAATTGAAGAGGGGAGGGAGGGGGGGGGTGAGTATGTGGCAAGAGCGTTGGCCAACCGTACAGCGGTTTACAGATTTCAATGACAATGACTCAATGAAAGCGGGAAACTTGTGGTGGTGGAGGCGGTGTCACATTGTATGCGGCGGGAGCGTGGGCCGACCCTACAGTGCTTTACAGATTTCAATGACAGTCAGTGACTCAATGAAAGCGGGAAACCTGTTTCCGCAGCGCTGAAATGAACATAATATCATAAGTCTGGCTTTTGAAAACGGGGATGGGTCTGTTCACAAAATGGAGATGAAAAGGGAGCCGCCTCCGGACTCGGAAGCGATGAAATGTAAAATCATCAGTGAATCAGTCGCTTTTATTCCGGCGCCCCCAGGGACTCGATGTGTGTGTGTGTGTGTGTGTGTGTGTGTGTGTGTGTGTGTGTGTGTGTGTGTGTGTGTGTGTGTGTGTGTATGTGTGTGTGTGTGTGTGTGTGTGTGTGTGTGTGTGTGTATGTGTGTGTGTGTGTGTGTGTGTGTGTGTATGTGTGTGTGTGTGTGTGTGTGTGTGTATGTGTGTGTGTGTGTGTGTGTGTGTGTGTGTGTGTGTGTGTATGTGTGTGTGTGTGTGTGTGTGTGTGTATGTGTGTGTGTGTGTGTGTGTGTGTGTGTGTGTGTGTGTGTGTGTGTGTGTGTGTGTGTGTGTGTGTGTGTGTGTGTGTGTGTGTGTGTGTGTGTGTGTACACGAAGATTAGACAAATGTGATGGAACAAGGACGTTAAACCTACAACCCGCCAACCAACCAGCCAACCAACCAACCAAACAACCGTAGACCTGACCCACAGAGCAAACACGACACACGTTTTTGTCCTTTGTTGTTTTAATTTGTTTTAACTGTTGTATATAACTGCGAAATGGCAAAACATATTTTGTGTGTGTGTGTGTGTGTGTGTGCAGCCGAGATAATCTAGTCTCCGTCTCTGACTGTGCGTTATAATTTGAAAGGGTTTTTTTTTTCTTTTTTTTTCTCGGATTTTCTGTGCATGGAGCTTGTATAATTTGTATTCCCCCCCCCCCCCTTAAGCTAAGTAAGTTATGCAGGTATCACAGACCAGGTTTCCTCTTCAGTTTTGCCTTCCTAGGGCTACAAGATATGACCTTACCAACAAAACAACAACAACAACAACAACAAAATTGCATAGAATACTCTTCCACTAATTGCGGTGAGAAAACTATCCAGGACTATGTAGTTTAAAACTACGAAAAACCGACATTGACATTCTCTTTCTACACCTACAAGACAAAGGCGGGGGGGGGGGGGGGGGGGGGGGGGGGGGGTAGCAGGGGGGAGGGGGAGGGTGGTCGCCATAGCACAGCTCCAGTCATTTGTGCTCGTGCATGCATGGTGTATGGCTGTTTTCTATTCCACGACAGGGACATCCCGTTTGGAATGAGATCACGTGCACGCTTGATATTTGTGAGTGCTTGTGTACACGAAGATTAGACAAATGTAGTGGTTAGCACTTCGGATCATGGACCGGGAGACCCGGGTTCGAATCCCAGCCGAGGCAAGCGGGATTTTTCCTACCTAGGTCGTCTCTCGGGAGGCTGTTGCCACACAGCCGAGTTTCACCCACTTCACGGGTGCGACTTTGGGGGTGCTTCCCTTAGTATGACACGTCTTATGATGTGGATGATTACACGGCCTGGGCCTGGTTAATGCCGTGATATTTATAACAGGAAGCGTGGAATGCGGCCCTGTCCCGCAGTCCCAAACCACACGGACCTCCATAGCATCATCTTACTATCATCCTCATCTCCATCATCATGCATAATAAAAATTGTCCCAGTCTCCGAGTCCTCCGTGGGTTCCACCCATGACCTGGGAGGAATACCACTGGAGCTGGCAAAGAGTTGGGGCAGCAAAAAAAAAAAAAAAAAAAAAGATTAGACGGATGTGATGGAACAAGGACGTTAAACCTACAACCCGCCAACCAACCAGCCAACCAACCAACCAAACAACCATAGACCTGACCCATGGAGCGAACACGACGAACGTTTTTGTCCTTTGTTGTTTTAATTTGTTTTAACTGTTGTATATAACTGCGAAATGGCAAAACATGTTTTTTTGTGTGTGTGCAGCCGAGATAATCTAGACTCCGTCACTGCCTGTGCGTTATAATTTGAAAGTTTTTCGGATTTTTGGGTGCATGGAGCTTGCATAATTTGCATTTCCCCCGTAAGCTAAGTAAGTTATGCAGATATCATACACCAGGTTTCCTCTTCAGTTTTGCCTCCCTAGGGCTACACGATATGACCTTACCAACAAAACAACAACAACAACAAAATTGCATAGAATACTCTTCCACTAATTGCGGTGAGAAAACTATCCAGGACTATGTAGTCTAAAACTACGAAAAACCGACATTGACATTCTCTTTCTACACCTACAAGACAAAAGCGGGGGTGGGGGGGGGACTGAAGAGGGGGAGGGGGGATTAAAAATATTTATTTCATGCATTCTGTGGCTCTGTCACCTATCAATGTGAAACGGGGTTTAGTTTAAAATGGCGTGCACCAGGTATAGATATACACCATCTCTAATGTCATTCTGTCGCTCATTCTCTTGATCCGTCCAATCAGATCTAAAATCTGTTAGTGTGAAGCGGGCTTTAGCTTAAGAGGCGTGCAGCAGGTATCCGGAGAAGATGGTGTCCTTGTCCGCATAAAGCGTGACGTTGCTGCTCTGGTAGACCCCCTCCAGCCACACCCTGTCCCCTCCTTCCAGCTCGAGAACCACAGAGTTAGATGCCTGGTCGTCGCTCACTGTCGCCAGTTGAGCCACCGTGTCCCCGTTATGCTGAAAACGACAGAAGCAGTTTTACCATCGTCGTTTGGTGAAAGGGGATAAACGCTATACGGATTTGATAAGCGTTTAGGCACTTCCGCCAGATGAAGGCTCTCTCTCTCTCGCAGTCGGCCTCTTCCTCTCTCAGTCCCCCCCCCTCCCCCACCCTTTCTGTACGGCTGTGATTGTTAAAAGTTGTTTATTGGTAACAGGACGTGTGTCGTGTGATGGAAATCACAAAATTACAAAATTACAGAAGTAAATAATTTTAAAAAGTTCAAAGAAGAAAATAATGGGGAAAAATGTTTTCTGTGATCCCAGTTTTAAGCCTCTGAGCTTCGTCGGGGGAGGGGATGGGAGTGGGGTAAGAAGGGATGGGCCGGGGGTGGAGGGGTGGGGGTGGGGGGTAGGGAGGAGGCTGCCTTGTGATGTTGACGTCAGTGCACACGTACAAAAATAAATACATAATCGTTCCCTTTGGGAGTTGATACTCGTACAGCCTTCGTCAATAACGTTCATAGAGTGGAACCAGGAAATAATAATAATAATAATAATTTATTTATATAGCGCTGTAATCTACTTGTAAGGCAGTTCTAAGCGCTAAGAGTACAGGTAAAGGGGCAGATAAAAGTGAAGGTTCAGGGCCAAATAAGGAGATGGAGAAAGACGGAGGGAGGTTAGACGGTGCTTTAAGATGAAAACAGGTATGTTTTTAGATTTGTTTTGAAGGTTTCGAGGGAGGTTGACTGGCGGAGCGAAAGAGGCAGAGCCAACAGAAGAAAGTTTAGTGCGTGGGGTTCTGAATATCAGGGTATCGGATGAAGACCGGAGGGAACGTGACTGAGTGTAGAGTTCCAACAAATCAGACAAGTAGGATGGGGCGGAGTTATGGATGCACTTGTAGCAGAGGGTGCAGATCTTGTATTGAAGTCTTTGAGAGAGTGGAAGCCAATGCAGAGAGCAGAGTGCACGAGAGACGGGTCGGAAATCCTGTTACACAAATTTTCCTGACCTTAAGTTCTGTGATGGTCTTGAAGTCATCGGTGGAGATAGCCGCCGTGAACACGTAAGTTCCGTTCACCGGAGCCGTGAAAATGCTGCGCGATGGATCGTAAGCTCCGCCGACGTTCACAAGGTCAGAATCAAACAGCAGTGTGCCTCTGTGAAAGTCTCTTCTCGCGGCGGGGTATGCTGTGAAAGCCACGAACGGGGCTGTGTCACCTGGGGAAGAAATTCAAATAGAAAACAAAGTTCGCTCAATAATATCAAAATCAGACGATGCACAGACAAATCGGCAAACACGCATATACACACACACACACCAGGACATTGCAATCATATAGCAATCACGTGGTGGGAAGGATCAACTCAGCTATTCAAGTTTCAAACTTTAGAAAATGCCTTTAGAGGTTTTATTTAGTTATTTATTTATCAATTCATTTACTTGTGGGGGATGAATATTATCACAGCAAGACGGAAGGATACTGGTGTACCCGGAGAGCGCGGGGGTGGGGATGGGGGAGGGAGGGGATGAAATTAAAATGGACGACCTTTTTCCGTTGCAAAGTTTTGGCGACAATTGTTCTCATCCAAAGCCCTAATCTTAAAACATGAGCATATACACATCTTTAGATTGTAGCAATGTATTAATACAAGTCGGTTTCTGGGTGGTAAAAGGCCCCTATCAATCATTCTACCCGACAACTGAAGATCCAAAGCGTTTTTCCGGTGCCCTTACGACATACTGAATTTGGGAAAAACGCGGTGCTATCTTGACTGACGGTGTAATGATTAGGAACGGCATATAGCACGGGGAAAAGCACCCGTCCATTTTGTTTCACCCCCGGCTTCTAATATGAGAGAGATACGACTTTCTTTGAGCCCACGGCCCATTTTAGAACAGACTGGGACTCGACAAAGCTGCTAAAAATAGCAACCAGTCAGCGCCGTCTAGCTGGTCCTCAGTCCGCAACCAAATAACGTCGTCTGCTCAGTACGCGGTACACTTCTAGAACAACTCACACGCCGGCCAGAGTCACCACGATGGTCTCAGATGCTGTACTGTGACCCAAGCGACTTATTCTGAGGCACAGAGATTCAGCACATTTGATGAAGAAGGTTTCCACACGCATGTTGCATTGCCTGTCGCAAGTATTGAATTCAGCCTTACCAGAACTCGATGCTGACCCGGAAGACCCAGTGCAGGATGACTGACACCTCTCTGAGATTTCCTTGATCTGTCGCTGCAGGGTTTTCAGCTCCTGGATAACCAGTGTAGTTGCCTCTATGTCGTCTGGGTCTGCATTAATCAATTAATCAATTAATCAGTTAATAATAATAAGAAGAAGAACAAGAAGTTCCTCAGGAGCTCAGGGAGCTCTACAATTCTCTCACACACACACACACACACACACACACACACACACACACACACACACACACACACACACACACACACGGCCGACACACACACAAACACACACACACACACACACACACACACACACACACACACACACACACACACACACACACACACACAACACAACACAACACAAACGGAGTTTATTATATTTACATTCAAACTATTCTCTTAATTTTCATATATTTAGCCAAGTTCAGTACATTGAGGGAAGAGAGAGAGAGAGAGACAGACAGACAGACAGACAGACGGACGGACGGACGGACAGACAGACAGACAAAGAGACAAAGAGACAGACAGACAGAGACAGAGACAGAGACAGACAGACAGACAGACAATCAGACAGCAGACAGCAGACAGGCAGACAGACGCATTGGGATATTTTCAAAGAAATTAGTGCACAAAAGTTTAATGAAAAAAAAAAAAAAAAAAAGGCATGCGGAAGTTGAGAGGAATATGAGTTCTGTCAGACCGGTCCCCGTTAGCACTTAGGACCATGTACCAGGAGACCCGGGTTCGAGTCCCACCCAAGGCAAGCGGGATTTTTCCAACCTAGGTCGGCTCCTACCCAGAGCGGGTGTGCTATGGGTCCAATGGGGAGGCTGTTGCCACACAGCCGAGATTCACCCACTTCACGGGTGCGACTTTGGGGGTGCTTCCCTTTGTATGACACGTCTTACGATGTGGATGATTACACGGCCGGCACCGCAGGTGCCGTAGTTCCCGGGCCTGGTTAATGCCGTGATATTTATGACAGGAAGCGTGGAATGCGGCCCTGTCCCGCAGTCCCAAACCACACGGACCTCCACAGCACCATCTTACCACCATCCTCATCTCCATCATCACTCATAAATAAAGACTGCCCCAGCTTCCGAGCCCTCCCTGGATTCCACCCATGACCTGGGAGGAACACCACTGGTGTTGGCAAAGAGTTGGGGCAGCAAAAAAAAAAAAAAAAAAAAAAGTTCTGTCCTGGTAATACTTACTTGTAGCGTTGACGTTACCACGAACGTCAAAACGCTCCAGAAGGTAGGAACGGTCCAAAACGGACATGACGCACAGATACTCCCCAGCGTCCTCTGCGTCAGGGTTGGCCAGCGTCAGCTGATATTAAAAGTTTAGAAGGACTTCGTGAGGACTTTGTAAGGAGGACTTCGTAAGAGGACTTCGCTGAGCAGTGTAAACCATTTACATGTAAGAGGTGTGAGCGGTGGTCTAATAGGTAGCGCGTCGGATTTAGCCGCTGCGCTACTGAACGGCCGTCACCAATGTCATGGCGATGAAGCGTGGGTTCGAGCCCAGGTCGAGCTTGTGATATGTGATACCGGTTTTTCCTGGCTGCCGGGCTGCTCATCGGGGGTTTCTCTCCGGGTTATCCGGCTTTCCTCCCCCAAGAAAATTGTAAAATTGTAAAAAAACAAATAAATAAATAAATAAAAATAAATAAATAAATAAAAAAATAAAATAAAAAAGAGGACAGGTATTGGGTGGCGCTGCACCACGGCGACGCGCTTTCCCCCGGGGAAGCAAAAGCAGCCCGAATATCCTGAAAGGGATAATAAAGTAAAAAAAAAAAAAAAAAATAAAAATAGGCTCACACGGCAGAGGCCACGGGTGGCCAACGCGCTGTGATTCGCTAATGGTATCCCTAACGTGCCTGATTTACATGTGAATGGGTTACGCTGTTCAGCGAAGTCCTCTTTACGAAGTCTTACAAAATATGCTTCTCATGGAAAGACAAACAATGCTTGAGGTTTGCCAAAGTCAAATAGTAGAAAGGAAACTGGGTACATACATTCATCGGTACAGTAAACGGTTCATGAAGTTCTTAAAGCGAGACGAAAATAATTATACAAACTTTTCCCCAGACACTTCAACGAGGGAAGCACAATGCAGTTCGATATGACTGAAACATGGAAAGAAAGCAGCAAGTCCATTGACGTCATTTGATCAAAAAGACAATTACGTCATTCTCTTTCATTTTGAAATCACGCCTTTTTTCATTAAAGTGACGTCACCGACGTACTGTATTTTGCCAACACACGGCAGAGTAAAGGGGCGGGGTTTTGCCGATTGGAGTCGTGTATTTCCAAAGGCCGCAGTAAATGCACACACGCACGCACATACATCAAGCGTGCACGCTAAAAATCCCACGTTCATCTTTCGAAGAAGAGTAGGCTGTGGCCGGTGGCGTGGTAAACAGGAATACTGTCGCACGCACCAGAGTAAATAGCAGGGTGGAGGTTTGCACATAAAGTAGCGCTTAACGGCAGCAGGCTTTCACGGCTTCGTCCTCCAGCCCTGCGGCGCCGTGAGCATTTCAGCAGAGATGGATATGTGCGCCGAGGAGAAGTCTACCATACCATACCATACCATAAATGGGAGAAGACTTACCCGTGCTCCTTATCTTCAGCTTGCTCTTACTGGACTCTCAATGCTCGGGTCGTGAGTTCGAATCCCGCCGGCTGGGGCTAAATGTCTGTGCTGGCCTATTTTCTCGTTGCCCCGTCTTTGATATCACCCTTATGTGGTGAAAAAGGACATTAAACTCCCAAACATTTACCCACCCACCCCTCACTGAAAATCCTGGGAAAGAAAAACAAACAAACAAAACCTCCCCGAGAGGGTCGCCCAGACTCACTGCCGCCCTACCTGAATGAAGCAGGCTTTCGGGTCAGAGGTGAGGAGTCCGGTGACCGTGGCTTTGTTGGGAGGGAACTGCGTGTCCAGTTTGGCGTCCTCCCCCGTTGTCATGGACGCCAGAGGCCGGATGTGGATGCCGTTGACCTTCTCCAGCTGCATGACCATGACCCTGCTGACCTCTTGCGAGTTGGGGCCCAGAGAACACCTGATGTCCATCTTCGTGGTCACCCCAGGGAGGACAGTCTCTGGGTTGGTGGTCAGAAGCAACTCACCTGTCAAAACATTAACAAATAATAATACACACGCTCACGTGAATCACGCGCATTCTCTCACACATCGGACATCAGTACATGACAGTAACGTGGTGCGAAGGGTCACCTCAGCAATGAAAGTTTCGGAATTCAGAATCTATCGTCTTCGTTTTCTTCTCCTGTTGTTGCTTGCGCGGCGTTAAGCCCTAACTAACTAACTAACTAACTAACTAACTAACTAACTAACTAACTAACTCTTCTCATGATCATTAGTACACTCTCGTCATCATCGTCGTCGTCATCGTCATTACCATCATTATGACAATGCGACCCACACACCCTACCCTTGACTAAAAACAATCCAAAACAAGAAAAGAACACACACACACACACACACACACACACACACACACACACACACACACACACACACACACACACACACACACACACACACACACACGCGCTTCTCGATTCCAAAATACTGGAAAAA
>JACVVK020000188.1:1100000-1122500 GCA_018292915.2 Batillaria attramentaria | reverse complement strand
CCGCGCATAACCCGGCACACTCCGCAACCCCCCCCCCCCCCCCCCCCGTGCCCCTTCCCCTCTCCTCCTCTCCCCCAACACACACACACACACACACACACACACACACACACACACACACACACCTGATGAGGACCCACTCTCTTACTCGGTCAAAAACCGCGTTTAACCCTCTTTTCATCGTAAACAATGCCCTATCACCTCTTACCCACAACACCCCTCCCCATCCTACCTTTGGACTAGATCATCATGATGTGACAGTGTGTGAGTGTGTGTGTGTGTGGGGGGGGTGGGGGTGGGGGGTGGGGGGGAGGGGTCAGGAAAGGTGGTGTGTTTGTTGGGAGAGAGCGAATGTGTGTGTGTGTGTGTGTGTGTGTGTGTGTGTGTGTGTGTGTGTGTGTTAGGGCGCTACTTGAGTGAGGAGGGAGGGAGGAGACTAACCAGCTGTATCGATGATGGTGACCGTTGTATTCGTGCCGAAGATAATGGCGGTAAGATGAGGACCCACGTCAGCTGACAGCGAAAGCTCATCTAGCAAACGAAAAATTGAGAAAACATACATGATTATAACATAGCCAACAGCAGAATTCACGCGACGCGAAAATCGACTAGCCAGATGCGTATAGCGGTCAACCGCTTGGTAAATCTTTGGTTGGTTTGCATTTTCACTGGTACAGCATTAAGACAGCGGTGTATTGGATTCACAGATTAACAGCTGCACGACTCAGAAAGATAGACCAAAGACCTTGGACAGACTTTCGAGCCTACATACGGACTCACAAGTACAAACAGTAAGTGACGTCACTATGTGTTACGCACGTACTTGCAACTGTTGGTGACGTCACTATGTGTTACGTACGTACCTTCCAGTTGCTGGGCAACCCGCTCCAGGACAGACAGGGACAGCGACAGACGACCGCTCAGGACAGCCAGTGGATCTGAATTAAAGTTAAAAACAGTCGAATTAAAAGATGAAGGAGCGCTAACCGTAAGAGGACAGTATACACTTTGTGTGCGCGCATGACCAACTGCCTCACTGGCATGTACAGTTACCGCTGACTGTGGGTGGGTGGGTGCCTTAAAGTCTTTTTCCACCATGTATGGGTGATATCAAAGACGGGGCAAAAAAAAAAAAAAAGGGGGGGGGGGGGGGCAGCACAAGTATTTGGCCCCAGCCGGGATTCGAACTCACGACCCGAGCATTGAAAGTTCATCACTCTACCATTCGGCTATCCCGGCTCTCCCCACTGTGGGTTCTTCTTCGAGCACAGTCATAGAATGTCATAGAACATCATTAGTGGAAGCAAGCGAAAGCGTTTCCAGGAGGAACTCCTTGCAACTCATCTATGCATCTCCTTATCCGCCCGGGGGGAGCCGGAGTGGCGAATGGTAGAGCGTTGGACTTCTAATGCTCGGGTCGTGAGTTCGTATCCCGGCTGGGGACAAATATTTGTGCTGGCTTTTTCATCGTTGCCCCGTCTTTGATAGCACCCGTATGTGGTGGAAAAGGACGTTAAACCCCCAAACACCCACCCACCCACCCTGATCCGCCCGGGGTCTAGGTGTGACAGGTTGGCAACGGTATGAAAGGGCTCTGCACAAAGCGCTGGGTGCATGATCGTGAAAAAGTTAGCCTGTCTCATAAGCTGTTCTATTCAGTTGCAGCGGTTGAACAAAGGCAATAGTATTTTGTACTAAATACTACATGCACTACTAGTGATAAATGTATCTAACTCCTTGGGGGAAAAACAACAACAACAACAAACAACAACGACAACTGGCAAACTTGCTTTACATACCTTCGGCTACAAGCAAGGTCAGCACCTCATGACTTCCTGTTCCAGCTGCCGCCATCTTGATTATGGCCTGCGTCTCACATTCTGACACTGAAAAAAAGAAAAAGAAAACTGACATTAAGCTATGGCAAACATATTACACACACACTCTCTCTCTCTCTCTCTCTCTCTCTCTCTCTCTCTCTCTCACTCACTCACACACACACACACACACACACACACACACACACACACACACACACACACACACACACACACACACACACACATACACACACACACATGATTACAGAAAGGTCTGCACACCTAACCTTGTAATATCTGATAATAAATTACCACTTCCGCTGTCACTGTCATTCTGTGTGTGTGTGTGTGCCAGTTAGTGTGTGTGTCAGTGCCAGTGTGTGTGTGTGTGTGTGTGTGTGTGTGTGTGTGTGTGTGTGTGTGTGTGTGTGTGTGTGTGTGGAGCAAGCACTACCTTCGGCTGGCAACTGACTCAGAAGCTCAGAGGTCCGAATCTGAAGGTCAAGGACATCTTGGTGAAGAAGATCAAGAGAGATACCTGCAAACAAAAACAGATGAAAAAAAAAAAGTCAATTGAGCTATCATGTCAGTTAACATAATAGTGAAAGTCTTACATTCAAATAACCAAAAATGTTCAGAAAGGGGCGGGAAGGGGGGAAAGACGAGATGGGGGAGGTTGGGATGGGGATATGGGAGATTCACTCATTGGCCTTTAAAGTTTTACGAACACGACATAGCGATAGAGGCAGGATGTCTCACAAAGACGACAGTTTTTTTGGTGTTTTTTTTTTTTGTTTTTTTTTTTTGGGGGGGGGGGTACAGAACAGGTTATAGGAACAGTGTGCAAGCTACCTCATGACTGAAGTGGATTTACGGCTTAGTTCCTATACTGATTAGGCAGATAGCACTTACCATCTTTCGCGCGCATGGCCACGTCTCTGATCGTCGCGATTATCTGCTTTGCCTGAAGTCGGACATCGCTCGGATCTGTAGTGCTCTGAATAAAGACAATGCAAATTATGTTAAGGTAGATCATGTAGAAAACACACACGATCTTAAGCTGGGAAGTCAGAAGACCAGTGACTAAGCCTCACTGGTGATAATGACAAAGCTGCAGTTTTCACACACACACACACACACACACACACACACACACACACACACACACACACACACACACACACACACACACACACACACACACACAATCGATTAAAACAAGAATGAAAATGCCACGCCGGGGCGGTGGACAAGCCCCTGCCCAGACCTTATTTGACTCCCTTGAACTGGCTGGTTTTAAATAGGATTCTTTGGAGTCCAATAACGAACGCACACACCCAAAATAGTATTGACTGGTTCACCTGTCTTTGAGATATCTTGCGCGCGCGCGCACACACACACACACACACACACACACACACACACACACACACACACACACACACACACACACACACACACACACACGCACGCACGCACGCACGCACGCACGCACGCACGCACGCACACACACACACACACACACACACACACACACACACACACACACACACGTACGCAGTTGATCGCAATAACCCCCTTTTCACCTTCGTGGGCACGGATTTAAAAGGCAATACACAAGCAAATGCATAGACACAGAAAGAAGAGCTACAAGGGCATATAGTTTCTGTATGAATATTAAGAAGATAGTAAAACAGACTCACCACCACGGGCTCTGCAATGGTAGCGGCGAACACAGCGAGCACAATGGAAATAGATGTCACAATTGCTGCCATAGCTGTCACCCTGTAGGATCGTCAGACTCTGTGGAGAAATATTAACCAGGAGATGTGGTGTGACGTTTATGGAGAGAACCTTAGAAAAGTTTGCAAAACATTCCAGATGAGAGAATAACTATTAATGCTCCCCCCTCCCCCCCCCCAATCCCCCTGTACTACTGACAGCAACAACAACAAAAACCCGCCCTAAATTACTTTAAAATCTTTAATTACTTTGTACCCCCCATCCCACCCCCCCCCCAAAAAAAAAAAATAAATAAAAGAAAAGGGAATAAAAAGAAAAACAAACAAACAAACAAACAAACAAACAAACAAACAAACAAACAAACAAACAAACAAACCAGTATCTTATTTAAAAAACAAAACAAAACAACAACAAAAACAAAAACAAACCCCCAAACGGGGGAAATTGGCCGACGGGCAGGAAAACAACAACAACGATCAAACAGAAAACGCAAAAACCAAACCCTCTTGCCTGAATGATACGTGATACTACTAAACTATCCTGCTTGTTCCACATACCCCCCCCCCCCCCTCGGCGGCAACAACTGAATGGTGAACCCCCCAAAAAAAACAACAGCAACAACAACAACAAAACCAAAAAAAAAAAAACCCACCCCAAAACAACAACAACCAAAAACAACAACAACAACAACAAAAAACCAACCAAACAAACAAACAAACAACCCAGTATCTTATTTAAAAAAACAAAACAAAACAACAACAACAAAAACAAAAACAAACCCCCAAACGGGGGAAATTGGCCGACGGGCAGGAAAACAACAACAACGAACAAACAGAAAACGCAAAAACCAAACCCTCTTGCCTGAATGATACGTGATACTACTAAACTATCCTGCTTGTTCCAGATACCCCCCCCCCCCCCCTCGGCGGCAACAACTGAACGGTGACCCCCCCCAAAAAAAAAAACAAACAAAAAAAAACAAACAACAACAACAAAACCAACAAAAAAAAAACCCAAAACAACAACAACAACCAAAAACAACAACAACAAAACACAAACAAACAAACAAACAAACAAAAAAAACGGTGGAAATTGGCATAGGGGCGGCTGAATGCCGAACGGCTGAAAATTGACAAAAACAAAAAACCCTCATGCCTGATATCGATACTTACATGATACGATGAAGGCTTTCAACCAAGAGAGCCGAGCTGAGGGCCGATGTCCAGTCAACAATGAAGCACAGACACAGTTGAGTTGAGTCGGAAAACAATAGGCGAGGCTGGGCTGTGAGGTTATATACCGACAGTCCAGGATGTTCAACACGGAACCAGGAACTTTTTGACGAGGGGTGTCACGCCATTGGAAAATTCCCCGTTTCTCAAAATCCGTGTCATCGGATGTTATGAGCATGTTAAGTTTAGTCAGCAAAACCGCTGTGATCAGCATCTATATTTGAGTGTGAACACGGTCCCCGTCCCTCCTCCCCTTTCCTCCCTACCTCTGTCTTACCCCTCCCCCTCCCCCTCCCCCCCTTTCCGCCTCGCCCCGCCCCGCCCTAACCCACCCCCACCCCCCAAACACACACACACACACACACACACACACACACACACACACACACACACACACACACACACACACACACACACACACATCCTTTTGTTTACTGGTTTTCTGTCAAAATAGATGAAGCAGAATCAGCATCGTTGACTTCTGTTGTCATGAGCAGCCGCAACCACAACCATAGCAACATCACCACCACCACCACCACAAACAACAGCAGCAGTCACCGCCACCACCACCACAACAACAACAGCGCCAGTAATTCATATTTTCCGATTTTTTTTTTTAAACCTGAGGTTTAAGTCTCTTTGTTGATGTGAATGCTGGTTAATATTTCAATATTGATTCAGGTTGTAGTGGTTTTGTTGTTGTTGATTTTCTGTCGTTGTTTACAACCATTTTGTATAAACGTGTGTGATCTTCATTTAGTTGAACTTGCATTTTTCATTCCTGGGATTAAATTGTTATTCTTTCATATCGGCCGATATCATTCCTCTCTTAACAACAACAACAGCAGCAACAACACAACAACATCAACTACAGCAACACCCCAATGCCAAAGACTGGTTGCTTACTCACAACTACTGTAGTGAGTCTGTCTTTTTGGCAGCGTATACATTTGGTTTCTCCGTTACGACCGATGGTCGCCCAGCGGCCCAAGCAGTCAGGGGGCGACCAGGGGTGGGGAGGGAAACATTACACTGTACCCAGGAGCCGGCTGTCCTGCCATCATCTGCGTCTAGCAATTCTCTTGTTTGGCGTGCCAGACTTGCATCGTTGCCCCGTCAGTCTTTGATATCACCCGTATGTGGTGGAAAAGTACATTAAACCCCCCACTAAACTTCCACCCCCTCTCCCACATAATTATGGTTTCATTTGAACCGTTTACAAATACATCAGGTATGTTTTCCCATCTCCACTCCGTGTGCCTACACGGGTGTTTTTTTGTTGTTGTTTGTTTATGTTTTTTTCATCTTCTTTTATAAAACTGGTGCAAATGCGTGAAGATGTATGCTCTGAATGGCGGCGTTTTTATGTATTTCCTCTGTGAACACTAGTCCTGGTCGAATTTCTTCACCTTTTCTTTTTATGGGATACGGTGGGAAGCAGGGAATTAAAGGTCTGCAAATCTCGACATAAAGCCGCAAACATTGCGTTTTTGAAAACTCCGACTCCTGCGAAATGCGGGCAACTCTGTCACAGCTGCGGAGTTTTCAGTCAGCGCCTTGAAGACCGTTATAAAACCAGAGCGGGAGTTTGCAGTGACTTCGCTGTGCTTTTTTTTTTTTGTCAGTGAGTGACACACATCGGTTAGGTGTTTTCAGAGCACACTGTGTGTGGCTTTTGTTTGAGATGGAGACCTTTAAGGGTGTTAGGTTATGGAAATGAGGACGGGTGGGTTGGGAGCGGAGTCGGGGAGGGGGGGGGGAGGAGGAGGGGGGGGAGAGGGGGGCCGGGGGTAAAAGCAACAAGCAAGCAACAAGCACTGAACACCGAGACTCAGTACCTCGGTACAGAGCCGACTGTATCCGGGAGAGGAGTGCGTCCCGGACTAAGAGGCTGGTGGGACCGTCCCAGTGGAGACAAAGCCTACTACTTCCAGTTTATGTACTCAGTGTATGTCTATGCCGGATGTTATGCTGTGAACGCTGACCCGGCCGTCTCCTCATCCATCATCAGGGCCTGAGTAAACAAGACAAGCTCAGTGGTGATGACTACCGGCTGAGCAGACAGCTGATGAATGTTCTACCCTTGTGCCTGTATCACCGAGTCCGTTGTTTTCTTTCAGTTGCACCCCGGCCCACCTCTGTCGTTTTCAGTTACCCCCCCCCCCCCCCCAACTCATTTCAAGTCATTTCAGTGTCAACGAGAATCCTGCCCCTCCGTCAGTTCTTTAAATTTGCTGTCACTGAGAATCAACTGTCATCCCCCTTCCCGGCCCCCTCCCTCCGGGCCCCATGGGCTCGCCTTCACGCGGCGGGGCTGATTTCGCCAAGCTTGCCCACCCCTTTTGCTATTTCTTTACTCTTATTTCTGCCTCCATCGGTCCATTCACCTGTCTTTTGCTCTCTTAAAATCTCCTCCGGGGGGAGGTCAGTAAGCGGGTGTCTGCTGACCCTTGGTCCAGTGAGACATCTGAGGGTCGTTTCTGAAGGCCGACTTCACTGGATTCCCCCCACCTGGTCTTCAGCCTGGCGGGCTTTGTTCGCAGCGCCCTGCTGGTGCTGCTGAGCACCTGTCATGTTGAAGACCTTCACAACGCACCCCTCTCTGGTGCGTTGTTTTCCCAAACCGCCTCACGGCGGGGAGGTTCCGTGTTGGAGCGGTCTGTTCTCCAACTGCCTCCCAGGCATGTTGTCTTCCTAGGCAACTAAGGAATTTTCCTTCCTACCTCTCTGTCTATCCCTCACCAGCCCATTCACCTGTATCTTTCTCTTTAAAACCTCCCGAATTTAGCCGCTCTGTCCTTCCTCTCTTCTCTCAGCTGATTTCTAAGTTCAGCCCTTTCATCTATATTTCTTCTTTTTAACTCCTCACTCACGTCTGCACTACCAGTGGCTAGGAATAAGTGATGTTGGGCATATGCTGCGAACTGGTTTATTGCGCCTAGGAGATGATAAGTTGCAATATTTGCTGTATATGCGCTTAGTATTTATCTTTGTTTTACCTAGTTGTAATTGTCATTTGTTTTCTATGCTTTTTTGTAACCGGGAGTTCGAGAAATTAGCATGAAGGTGCAGCGTCTCCTGCATGTTCTAGGTTTATATTGCCCCGTAGACCAGTTTGCATCCTTTGTCCAACGTTACATTTTCGTTTTTTTCATGTAGTGCAGGCACACTCAGCCGCGAATTAGTCTTTGTGGCTTGCGCGGCTTTAAGCCCTAAAAACTCACTCACTCACCCCCTCCCTCCGACTCTCGATTTCTCTCATTGGATGAGCAGCCATAGCTGATCGTGTCACACGGTATGATTCGTAGTCAGAACAAACAACGAAGGTGATGTCAGTTTTTCCGTGTATGTCGTGTGACATGCCGCAACAACATGCCCTTGCCCTAATAGCTATAGGCTATTACGTGACTTTTCCGGAGCTTGGTTTGAGCTGTCCTCCACGTTTGTTCAAACAGAAATGTCTCCCGTGTGTCAGTCGGCAGTCATGAGCCTTGAGTCACGAGTCAGCACGTGTGTCTGTATCACTGAGTTGGTTGTTTTGTTTCAGAATGAACTGTCCTGCCCCCCACCCCCACCCCCCTCTCTCTCTCTTTTCCACCTCTCCCTCGTTTTATCGGCCAGCGAATATCCTGCCCCTGTGTCAATTGCTTTGTTTTCAGAACGGACTGTATTATCATCCTCCCCCCACCCCCACCCCTTTCCTTTAACCCCGCTTTCTCTCATTGGATCAACGGCCAGTCTCGAGCCAGCGCGCCGCACAAACAGACACACACACTGACACACACACACACACACACACACACACACACACACACACACACACACACTGGCTGAAAGAGAAAGAGAGAGAGGGGGGGGGGGCGTGGAGGGAGGACTGAACTGAATGAAACTGATGAAAACGTGACTCTACTTTTCAACGGCTGAGGTTACTGGCGTGAACTGATTAGTCAGTTTTCGTACCTGCCGTTGATTAAGTCTCAGGCTGCTCAATTATTTACTATGAGAGAGAGGGAGGGAGAGAGTCCGCTTTCTTGACTAGTCTGTCATCAGTGTCTAAGCAGCCAGATAATTCTTTATTCCAAACCAGACTCGGGCATCCGGGAAGTGCGATACAACAGTTTAGCACTGCCGTCTGATTGGCTGCCACTGAAGTTGTGTGGAGTGTTGCCCGGCGATAGGTTGGTTCCTGTTTCACAGATGCTGTTGAAGAGAGGTCATGGCCGCGCTAGACTTCAAGGATGTGCTGGAACTCGTGTATCAAGTTACACAATGCTTATAGCTTCCGGGGCCGGGCATGTAGTAACAATTCCGCTAAATATACTATCACAGATTTTTTGCCCCTTTTAAAATTTGTGTGCAGAGTAAAACAACAACAACAACAACAACCCGGTGATCTGGGGCTGTTTGTTGGCTTTGAATTGAGCGTAAACAGTGAAAAATAAGCCTGGCATGTGGATTATTTGTATTCACGCGCGGCTGGCACAAGAGCTAGCAGCTGACAGAGGAATGAGGGGGTAGGTGGTCGCTGCTTGCATTGCACCCCCCCCCCCCCACACCGGCACAAAAAAACCCTGAAAAAACCCACCCACCCAACAGCAACAGCAACAACAACAACAAAACAAACAAACACCCCCCCCCCCCAAAAAAAAAAACCCAAATGGTGGAATATTGGACTGACTGAATTTGTTTAAAGTTTTCCTACACACGAATGTCTTCGGCTGCTGGATTTTTGTGATTTTCAAGTTCTTGGTCAATCTTAAAGCATTTCTGGGGTGTCATGCGTTGCGGCATTGTTTAATACTTGTGTTATGTTGTATAGCACTTTCTTTGAAATCCATATCTGTACTGTGTAGCCTGTTACTGAGTCAATTTTCGCGCTAGATCCACGAAAAGTCATGACTTTGTCAACTTAAGGGTCAGTACTGGGCAAGCGCTCATGACTCGAAAACTTGTCAGCGTGATTTTGTTCGTAAACAAGCGCTGACGTACGTAACAACAGAAACGTATAACTGATACAGTACCAGCACATCCGGCCCGGCTTGTACCGTGAGGTCTCTTCGACATCAGTGAAACACACACACACACACACACACACACACACACTGGCACACACACACACACACACACACACACACACACACACACCGTCACACACACACACACACACACACACACACACTGCGACATTTCCGACGACTGACTGATGTGACTTCAGTAACTCAGTCGTGACTAGTCCTGTCCCACTGATATGCGGGTCTCAACTTAAAACAATTGATACTGACTCACTCGTCAGTCAGACTCGCGATTACAGTTACAGTGGAGGCCTGTTCTCGAGCCCAGCAATGCGCCAGTCATCATTACTAACTAATAATTATTTCTGTATCTTGATTTCCTGGCGTAGGCGGGACTGCGGACGGGTGGGCGGTCTGGCCGCCACACCCAAAGTATTGGATTTTCGCCACTCGCTTGGTAACAGCTGAACGTCAGTACTGAAGGACTGTACGTCAGTCAGGTCACTAGTGGAGACAATTTTTGTTGTTGTTGTTCAGATGTTGTTTGTTTTTTGTTTTGTTTTTAAGCAGAGCGGTTAATCATGGTAAACTGACGACGGTGACCGACTGAACACCCCCCCCCCCCCCCTACCGTGGCATTTGCATGATGACGTACCACAACATCAGCACACACACACACACACACACACACACACACACACACACACACACACACACACACACACACAACCGCGTCGTTCATTCATTTCCACTTTCCCCCTGAGTCAACGAGAACACAGAACACAAGGACGTCTGCTACGTTTCGGCGTATACGCATGCGCCGCTTATCATAGAAAAAAAAAATCTTTCGCTGCGATGTTGACATCTCCGCAAACCATCGAAAGATGGCCTGTCCGAACCTGACGAAGGTTGCGAGCTTGCTAGCCTCTCAATTCGGAGACTGTGAACCTTTCGGCAGTGTTGATTCTGATCTTCACGTGGCTGCTTTTGAGGGAAACACCGAAGTTTTGGCCGAGTCCCTTAGCCGGAAACCACCAAGGGAGGCTATCGATAAGAAGAACAATTTTGGATGCACACCTTTGAGACTTGCAGCGGCAGGTTAGTGGTGGTATTTCCCGGTAGTGATCCTTTATAGTCTGTGTGAACTTCCCGGTGTGATGAAGCCAAACTAAACTTAATGCTGCGCTAAAGTAAACAATGCCGCGTCAGTCAGTGGAATCAGGGGAAGCAAATGGTGTAGTCTCTGTTTTGGTTCCTCAGTAGTTGCGCCCCCTCCACCTGCAGCACTTAGATACCTCTGTCAAAGGCCGGCGTAGATTATCTACGGTCTTTGCCTCTGTGTTAATGTCACTCCTCGAATAAACATCAGCATTAATTTGTAGACTTACCACTGAATTCATAACGTGTTGACATTTTTGTACTAACTGATGGCCCGTAACTGAAATATTGAAAAACAAAAACACACAAACAAACAAAAAACCCCGCCATTTATTGAAGTTTACCCAAGTTCAGTCAGTAGAAGACGTGTGACAGTGCAGGCAACCAAGTCCGGACCTTACCTTGGTGGGGAGTGTGTGTGTGTGTGTGGGGGGGTGGGGGGGGGGGGCTGTCGGATGGGCTTGGGGAAGGGGGGGGGGGGAGTAATTCTGAGTCCTATTGTACTGAAAGTATTGACTGATACGGTGTTTGGTTTGTGTGCCTGTTCAGTGTGTGTAATTTTTCAAAGAGAAATGGGAACTGAAAATGACAGGCATTGCAAAAGTCTTGACCAGTATCTACTGGAAAGGTGTTTGGTTTGAGCGCCGTGTGTATTATTTCAAACAAAGATCATTACGGTCGTTTCAGGCGGTCACAAAGAGTGTGTGGAGCTGTTGCTAAGCAACGAAGCTGACGTCAACGTGTGTGACGTCAAGGGTCAAAGTGCCCTCTACGTTGCCGTGAAGAACGGCCATTTTTCCTGTGCCGAGCTGTTGCTGCAACATGGCGCTGATCCAGACGGCGATGCCAGCAATAGAACCAGTCCTCTCTATGTGGCCTCAATGAACGGACGGTCAGACATTGTCAAGGTAACTGCATAAATTAAAGACGATAAGCCCCACCTTCCCCTACACCCCTTCCCCCTCCACACACACACACACACACACACACACACACACACACACACACACACACACACACGGATCAGTGGACAAGAAAATAATAATATTATATTCTTTTCTTCCTTCCTTACCCCCAGCCGGCTCGTTTTCCCCACTTTCCCCAAAGGAACTTTGTGTGTGTGTGTGTGTGGGGGGGGGGGGGGGGGGGTAGAAAGCAGGTGTTGTTCAGTGTAGCTGCCCACCTAATACAGAATGGGATCAGGGGAAGTAACCGTTGATATGCATCACCAGACCAGTGATACCCAAAGACCCTGGATCTAGGGTATTGGGTGATATCCACCGCGTTGAATGCCAGCTTTGTTCAGTCTTTTGGGTCAGTCAGGATTGAAGAAAGAGGCCGATCATTTTTGTTTTCCCTCTTGGAATGATGTGGGTGGGAGGGTGTGGGAAGGGAAAAGGCGTTCCAGTTTTGAGAGAGAGAGAGAGAGAGAGAGAGAGAGAGAGAGAGAGAGAGAGAGAGAGAGATGTTTTTCTTGTTAAACAGTTTTAGAGTTTGACAGTATGTATGAGTACTTGTTTTAAATTGTCCAGAAGTTTTGTTTGACCTCAACGTTTAACCCTATTTTATTATTTTTATGTTTTTATGCCAAGATCTTTAATGACTGTATTTTATTTTATCTGTGACAGAGCATCAAGCGAGTCCAAAGATTTTCTGTTTTTAGAGTCTCTCTGTTGTAGAGATCGCGAAAAGTCACTGCATTTCGATGGAAATTTCTAGACCATCCCAGAACATGCGAGTGCAGTAACGTCAGCAGATTAAGTAACCCAGGAAAGATTCCGTACTTGCCAGTATGTTACAGAATGTTCTAGATTTGACCTGTTAGTATATAAGCAGCACTGCACAGCGTTCTGGGTTCTTCCTCTTTCATGAGTTTGTTCTTACGCATCTTCTGTTAATAAAGCATTGGAGTTCCAGCCTGTTGTATCCCGTGTCTTCTCTGCGAGTGCACCGAGAGAGCGACATAGCAGGAGAAAAATACAACAGAAATATTTGGCGTCGCCGACAGGATTCGACATTGATCTACCTACGAAGGGACAGTACTCTCCAGTACTCAAGAAACTCCAACTACAGAAGTTGCACCCCTTCAACTGTTGCAGCAGCGAAAATTGACGACTGACAATGGCAGAGACAGCGGAGCTGATAAAATTGCTTAGAGAGCAATTAGAACAGCAGAAAGAACAGATGAAGATTCAAATGGAACAGCAGAAGGAACAAATGGAACAGCAGAAGGAACAAATGGAACAGCAGAAGGAACAGATGAAGGAACAGATGAGAATTCAAGCAAAGCAACATGAAGAAGAATTAGCAGTCCAAAGAGAGCAGATGGGTGCGTTGATGAAGATGATTCAAGTTCAGACACCGACTGGGGATTCCAGCGCAAGTACCCGTCCTCACAATTCTACTGTTTCGAGTGCCGCTATTCCACCTTTCGCTGCCTTTGATTCCACTTCAGAACTGTGGCCTGACTACTGGTCAAGATTCTGCACATTTCTTGTCGCCAACGCCGTTCCTGACGACCGCAAGGCTCAAGTCTTCCTCACTAATCAGACTCCGGCTGTCTACAAGCAACTGGCAAATCTGGCTGCTCAACAGAATCCAAAAACGGACATCAACAGTCTGACGATGGACCAAATCGTCAAGTTCATGAAAGAACAATTTGACCCAAAACTGTTCATAGTGCGAGAACGTTTCAAGTTCTGGAGCAACATGGAACGGAAGCCAGGCGAAACACTCCAGGAGCTGGCAGCCCGTATACGTCAAGACGCGGCTACCTGTGACTTTCCTTCGATCCAAGATCCACAAGATGAAGCTCTTAGGCAGAGATTCATATGTTCTGTCAACAACGAAGCTGTCTTGAAGGCTCTTTTCAAGGTCAAGGATACCGAGTTGGATTTTGCCAAGGCTGTCAAGATCGCCATAGAGACTGAAGACGCGGCAAAGGTGGCCAAGGAAACTGTCTACGGTTCCAAGCCTAGGCCGGTCAACAAAGTCAAGATGAACAACAAAGGGGGTCGACCAAAGAACCACCAGCAGTCTAACTCCACGACCAGCAATTCAGCAAAGTGCTACAGGTGTGGAAAGGCTCATAAAGCAACAGACTGCTTCTACAAAGAATCCAAATGCAACTTCTGTCAGAAGATAGGACATTTGGAGGCTGTCTGCAGGAAAAAACTGCATCAACAGCAACAAGGGGGACGACAATCTGCAAAATCTTCAGTGAAAAGTATCACAAAAGCAGAGCTCGTCAAAGCCATCCTCGGCGAAGTTCCCCAAGATACTCCTAGGTTGGACGTTCCAGTCACAATCCAGGATCAACAGTTCACGATGGAGCTGGACACCGCAACCACAGGAAATTTTGTTTCTGTGCCAGTCTGGAAACAACTGGGAAAACCGAAGCTGGATGACGTCACACATCGGTACGAGTCTGCCAGCAAGCACGACCTACCCGTGTTGGGCACCTTCATGGGCCAGACTAAGGACCCAGTGACTGGTAAACAGAGCTCCATTCCCTACATCGTCACCAAGATCCCTGATCTCAACCTACTTGGACGAAACGCGATCCAGGCTCTGGGAATTTCAGTGGACAATGCCCTCGGACTGAAGAGCATAGAGAGTCAAGTCAAGAGCGAGGGTGCAAAAGAATCGCATCCGAAGACCTCCAGCACAACTTATGCTTCTCTTCAGAAGGATTGCCACACTCTCTGCGACAAGTTCCCAGATCTCTTCAAGGAAGAATTGGGATGTCTGAAGGATTTTGAGCTGGAAGTAAAGTTCAAGTCCGACGCGAAGCCGGTTTTTCACAAGGCAAGGCCGGTTCCGTTCGCTCTTCGTGATGACCTGACGAAAGGCTACGAAGAAGGCATCGCCAAAGGAGTCTGGAAGCCAGTCCAGTTCAACGACTATGGAACACCAGTGGTTCCAATTCGTAAGACAAACAGTGCAGGCGCCTTGAAGCCAAAACTGCGGATCTGTGGTGACTACTCAGTCGGGATCAACGATCAACTTGCTGATCACCGTCACCCAATGCCTCTCCCAGAGGAACTGATGCAAAAGCTGGGAGGAGGATTCGGTTACACAAAGATCGACCTCGCTGATGCCTACAACCAGATCAAGCTGGCACCAGAAAGTCAACGCAGACTAGCCCTCAGCACTCACCGTGGGGTACTTCTGCAACAACGACTACCTTTCGGAATCAAGTCAGCACCTGGTTATTTTCAGGAGATCATGGAAAATCTGACCAGTGATCTGCCTGGAGTTGCCGTCTTCCAAGATGACATACTCACCAGCGGGAAGGATGCCAAAGATCATCTGAGCAACCTGGAGCGACTACTCACGCGTCTGAACGACAAAGGACTCAGATGCCGTCGTGAAAAATGCCTGTTTGCTCAACCCAGTGTGGAATACCTTGGACACACTCTATCGGCTGAAGGAATCTCCAAAGGATCCAAAGTCGAGGCAGTCTTGAAGATGCCACCACCTACGGATGTCTCAAGCTTGAAGTCTTTTCTGGGCTCAGTACAATTCTACGGGAAATTCATCCCAAACCTGGCTACTATGGCAGAGCCGCTCTACCGCCTGACAAAGAAGGCAAGTCCCTGGAAGTGGGGAGAAGAGGAACAAGCAGCTTTTGAACAGCTGAAGAATGTGCTTTCCTCTGATCAAGTCCTTGTACACTTCGACCCAGAAAAGCCTGTGGGGCTGGCTTGTGACGCATCCAACGTTGGAATTGGAGCAGTACTGTTTCATCGCTATCCAGATGGAAGCGAGCGCCCAATTGCCAATGTGTCCAAGACTCTTACAGCTGCAGAAAGAAACTACAGCCAAATCCACAAGGAAGCCCTAGCCATCATCTATGGTTTGCGGAAATTCTACCAGTATCTGTACGGACGACAGTTCATACTGGTGACTGATCACAAGCCCCTGACGGCGCTGTTCGGACCAAAGAAAGGGACACCACTTCTTGCAGCTAACAGACTAGCTCGGTGGGCCCTATGGCTGAACCAATTCGACTACACGATCGAGTACCGGAAAACTGCAGATCACGGCAATGCAGATGCCCTCAGTCGCTTGCCTTCTGGAGACGACATCGACTTTGACAGGGAGGAGAGTGGGGAAGACACGGACATGGTGTGCGCCATCCGAGTTCTCAGTCTTCAAGTCAAACCTTTCGACTCCAACATCCTTCGTCAAGAGTCAGGCAAAGATCCAGTGATAGCTACAGTGATGCGCTACGTGCGCGAAGGGTGGCCGCTGAAGCACGCTGAGATCAACGAAGATGTCAGAAAGTTCCAGAAGTTGTCTGATTCTCTCAGTATCTGCCACGGATGCCTCATCTATGGTACAAGAGTTGTGATTCCACAAAGCCTGCAGCCCAAGATCCTTGATCTTCTGCACATCGGACACTTCGGCATGGAACGCATGAAGCAGTTGGCAAGAACTGCAGTATACTGGCCCGGTATCGACGCTGCAATAGAGATGACGAGTCGACGATGTGACTCCTGCGGCGAACATCAAAACAAGCCATCCAAACCGCCAGTTCATCCCTGGATGTTACCAGAGAAGCCATGGAGCCGAGTTCACTTGGACCACGCCATCAACTTCATGGGCACCAACTGGCTGGTGATCACGGATGCTTACTCAAAGTACCCATGCATCCACCCAACGTCATCCACGTCCACTAGAGCTACTCTAGACCTGCTGGAAGAAGACTTCGCTCACTTCGGATACCCACACACGTTGGTCTCCGACAATGCAACCACCTTTGTTTCTGAAGAGTTCCAGAGCTGGTGCAAGGAACGTGGGATCACGCACCTGACAGGAGCGCCCTATCATCCTGCTACCAATGGAGCTGCAGAACGGCTGGTGCAGACTTTCAAGCAAGCTCTCAGGAAGTCTTCTCTGCCCCCGAAGCGAGCACTTCAAGAGTTTCTGATGCAGTACCGGAGAATGCCGACATCCTGCGGATTCTCTCCGAGTGAACTCTTGATGTCCAGGCAGATTCGGACAAGGATCGACACTTTGCTTCCCTCGCCAGCACACATAGCTCAGGGCAAGCAATCCAAGGAGGCATCTAAAACTCAGGTGACTCCGGACCCTGGAGGTGTCGCCAAGGTGACCAGGCAGTACAAGGCTGGAGATCCAGTATACGCACTGTACTATGGACCTCACCATGCCAAGCAGCCCAGATGGGTACCAGCAGTGGTCAAGAAGTCTACGGGTACTCGCTGCTTCAACGTCAAGGTAGTTCCTCGTGGCCCAGTTTGGAGACGACACTGGGAACAGTTGCGCCCACGTTACGCTTCTGAAGAGGACAGCGAACCTGGTGATTCACCAGATGCCTCTGAGCTCCCGATCGACCATCCGATGGAGATTCTGGAGAACGTGCCACCGACACAGAACCAGAGCAGACCACGACTGCCCAGGACCAAGCCACCTGTTCCCGAGTATGGTCCAGACAACCCCAGACGATCCAAAAGAACACCAAAACCCAGAGACAGACTTTGTTGTTGAAGTTTGTTGTGAAACAACAATTTTGGTAGGGAGGTGTTGTAGAGATCGCGAAAAGTCACTGCATTTCGATGGAAATTTCTAGACCATCCCAGAACATGCGAGTGCAGTAACGTCAGCAGATTAAGTAACCCAGGAAAGATTCCGTACTTGCCAGTATGTTACAGAATGTTCTAGATTTGACCTGTTAGTATATAAGCAGCACTGCACAGCGTTCTGGGTTCTTCCTCTTTCATGAGTTTGTTCTTACGCATCTTCTGTTAATAAAGCATTGGAGTTCCAGCCTGTTGTATCCCGTGTCTTCTCTGCGAGTGCACCGAGAGAGCGACATAGCAGGAGAAAAATACAACACTCTCTTACACAGACAATAAAGTATTTGAATTGAATTGAATTGAATTGAATTGTGTGTGTGTGGGGGGGGGGGGAGACAGAGTGGCGTTTGCTATCGACATGTTACAGTGCTAGGTTGATCCAAGAATATGAAACTTGAAGGGGAAAATGGAGGTATAAGGGGATCAGTACCGGGGCTAGTCTGCACACAGGCTTAGCAGTCTGGAGACTGAAGTACTAATATAACTGCTTGCGTCCTTTTTCTCACAGCTGCTCCTGAACTACAACGCCGGGATTATTTTACATCGGCAATCCCTGACAGGAGCACCCTTTGCTGTAGATCCCGTGAAACTGGCCTTGACCTACCATCACTACGACTGTGTCAAGCTCCTCCTAGCGGCTGGGGGCAGACCACTCCACATGCAACAGACTGCCTCTCCATTCACGGGGATAACGTCCCTTTACCACGTAGCAATGCGGCACAACTGTGGAGCGGAGTTTGCGGAACTCCTCTTTGAGTTCGGGCTTGTGCCATGGGTAGCAGATTCCAAGGGAGTTTACCCTTGGGATCCCAGAGTGAGGCATGGGTTAGCTCCCAGCCCGGAATCCGAAGAAATGCTGGCCTTCATCAACCGAGTTTCAGGTAAGGCTCGGTTAAAGGTCTGCAATGTCAGCAAAAAGCCGCAAACACTGCGGTTTTTTTAATATTTTTTTTAACTGCGATTCCTTGGACTGTGCTTGATCCAGGCAATTCTGTCACAGTTGCAGAGTTTTCAGCGCTCCGGTGACCCTTATAAAACCAGAGCACGACTTTGCCGTGACATTATTTGGCTTTTGGTCAGTGAGCGAGACACATCGTCTTAGTGTCTAGCGGATGTTGAGTGCTGCACGATCTTTCTCGCTGAGTGTCAAAACGCAGACTGAGCTGGTAAATCAAGCTGTTCGTGGCTTTTATTGGGGTTTCAGGGACGCTGAAAACTCTGCAACTGTGACAGAGTTGACTGTGCTTGCACGGTCGACTCAGTAAATCAATTTTCACACTTCGGAAAGCTTTTTGTTGGGAGCTTAGATCTTTAACCACTCACACGACAAACAAACGCTAGTTTGTCGCATGGGCTTAGAACTCAACTCAGTCAAAGATCTGTTTATGAAAACAACAACAACAGCAACAACACTTTTGGACGCTGCAGGAGCCGGAGAGATCTATGTTCCTAATGGGTTGTTTTGTTACCTTCCCCTGGAATAGGGTCAGATCATGTTCGCTACACGTGATATACTGGCTTCGCACAGCGATTGGCGGAGTTCTCGCTTTCTAAGGCTGTTTGCCAGGTGGGTGGGTGGGTGTTTGGGAGTTTAACGTCCTTTTCCACCACATGAGGGTGATATTAAAGACGGGGCAACGAGAAAAAAGGCCAGCACAAATATTTGGCCCCAGCCGGCGGGATTCGAACTCACGACCCGAGCATTGAGAGTCCAACGCTCTACCATTCGGCCACCCCGGCTCCCCTGTTTGCCAGGTAGATTGATGTTTCATTTGGCCATTGCGACCGTTTTCGTTGCTTTGTGGCTTCTAATAGTAGAGAAATCTGATTTTCTCTGAGCCTGCGATCCATTCCTGGACAAACTGAGACTATAGGCAAAGCTTCTAACAATAGTCACCAATCAGCGCCGTCTAGCTAGTCCTCAGTTTGCAACCAACTTCAGTGATGTTGCCAGGATTTTTTTCTTCTTCGGCGATTTAGACGAAACAGCCATGAAAATTTCGGCTTTTACAGAAAGTTTCGGCTGTCTCTGTCGAAGCAGTTTCACACGTTTTTCGACTAGATTCCCTACTGATTCCCTACTGTTCCCTCCACCTCCATGAATTAAAGATGTTCTGTAGGAATCTCGCAGAAACGGACATAATCGAGCCGATTCACTCGTGAAAACTTCGGCCCGGCCAGCCGACATGACAGACAGATTATCGGATCCCCCCCCCCCCAAAAAAAAATAAAAAAATAAAAAAAATAAAAAAATAAATAAATAAAAAAAAATAAAATAAAATAAAAAAATAAATAAAAAAAATCGGCTTTTAGCCGAGATCCGACCCCAAACGACATCCCTGGTAACTTGAACTAACGTCGTCTGCTCAGGACTCGGTATACTTCTACAACAACTAGTACGTCGCCCAGAGTCACCACAATGGTTTCAGATCCTGTATCATGACCCAAGTGAAAGCTTGTGTGTGTACGTTTTACTTTTGACTTATTCTGTACCCCCTGAGCGAAGACCAGTTTGTCTGTAAGGACATAGAAACTTTGTTCAAACTTGAACTTGAGGTGATTGATTCTAATAAGCAGAGTCAGCGCATTTAACAGGTTACAGACCGGTATTAGCTTCCGGGTCATGTAGTAGCTACTGTGCTAAATATAGTAGAAAATCTTTGCCCCTTTTAAAATTTGCGTGCAGAGTAAAAAAAAAAAAAAAAATGGCAATCTGGTGCTTTTTGTTGGCTTTGTGAACAAGTTTTATGCCAGGTAATAGTAAAATTAGGGGAAAATGAGGCTGGCTTGTGGACTATTTCTATTCATGCGCGGCTGGCACAGGAGCCAGCAAACGACCGTGGTATGAGGGGGCCGGGGTATGTGGTCGCTGCCAACATTGCCAAGGAACGGAATATTGGAATTTGTTGAAATTTACTCTTCACATGAGTCTATGGCTGCCGATTTTTGTGATATTTTTTTTTTGGGGGGGGGGGGGTGAATTTTAAAGTATTTCTAGGGTGTCATCTGCAACGTTATGTGTAAGAGGAATATATAGCGTTTTCCTCCAAATTTGCATCTCTGGTACGTAGCCTGTACTGAAAAGTTTTCCCACATACTGTTGTATGCCTGTCGTTTGAGACTTTAAAGTAAATTGAACGCTATTTCCAATACGTTTTCAATTTTTTTTTTTCAGCGGAACCCCGGTCCTTGAGGTCGTGTTGTCGACTGTCTATATGGGGTCACATCATGTCCTTGGGAAAGACTGCGGCTGCCCTTGACAACCTGCACGACGTCCCTGAAAATATACGACACTATCTGACTTTTGAGCAACTGTAGTTGTTTGCGTTATTAGCGTATGTACGCTTTTAGAAGCACAAACGAATGTGATTTCGTCAGTTCTCGTTTCGTTTACAGTTATGCGAAGGGAACGAAATAATTGTTATAATGAGCATAATTTTATTGTGAGTATTGTTACAGTACATTTTCAGCCTGTTTCAGAGATTATTGCCTGCATGAGTTGTCTCCCTTGCCGCAACAAGCACGCATTTTCGTAGCAGAGCACAAAGTTTAAAAAAAAACAAAAAAAAAACATGCATGCTGCGGGTCTGTGTATGCACGGGGGACAACTCGTGCAGGCAATAATCTCTGAAACAGGCTGAAAATGTACTGTGCTGGTGAATGCGACTGAACTCACCGCTTCTGTGCACACTGTTAAATAGCACGTTGACCACAAAGTTGTTCAGAACTGTCCACTTTCCTTGTCACCGAGCGTGTTTGTTTTTTTCCTTCTTAGTGATAAGTTGTCTCGGGCTCAGGTCTTGGTTAGCTTGTTTCGGGTCATTACAGAGGGTAAGCTTAGAGAAAGCCGGTGGTACGGAGTTGCCCTACGACCATGCCGCTTGGCTGCAGAGGTCCAATTTGTAGGATCGCCAACTTTCTATTTCTGTTTCAGTCATGACACAAGTGCGGAACTAAATCCAGCGCTAGCAAAACAGGTTTCTTCCAGTCGAAGGGAAGGAACCCTATGTTTGTATGCTACGTGGAAAAACTCTCAGCAGAGAGAGAGAGAGAGAGAGAGAGAGAGAGAGAGAGTTAAACGACATGGAATGAAACGTAATTTGTCTGTGCTTCTAAACTTCACTGTATATATTAGGGTCGTGAGTTCGATTCCCGGATCGGAGCCAACATACTTGTGCTGGCGTTTTCCCCACTGCCCCGTCTTCAACTATTAATCCCGCTTCTGTGAAGGAAAAGGACGCGAATCTCCCCGACTGACGAAGGGAAGAATCAAAATCGTTTTAAGTGCAATAGTCAATTTGTGTGAATGGTTTGAAGTTCAAAAAAAATATACTTAAGTATGTCTTAATACTACTACTACTACTAATACTACTACTAATGGCATTTATACAGGCGCTTTATCCCAAATATTTAGCTCAAAGCGCCACGAGCTAAACCCAATACGCACGCTCGCGTGAATCACACGCATTCTCTCAGACACTGGACATGAACAGTCACGTGTTGCGAAGAGCCAGCTCAGCAAATTGAGTTTCGGAATTTTAGAATTGCATTTATTATCGAATTTTGAGGTCTGAACATTTCCAAAGCAGGCGGGGAGGAAGCCGGAGTACCCGGAGAGAACCCCCGACGGTCGGCCCGAATGAACGGTGCCTCGAATGAGAAAGGAAAATTCTCTATTACTTGATAGAATGAAGTTTGCTGGTGACGCTATACGTAGTTTCATTCGAGAATATGAATACCAGTGTGCCTTTAGAAACATGAGGGTGGTCGGTGGTCTAGTGGTTAAGTGACTCGTCACCAGTGCGAGTGGGTGAGGGTTCGAGCCCCACTCGGGGCAAAGAATTTTTCCTTCTCGTATGTGGCACCGTTCATTCGAGCCGATCGTCGGGGGTTCTCCCCTCTGCTTTGGAAATGTTCAACCCACCAAATTTGA
>JACVVK020000188.1:1057500-1095000 GCA_018292915.2 Batillaria attramentaria | reverse complement strand
GAAATAATTTTCACGTAAAATCTCACTATAGAAAACAGCTTTTTTAAAAATGCAGTTTCCTTTAACTTTTTTTTTTTTTTTTTAAGCTGAACCCCGTTCCTTGACGTCGTGTTGTCGAGTGTCTGTATGGAGTCATGTCACGTCCTTGGGAAAGACTGCTGCTGACCTTGGAAACCTGAACAACGTCCCTGATAGCATGCGGCGCTATCTGACGTTTGCGGAGCTCTAGTCGTCTGCGTTGTATGTAAACTTTCAGGACCACAAATGAATGTGATTCCCCTTTCCATTTACAGTTTTGCAGAGAGGAGAAAATAATAATTGCCATGAGTATAATTAATTTTTATATGAATTTTATTATTTCAAGTAAGAAGGGGAGCCGGGGTGGCCGAATGGTAGAGCGTTGGACTTCCAGTTCTCTGGTCTTGAGTTCGTATCCCGGCTGGGGCCAAATATTGTGCTGGCTTTTTCGTCGTTGCCCCGTCTTTGATATCACCCTATGTGGTGGAAAAGGACGTTAAACCCCCAAACACCCACCCACTCAAGTAAGAAGGAAATTAGTAAATAATAACAATAAACTCAGGGCATTTACAGTCAAAAAAAAATTGAGCAAAATGAAACGGAAACGGTAATGACTGCGAAGTGGTTACAAGTTAAGCAAATAAAAGCGACACAAAAGGGACAGAAACCACTTAACTTTGACAAAGGACGGCACAGGTCGACGTTTCGGCTTACGCCTTCTTCAGGACATAAACAAATGGGACATAACTTCAACAAACAAGCAAAAGGTAACTCTGCGGACGTACTGACATACACGGCGCGGGAAAAAAAAAAGAAAAAAAAGAAAGGGTGGGCGAGAAAAGGACCAGAAAAAAATAGCAAAATTATCACAACACCCATCCTTAGGTGACAGAAGACCATGGACTGTGTGTGAAAAAAAAAAAAAAATGTTGGGCAGAAAAGAACAAAAAAGAATAGTGAAAATTAGCAATCACAACACCCATCCTTTGGTGACAAGGACCATGGATTGTGTGTGAAAAAAGTTCAGAGGGTTATGTTACGGCTTTTCGTTCAAACCACCCGGGGCCTGACTTCCCAGGCGCTGAATAATGTGCGACTCCATGTCGCGTCTGTCTGTGGCGTCACCGTGCATAAGCCACAGGCCAGTTACTGTCATATTTAAGATGGAGTGGCCTGCAGAATTGAAATGCATTTCACTATTCTTTTTTGTTCTTTTCTGCCCAACATTTTTTTTTTTTTTTTTTCACACACAGTCCATGGTCTTCTGTCACCTAAGGATGGGTGTTGTGATAATTTTGCTATTTTTTTCTGGTCCTTTTCTCGCCCACCCTTTCTTTTTTTTCTTTTTTTTTCCCGCGCCGTGTATGTCAGTACGTCCGCAGAGTTACCTTTTGCTTGTTTGTTGAAGTTATGTCCCATTTGTTTATGTCCTGAAGAAGGCGTAAGCCGAAACGTCGACCTGTGCCGTCCTTTGTCAAAGTTAAGTGGTTTCTGTCCCTTTTGTGTCGCTTTTATTTGTTTGAGCAAAATGAATAAAACGTAAGTCGTTCACTATGTTAAGGTCGTGAATTTGATTCCGGATGGGAACCAAGAACTTCTGTGCTGGCGTTCCTTCGTTGCCCTGTCTTACTGATGACGTTTTCTGGTGATGGCGACATAATTATAACTAAGACGAATGACTGTGTGATGTTTGAAACACGTGTTTTAACCTGCTGACTTTTAAGTGTTCTAGTTGTGGTGATGGCATCAGTAGTACACCGCTCGCGTTAGACTGTATACTCACTATACTGCATAATTATAAGGTCCATTCGAGAAACTAAAACACGTGTTTTAACCTGCTGACTCTTAAATGTTCTAGTTGTGGTGATGGCATCAGTAGTACACCGCTCGCGTTAGACTGTATACCGACTGCATAATTATAAGTTCCATTCGAGAATCTGACTACGAATGACTGTACGTGTGATGTTTGAGACACGTGCGTTAACTGCTAACTTTCAAATGTTCTGGATGTGGTGATGGAATTAAGATTATACCGCTCGCGTTAGACTCTAGGCTGCATAATTATAGGTCCATTCGAGAATCGGACTGCGAATGACTGTGTGATGTTTGAGACACGTGCGTTTAACTGCTAACTTTCATATGTTCTGGTTGTGGTGATGGAATTAAGATTATACCGCTCGCGTTAGACTCTAGGCTGCATAATTATAGGTCCATTCGAGAATCGGACTGCGAATGACTGTGTGATGTTTGAGACACGTGCGTTTAACTGCTAACTTTCATATGTTCTGGTTGTGGTGATGGCTTTGGTATTATACCGCTCGGTTGGTTTGCTGTCATTTTATTTATTTATTTATTTATTTAATTTCTCGATATGTTTTAAGAACTGTCTCCGCAAACTCTGTGTATTGCTGGTGATCGAGTATACAGATTCTGGTATGAGACGAATTTTAATTAAACGAGATGGGAGACAGTGTGTGTGTGTGTGTGTGTGTGTGTGTGTGTGTGTGTGTGTGTGCGCGTGTGCGTGCGTGCGTGCGTACATGCGTGACAGGGTGTGTGTGTGCGTGCGTGCGTGACAGGGTGTGTGTGTGTGTGTGTGTGTGTGTGTGTGTGTGTGTGTGTGTGTGTGTGTGTGTGTGTGTGTGTGTGTGTGTGTGTGTGTGTGAGAGAGAGAGAGAGAGAGAGAATCTGACCACAACACAGCCTCTGTGAAAGCCACAACAAGTAATAATCAATCGGCTTGAAATCTGCCACAGAGAGAGAGAGAGAGAGGGAGAGAGACTCAGTAGAGAGATTTCATTACAGCATAGTCCGGATTCATCACCGAGTCTCCCTCCCGGCCACCTGGTATCGGTAAGGGTTTATCCGTGCGACCGCGTCCTGCCGCCGGCGCTACGGCAAGATTTGGGGACATCGGTGGAGCTATAAAACAGCGCCTTAGTGCAATCATGGTCTGTAAGCGAATAGAGGATTAGGGCGGAAGCCTGAGGTCATCTCCTGGTGCTCAGCTCCCACACAAGAAACGGGCGTCGGCCACGAACGAACTTGAAAGTTTAAAGTCCCAGCATCCAATATTTTTCGGGAAGGCGAAACCACATTTACGCCCCTGCTCGAGAAGTTGGAAAGTGTGTTATTGCGATCAGCTGCGCTCGTCTCTGTGTGTGTATTTCTGCAAAGTATCTCGTGAACCGGTGAACCATTTTTGGTATCTGCGTGTGTTCATTATCGGACTTCAAAGAAACCCGTATGTTTTGTGGTTAACCTTGAACAGGGGTCAGGTTCACAGGGCTTTGTCGAAACCAGCCGCTAGGAATGTAAAATGTCTGGGCAGGGGCTTTTTTTCCGCCGCCTTGGCGTGGCATTCTTATACTTGATATATTCTTTAATTTAATCTTTTACTGCATTTTCTTTTACTGACAATGATGGTCACTCGTCCTTCAAAGACAAAGAACAACTGGTTCATAATTATTTACTCTTTAGGCTCATTGCACTTTGCGACTATTTCAAACAAACAAGATCACTCGCAAATGCGGCTGTTCCAAACAAAAGTTGTGTACTGGCATGTCGGAGAATGCACCCTTAATGGGGATACAGGAGACGAAACTAGATCTACACGGGGCATTTTTTTTTTCTGGTGATGATTCGAGCCTAAAATAGACATAATCACCCGTATCTTTGTGATCCCTCGTGAGTGGATTGACAGCTATGTCCCACATACAACGCTAGGCAAGGACACTGACAAATCAACAGAGGAAGTACGGGTCCGGTTTGTAGTTCCTGGTGGTGTCTAATGCTCGGGTGGTGAGTTCGTATCCCGGCTGGGGCCAAATATTAATTTTGTGCTGGCTTTTTCATCGTTGCCCCGTCTTTGATATCACCCGTATGTGGTGGAAAAGGACGTTAAACCCCCAAACACCCACCCACCCTCCTGGTGGTGTAGTAGTTTCTGGTGGTGTAGTTCTGGGTGTTGTAGTACCTCGTATTGTAGTCCCTGGTGTTGTAGTCCCTGGTGCTGTAGTTCCTAGTGGTGTAGTTCTGGTGGTGTAGTTCTGGGTGTTGTTGTTCTGGGTGTTGTAGTTCTGGTGTTGCACGTAGTCCCTGGTGTTGTAGTTCCTGGTATTGTAGTTCCTGGTGTTGTAGTTCCTGGTATTGTAGTTCCTGGTGTTGTAGTTCCTGGTATTGTAGTCCCTGGTGTTGTAGTTCCTGGTATTGTAGTCCCTGGTGTTGTAGTTCCTGGTATTGTAGTCCCTGGTGTTGTAGTTCCTGGTATTGTAGTCCCTGGTGTTGTAGTTCCTGGTATTGTAGTCCCTGGTGTTGTAGTTCTGGTGTTGTACATAGTTTCTGGTGTTGTACATAGGTCTTGGTGTTGTGGTTCCTGGTTTTGCACCTAGTTCCTGGTTTTATAGTTCCTGGTATTGTAGTTCCTGGTGTTGTACCTAGTTCCGGGTGTTTTAGCTCATGGCGGTGTTGTTCCTGGTTTTGTTGTTACTGGCGTTGGAGTTCCTGGTGCTGTAGTCATATTATATATCATCTCTTGTCATACTTATATCATTATACCCTGAACAGTGAATAACATTTGGTGACGCAAACAACGCACACATACACTTGTATTTGGAGTTCTAGTATGTGCATTTACAGGTCAGAGTTCAGCCTGAATAGTCCTTCTCAACACGGAGGTGCTCTACGTGCTGCACAGACAGAGAGCACGTAATTTGTTTGCTCGGCTTGGTGCTGAACTGTTTATGTGAATCACCCGGTGTCTCATTTAAACATATTCTAAACGGAACGGCCGTGTTTGTATTCGCGTCGTCGTTATCATGTAATGTGTAAAACTGAGTACATCTTGATTTTGAGCTTACACACACACACACACACACACACACACACACACACACACACACACACACACACACACACACACACACACACAAACTAAGACTCTCTCTCTCTCTCTCTCTCTCTCACTCTGTGTGTGTGTGTGTGTGTGTGTGTGTGTGTGTGTGTGTGTGTGTGAGAGAGAGAGAGAGAGAGAGAGAGAGCAAACAAACAGCATGACCATATAGACTAAACTTGTTTTCCAACCACAAAGAAAAACAAACGAACAAACAACAACAATAAAACAGAAAGCATCTTTCATCTATTATCTTTTCTTATCCTTCCCCATCCACCCACACAAAACACCATTTTTGTTCAGCGCAGAATATTCTGACCATGATGCCACGTCGGCTACAGGGCGGAAACTGTCAGCGCCATATTTAAAACAGGGCGCCATCTTCCTCGTAGGGGACACCACTCTGCCATCGCCTTGACGTTCGTCTGTTGTCGGCAAACCTGCAAAATAAATGTTTTTAAAAAAGTGACTAGTGAGGCTTATGCTCTTCAATTCTAATTACTAAATAAAAGGCTTAGGAAGATGCCATTGGAAGCCAAGCTAACTCAGTTAATAATAATAATAATAATCGGTGTATTCTGTTGGCACTTTGCCCAATTTCTTGAACTGTCTCGAAGCGCCGCGAACCGAACCCAACACGCACGCTCACGTGAATCTCACGCAGTCCCTCACTCACTGAACATTATGCGAAGGGTCGGTTCAGCAATTTCAGTTTCCGAATTCAGAATTGCATTTATTTTCAAATCAGTTTCGTGGGCTGAACATTTCCAAAGCAGAAGGGGGGGGGGGGGAGGAAGCCGGAGTACCCGGACAGAATCCCCGACGATCGGCCCGAATGAACGGTGCCACGTACGAGAGGGAAAGAACTCTCCGCCCCGAGTGTGACTCGAACCTGGCCTCTCCCACTCGTGGCAAAGTCTTTCAACCGGTAGTCTGTGCACAAGGCGTGTGTAGTAGCGTTATCTGCTAACTGGCACACTCTGCAAATAGCTAGGGAACTGAGTACCGCATCCGTGCACCTCTGCCCCAGGACTCTTGTTAGTGGGTGTCTGCTGGTCCTTTGGGGTGAATGGAACACGAAACCCCATTGCTAACAGGTTTATCATGGCAAGCACTGTCCCTCGTGTCCCTGTAGTTAAGAGTACATTTCCAGGCATCGGAGAGTAATAGGAGGGCACGCTTAAACATTGTGTCAGGAGGGACAATGGTTGCCTGGATAAACATGTTAACAATTGATTTTCGTGCTCAAAAGGCAGAAAGGACAGGAGAATGCCCACCAGCAAGAGTCGTGGGAGGGCCGGCCCCCGTAGTGTAGTGGTTAGCACTTCGGACCATGGACCGGGAGACCCGGATTCGAATCCCAGCTGAGGCAAGGTCGTCTCTTACCAAGCGCTGGTGTGCTATGGGGCCCAGCGAGGAGGCTGTTGCCACACAGCCGTGACTCACCCACTTACGGGGTGCGACTTTGAGGGTGCTTCCCTTGTTATGACACATCTCATGATGTGGACGGCCAGCATCGCAGGTGCCTTAATTCCCGGGAATGTTAAACGCCGAGATATTTATGACAGGAAGCGTGGGGTGCGGCCCTGTCACGCAGTCTCAAACCAAATGGACCTCCATAGCATTATTATACCATCCTCCTCCTCCTCATCATCATGCATAACAAAAAATCGTCCCAGCTTCCGAGCCCTTCGTGGATTCTACTCATTATTTAAGAGGAGTACAACTGGAGCTGGCGAAGAGTTGGGGCAGCAAAAGAAAAAAAAAAGAAAAGAAAAGAAAAGCTCGTCCCACGACTTGGGAGGAATACAACCGGAGCTGGCGAAGAGTTGGGGCAGCAAAAAATAGATAAATAAATAAATAAAAAGAAAAAAAAAAGAAAAAAAAGAAGCTCGTCCCACGACTTAGGAGGAATACAACTGGAGCTGGCGAAGAGTTGTGGCAGCAAAAAAAAAAAAAAAAAAAAAAAAGCTCGTCCCACGACTTAGGAGGAATACAACTGGAGCTGGCAAAGAGTTGGGGCAGCTAAAAAAAAAAGAAAAGAAAAAAGCTCGTCCCACGACTTAGGAGGAATACAACTGAAGCTGGCGAAGAGTTGTTGTTGTGGGACAATGCTGCACTTCAGTAATACCTGGCTCCCCGGCTAGTTGCGCACATTGTGCCAGTTTGCAGAAAGTGCTGCAACATGTGTGTTATCTAGTGACTTCGGCATAGTCCTGTTTTCACAATAGTCAACCACTTGTTACAGAAGATCATCATGACATCAGACTTGAATGCACAGAGAGCATTGGGATAGATTTTTCTTTCTCTTTCTGTTCCTTCCTTTTATTGTTTCCCGCAAGGAAACAGCAGAACAAGGTCATTATGGCATCTTGGGTACGCAGAGAACAGTAGGAGTTGGGTCTCTTCTTCATCTTCTTTTCTTTCTTTCCTTCTTTCTTTCCTTCTTTCTTTCCTTCCTTATATCTTCCTTCGTTTCCCTCTGGGAATGAAAACGACGATTCTATTGACAACAAACAGGCCTCGTTTCTGATTGCAAAATTGAACCATGTGAAAGATGGCGACAGGCACTGGAAAAAGTCTTAAATGTTTTTCAATTCAGATTCAAATTCCAAATACTTCATTGTTTAAATACTTCATTGATAAATAAAATCTAAAACCAAAAAATTGCCTTTAACACATGCTCCGTTACTTATAAAATGACACAAACAATATACAGTTGTCAAAGTTCGTAAAGGGGCTTATGCGACCATCTTTTATGCTCACAGATCAGTCTAAACTATTTTTGTAGTATCTATCATCACACCACTTAGACATCTGCACAGTGACAGCGTCTGAAATGCTGGCACTGAGCCAACAGAAGCATACTCGATGACGCGGCGACCACACTTAGCGTTCCAGTAGTGTAACAACAGTCGTAGAACTGGAATGTTCGACCGCTCGCGCAAAGTTTAGACGACACTGCATTGCATTAAGATCTGTACCAATCATGAGGATAGGGTATTTCAAGTGTATGAGCAGAAATTATTCTAAACCATAACTTGGCTTAGCAAAGATGGAAGTAGCCGTTTAATGTGAAATACAAAAGTACTGAGAATCAAAAGCAAAGGTCAAATGAGCTTCACTTATAATTAAAAACTAATCATACATACTATGACAGAAAGGAAATACTAGAATTGTTTTATCAAGAAACAATTATTGTGGCTCTGTTGGGGTTCGAACCGTCCACCTTCTGATCTCTGAGGCCGTCCGACGCTCAACTGGCCGAGCCCCGTAACTGTAACCGACTGCCCCCCCCCCACATCCACCCTACCCCCTCCCCCCCACCCCCACCCCCTGAACCGCGTGAACTGGCCCTGTGGTCATGTGGCCACGTTTGTGTGAATGACACGCCAGTAAATGATTACAGTAATGATCAGACACTTTCGTTTGGACACCTACACACTGGCTTTCGCGGAAACCCCCGTGAACTTCCACATGACGTGGGAGGCGACAGAGTTGAACGGGTCCGGATTTTGCCAATAACAGCGCGCACCCCCCTGGGGCACAAATTAGGTGACAGAGACCGGGCAAAAATTAACCCCTTGTGACCCGGCATCTCACTTCACTAACCCCATCCTGACCAGCCTCGGCCAAGGGGAGGTAATTTGGCTGACAGACAATTGCGGCTGAAAGCGGTGGATGCGCAGAAATTGTCAGCCTTGGTGCGCGACTGCCTAGTGTGATCCTTTAGTCATGGAGAGCTGATTACCCTAGTGTGTCATAAACACGCCGATGACACAACGCGTATGAGTATTCACTGTGTGTGTGTGTGTAAGTGCAATACGCGTCGTATGTTTCCCCGTTTCCGACTGGTCGCACGGAAGGGACGCAGTCCCTTGTCAATTCGACGCGTGCATGAGACAAGAGAGATAATGCTGATGTTAAGCGCGAAACACGAATGAATTCGCTCCCTTGCCGCCGCTAATTAGCTCAGTCGAGCAATAAATGGTGGCACAGTAATATGTCTGCTGCGTCAGGCCGCAGTGCCGCAACTGATCCTCGGCCCTATGTCTCTGGCTCTTTCTTCTTAAACCAGGACACAACCCTCGGCCCTATATCTCTGGCTCTTTCTTCCAAAACCAGGACACAACCCTCGGCAATATATCTCTGGCTCTTTCTTCCAAAACCAGGACACAACCCTCGGCCCTATATCTCTGGCTCTTTCTTCCAAAACCAGGACAGGAAATTCTACTTACTCACCTTTGTTTTACTACTTTATTGAGCATTGAGCATTGTTTAAGGCATATGAGAGAGAGAGAGAGAGAGAGAGAGAGAGAGAGAGAGAGAGAGAGAGAGAGAGAGTCTCAGCAAACTATGCACTTTTGAACTATAGACAGATAACTGAGTAAAGTTCTTTATAATTTGTAATCCTAGAAATCCTGTATCAGAAAGAAAGCTGTATAATCGAGTTTAAAAAAAAATTACTCTCTCACTACATAATTATGTGATGGGGTCCCACAAAAGGACAAAGGGTGATTTTGGGCTTGTGGATTTATCGGTATCTCTGAAAAGTGGAGAAAAGAAGCTTTTTTGCTATGAAAATAATAATAATATTAATAATAAAATGGGTACTCAGGGAGCTCAGGGCGCCTTACAAGGAACACGCACTCACTCACCCAGAAACACACACAACATGCCTCCACACGTACATTTAACTAAAAACACATGATGTGCAGCATCATACACGGTCTGCCCCTGGCTCTCTCTCTCTCTCTCTCTCTCACACACACACACACACACACACACACACGCACGCACGCACACACACACACACACACACACACACACACGACCAGCAAGATGATGATGTGGCAACAGCTAATGGTTGAAGGCTGTGAAGAAGTGGGTTTGTCAGATTTGTTTTGAAAGATAGTTTTGTGTCTGCATATCTGATCGAAACTGGGAGATCGTTCCAACAAGTCGGACCCTGGTATGAATAACTACGCTGACCAAAGGTCTTTGTCGAGCAATAAATGTAGCGCGGTGCTGGTCTGGAATATATTTGTTGAAAACTTCTTGGTGACAAGTGGGTATTTTGAGAAGATGGACCGCAAATTGTGACATGGGAATCATAATAATAATAATAATAAGTATTGTATAGGCGCTTTACCCAATTTCATGAATCGGCCCAAAGCGCCTCGAAACTGAACCCAACACGCACGCTCACGTGAATCACACACATTCTCTCACACACTGGACATAAACACATTACAATCACGCGGTGCGAAGGGTCAGCTCAGCTATTTAAATTTCGGAATCAAGAATTGCATTTATTTTTCAAATGTGGTGGGCTGAACATTTGTAAGCAGAGGGGGAGGAAGCCGGAGTACCCGGAGAGAACCCCCGACGATCGGCCCGAATGAACGGTGCCACATACGAGAAGGGGAAATTCTTTGCCCCGAGTGGGACTCGAACCCTCGACCTCTCGCATTGGTGACAAGTCTCTTGACCACTAGACCACCGAGTGGTTGTATCATATGCTCACATTTAAATGTTTATAAGCTACATGTACATTCAGCCTTGAAACTTCCACAGAAGTTGTATTACTTGTCTAATGACCAGAAAATGAACGAATTTCTAGCTACATTCAGCCTTGAAACTTCCACAGAAGTTGTATTACTTGTCTAATGACCAGAAAATGAACGAATTTCTAGCTACATTCAGCCTTGAAACTTCCACAGAAGTTGTATTACGTGTCTAATCACCAGAAAATGAACGAACTTCAAAGCTGCTAAATTTGACCTACCGGCATTTTTTTTTTTTTCAATTTTCTCAAAGGTGGCTTTGTCCCACTGTTGCGAGCCCATCCTATTTTCACTTTTAAACCACGGGCAGATAATTAAGTAGCATCTTTTGTTATTTGTAATTTGGAAAATCCTTTCAATTGTAAGAGGCTGTTGACCAGTTTAAGAAAATCAAATTAACTATCTCTGATTTCTACCTATGCACCTTTGAACCTGAGTAGTGTTGATTGAGTTTTTTTTTTTTGTTTTTTTTTTAATCATTGTATCATTATTACTTTTAAAAGAAATTGCAATCTGCAAATTATGTCCCCTGACTGAGGAGGTCTTCAACCGGAAGTTTTGAAAACCAAATTTATTTTCTCCTACATCTGTTCAGATAACCCACTAGGTTTCAAGTCTATTCTTACTGATTTGATTTCCTAAGCGAATCTTGACACTTTCACGACCGATCTATCGCAGCAAGACGTTTCAAAGGTGTTTGAATCTGGAAACACATATACTTTTTGTCTCCTTCCGCGACATTTAGCGCGACCGATCAATAACTCGTTCACAGGGAGCCCGAAAGGATTCCAAGACACAGCTGTCTAAAATGGGGTTGTCTGTCACAGACAACAACAGTACCTGATTATAAGATCAGAATAATTTTTTTCCTTAATTTACTGTGTCGTCAACGATTATTACTAGGGGTAATGAGCCGTGAATTAGTCTTTGTTGCTTGCTGGGTTTGAAATTCACTCACTCACTCACTCACTCACTCAGCATGGGTACATGTCTACACATGGACATCCAGGGTAAAGGTCACGAAATATTGTAACTGCCACCGACACGTCTGCTTTAAAAAAAAACAAAAAAAAAACTTCACTGTCCCCTTTAGCGACTGTTACCATGACTACAGGTCTACACATGGACATCGAGGGCCAAGGTACATTGTAACTCCCACCGACACGTCTGCTTTAAAAAAAAAAAAAAAAAACTTCACTGTCCCCTTTAGCGACTGTTACCATGACTACAGGTCTGCACATGGACATCGAGGGTCAAGGTCACGAGATATTGTAACTCCAACCGACACGTCTGCGGCTTTCAGAAACAGGGTTACTCCATGTCAGGAACTGTCAATAATGCATTACACTTTTCAATCATTTCCTCCTTTCTGTTTCGCTGCACCCTGCAGCGTCCAGAATCTGTCCCAAAAGAGATGCCATTCGTTGGAGCTTCATACACTTCCATTTCTGTACCGAGCACAAAGACAGTAGAAAGCTGGGAGGGAGTGGAGTAGGGGCTGGACGATGATGGAGCAGGGCTGAAGTAGCCACGGGTCCCATTTGTGTTTTGGACCGCGCCATCAGTACAGAGTGCGGAGGTTTTTCAATGGGACGTTTTGTCCCGGTTAATCTCTGACTCTGTCTCTTTCTTACACCCCCCCCCCCCCCCAGCACGCGCGCGCGCGCATACACACACACACACACACACACACACACACACACACACACACACACACACACACACACACACACACACACACACGCACGCTCGCACACACACACACACGAGAGAGAGAGGGTGGGGTGGGTTTGGGGGAATTTAACGTCTTTTTTTTGTACGATTTACGAGTAACATCAAAGACGGAGCAACGAGAAAAGCCCAGCACAAACATTTGGCCCCAGCCAGGATTCGAAGGACAGACAGATGATGATGATGATGAGGATGATGATGATGAGGAGGAGGAGGCGGATAGTTGGCTATTTAGGGTTTAACGCCGCGCAAGCATCAAAGACTATTTCGCGGCTATAACCAAGGTCCGTCTTCGCCAGACTAAAATAAGAAGGAAGACCCTCAAAAAAAAAAATCTACCCTGTTTAAATGATAAACACATTTCACTTCTTTGTACATCGAACATATAGAGAGGTCGAGGATAATCGAGGAGGAGACAAAATCTAGTTTCACAAAATAAGCACCCGTCATTCTGTTGCAAGCTGTCAACGTGATAAAATGTCTTTTTGTGCTGCTTCTAATTCACTTCAGAAACTTACATAGTTTGGGAGTTTCTGATCCCAGCGACATACATAGACCTAAGACTGCACCGCAACACTAGCGCGTAATACATCTTAGGGGAGGGGGGGGGGAGGGGCGAGAGAGAGAGAGAGAGAGAGAGAGAGAGAGAGAGCAAAACTGGTGATCTAGACATGTCAGCATACACATGGGAGAACAAGAAACAAGATGGCCACTGACCAGCCCAATATGTTGTTTCCATTTAATCACCTGCTGTCGTCACGGTCGTTCTTTTGTAATGCCATGTATTCGGGAGGACACACACACACACACACACACACACACACACACACACACACACACACACACACACACACACACACACACTACACTCTCTCTCTCTCTCTCTCAATGGAAACAACTGACCGGGCTTGTCAGACCAATCTTGGTTTTGGAAGAGAGACGTCAAGTTGTTTTCTTTGAAATCTATGACGTTTTCCTGATTGGGATGACGCATAATACATTTGACGTAATAACTTTGACTCGGATACAATTCTTGCAATGAAAGCAGCCCCATGAAAATTGAAGTGTTGCTGCTGCGCAGTGTAAAGATCGAATTTATACCGGCTCAATGTGTTTAACAGACAAGTCTGCGCGGCGAACGTTTTTTCACTATGTGTTATGTCTGCTGCGCGCGCGCGCACACAGACACACACAGACATACGCGCGCGCGCACGCACGCACGCACGCACGCACGCACGCAGACTTGCGCGAGCCGCGTTTGTGCATGTGCTCCATTGAGACCTATGTGGTGTTCTCTCACTCTACTATGCTATTGAGTGAGAGTCAGTGGGAAAAACAAAGCTCACTACATCAATGAAACTCCCGCTTTCCCCGTCTACAAATAGAGAACTTCCGAAAAGTGACGACACACCCCCACGTCAATCAAACATGACGTCGGCAAACTGACGCTGATACAGTTTTGCGTCAGTGCGCGTGTGCCTTTTCTGCGATGTTTGTGAGGCGTGTGGCTTGTGTAAAGGATAATGTGCTTCGAGTACAAATTTTCGAGTCAACTGACGACAACGGCTGCAGTGAATTTTTCTAATTTTTTTGTATATTTTTTATGGCACCCCAGGCTCATTATCTATGTATAGTAGGAGCGATTTTGAGATCTAAAGTGTGTTCACCAGCACTTTCATCAGGTACGGCTTACGCCAAAAGTATAAAAGCGACAACCTCCAAAATTCACTCAGTTGAGAGTCCGTATTCATGCTATCTATGTCCCAAACATGGAGTGGTTTAGGTAAATATTACGCCTTTAAACGCCAGAAAGCCACTTTTTTTGAAAAGGGCGATAACTCGCAAATCATGTGTGCAATCGTACCTGGATCGGGCCTTCTATTCAACAATCTTGATTCATTTAGAAACCCCAAATTTGAAATCGATCGGTTCAGTATTTTCGGAGAAATAGGCATCTGAACTGGGTTCACATGCAATGTCAACTCAGGCTCGGTTTACATGAAAACTATAAGAGCGACCATTTTCTAGTAGCAAATCAGTTCAGAGTCCGTATTCAAGCTATCTACTGCCAAAAAATTGAGTGATTTAAATAAATATTACGCCTGTAAACGAAAGACAACCAACTTGTCTCAAAAGGGCGATAACTCCCAATTCACTTAAGCAATCATCACACGCTTGAATCGTCTAATGTAACATTTTGATAAGTTTGGATACCCCAAATTTGAAGCCATTCGGTTAAGTATCTTCGAAGAAACGGGCCCGGACACAATTCACACACATACACACAGACGGCACTCAGTGAGGAGGAGAAGCGCGTTCGGAACAGCATACATGCCAGCATCGATGACGCAGGTTTTCTTACGTCATTGTCAGAGTTACACTTGCATAATCGTCTCTGCGGGAGATCGGCAGTGACGTGCGTTTGTACCACAGATGCTTGCCCATGAACGTGGAAATTTTAGCCCGTCCTATTATGTTGTTTCCATTACTATGGAAACAACATAAAAAAGCCGTGAGACATCAAACGCTCAGTTGTCACAAACAACCGGAAAACCAAATCAGCACAACATGGGCGGGTAGCTGATTACTTTTGCAGGTATCTACAAACGAAAATCAAAGAAAAAATGTCACACCGTATCATGTGATTTATAAAGCAGGCGACGTAAAGGAGCTTTTACATATTGTTCTGCACATCAGAAATCTACTTTGAAACTGTTGTATTCCAGTTTCCTGGTCACTTCTTTGCAACACACACTGAAGAAGAATAGCTTAAAGGTCTGCAATATCAACAAAAAGCCACAAAGAGCTATCCGACTGTGCAAAATGCAGTCAACTCTGTCACAGTTACAGAGTTTTCAGCGTCCCTGAAACTCCTATAAAAGCCAAGGGCAGCCTGATTTCACAGCTCAGTTTGCGTTTTGACACTGAGCGAGAAAGATTGTGCAGCACTGTAGCGATGTGTCTCGCTCACTTACCAAAAGCACAATAATGTCACGGAAATCTCGCTCTCTGGTTTTATAAGGGTCTCCGCAGCGCTGAAAACTCTGCAACTGTGACAGAGTTGCCTGGATTATGCACAATGGAGGGAGTCGCAGTTAAAAACAACACACACACACACACACACACACACACACACACACACACACACACACACACACACACACACACACACACACACACACACACACACACACAATGTTTGCGGCTTTTTTTGAGATTGCAGACCTTGCTAAACAATGTGTGGAAGTCATCCCAGTACAGCACTAAGACCAAACTAAGACTGTACCAGAGCTGTGTACTTTCCACCTTACTGTACGGCTCAGAATGGAGGACGGCAGAGGGTGATCTCAGCAAGCTATCCACCTTCCACACCAAGAGCCTCAGAAGGATCTTGCGCACATTCTGGCCTGAGACAATCTCCAACCAACATCTACTTGTCCAATGCAACCAGGACAGCATGGAAACCGTCATCATGCGAAGACGATGGAGATGGATCGGACACGTCATCCGAAGAGAGCCAGATAACATCACCCGCACAGCCCTACACTGGACACCAGAGGGAAAGCGAAAACGAGGGCGACCCAAGAACACCTGGCGTGGAACCGTGGAAGGGGAGCTCAAGACCCTCCATCACACCTGGGGAAGCATTCAGAAGCTGGCCCAGAACCCGCACGAGTGGCGATCCTTTGCTGCTGCCCTACATGCCAGACGGCATAAAGGGCTTGAGTAGTTGTAGCAGACCTTTAAGAAGCGTATTACTGCCTGCGAACAAAGGAGTTGGCTAGGAGAGGAAACTCAGCTAAAAGATACAGGCGCAATTCAAAATGGCCCCATTAACGCGATAAATGCGAAAGGTGAAATCTGTGACGTAGAGGAAACCGGCGTAGATCGGATCAACCGCTTGAAAACCGGGATAGGGCCGGGGATTCGGACCCGGCTTAATAATCTCTTTTATCTTGGTTGTAATGGCGAGCTGGATTATTGTAATGTGTAATGAGGGAGGTTCCGGCCGGAAAACTAATGGAATCTCTCTCTCTCTCTCTCTCTCTCTCTCTCTCTCTCTCTCCTGTTTCTTTGTTCTTTTTCATCTTGTTTGTTCTGTAGCTTACAGTATCCAGTCCCTCGTCTTTAGATCTTAGTTATTTTTTGTTTGTTTTTTTGTTAACTGTTACTTACATGTTTACGTAACGACAGCTCTATACGGGAAAAAATACTGAAAACATGTCGTGAAAGAAACGAAGGACTAAGCTAAGCTCTAATGATGCTGGCTCAGTAAGACTTTTTGTTGGCTCACGTTCTACTTCTCTTTGAGAATCCGAAATGCTTACGCGAGACAGCCAGCGAGAATATAGAAGAACGAACGAACTTGATTCTATAAGGAGGGATGGTTTGAAAGTGGTGGTCGTTATTTTTCACTTAGCATTTTCTGCTGTACTACTGGCATAGAAAAAAAAAGTATAAATAAGCTTATATATAGGGGAAGGAAGACTGAGCGCATGTTTTCGGCTTTAGCGATGCCTTTGTTCCTGCTCTGTGTGTGTGTGTGTGTGTGTGTGTGTGTGTGTGTGTGTGTGTGTGTGTGTGTGTGTGTGTGTGTGTGTGTGTGAGAGAGAGAGAGAGAGAGAGAGAGAGAGAGAGGCAGTAAAATGTATGAAGGTTGTGTCAGAAAAAAAAGGAAAGACAAATAAAAGACTAAAAACAAACAAAGAAAAAACAACAACAAACAAACCCGAAACAAACAAACAACAAACAAGCAACAAACAACAACAACAAACAAACAACAACACATAAACAAACAAAACAAACAAAAACAAAACAAACAAAACAAACACTGAACAGTAGTCCGCCTCTTATAGATCAAATTCGGTTTGATGAAAACCACTGACATTGATAATGAAAGTAAAAAGCCATACGGAGACATTGACATGTATGGAAATCACTTCCAACACGTGACACTGCCCACGTGTATGCAAATAAGGACGTGACACGCTGGCGGCAAAGACAGAACTAGTCGATAAGACGGACGTGCTACCGGTTACGGCCCAGGCGGAAAAATAATCATAGCGTCTTCGCGGATCCACGTGCAGTGGGCGGGTAACTCTGATTAATTCCTGGTGATCCATGCAAAGATGGCAGAAGGCCCGAATTCTGTGGGAGTCTGTGACCTTTTGTGTTGTTGGAGCTTAATGGCTTTCGAATACAACGATGAGAGTCGTCTTCGATCGAAAGAGTCTAAGTGCCTTTCTCAAATCGATGGCATTGATGCCTTTTAGCAAACGACGATAGATATGTTACAGTCAAAGCTGGGAATTAGTCATTCTCCGGAAATGCCTGACGGTCAAAATGACAATCAGGCAAACCCAGTAAATCAGAGGCTTCCATTTTCAGTCATTCTCTGCGAATGCCTGAAATTTTTGGAAATGACTAATTTCCAGCTTTGACTGTAACAGATATACCCGCGATGTTTAGTCAGTCTAGAAAGAAGAATGCTAAAAGTGTGATGTATAAGAAAAGAACTCTAATTTTTCTTCGACACTGAAGAGCAGGAATTAGGGAGAAGACTTTTCTCGTACTTTTTAAAAAATCTGTACAACCGCTATGACGCGGATCCTTACATGACCTCATACAGGGAATTGGGGGGGGGGGGGGTAAAAGGGGGCGGGGGGATGTCATACTAGCTAACTCCGTAATCATAATAATAATAATAATTGTGTATAGTGCGGGCGCTTTTATCCAATTTCTTGAAATGGCTCAGTCGTGAGCTAAACCCAACACGCACGCTCACGTGAATCACATGCTGGACATGAACACATAACAATCACGTGGTGCGAAGGGTCAGCTAAGCTATTTAAGTTTCGGAATTTAGAATTGCATTTATTTTCAAATTTTGTGGGCTGCACATTTCCCAAACAGTTCTACACTGCTACCGGGGAACCGGGGTGGCCGAATGGTAGAGCGTTGGACTTCTAATGCTCGGGTCGTGAGTTGGTATCCCGGCTGGGGCCAAATATTTGTGCTGGCTTTTTCATCGTTGCCCCGTCTTTTGATATCACCCGTATGTGATGGAAAAGGACGTTAAACCCCAAAACACCCACTCACCCTCTACACTGCCACCCTGCTACAGAAACTGGCCCTGGGGACGTTTTGCCCAAATCCGGGGCATACATGCTCAGTGACCTTTCACCCCACACACGTGATGTCCGCAACGGTCGGATCACTACTTTGTGCCGCTCGAGTGGGATCCTCAGAGAGAAGCGTGGAATACGATTTGGTTGCCGTAATGCCCAAATCAGCTTCAGCAAGGGAACCGTGAAAGTAGGCGATGAATTCACCACTCGATTCTGTAAATTGTAGAACAACAACAATAATAATAAAAAAAAAAAAAATCTCGGGACATTTCTTTCGTTTGAAATCTGTCGATTATCACCGTGTCCTTTACGAATTCCATTAAGTGAAATGGAAGTGGTCGATCGAATCCCCCTCAGAGAGAGAGAGAGAGAGAGAGAGAGAGAGAGAGAGAGAGAGAGAGAGAACGACAATGACAATGACAATGACAATGAAACTTTATTTTTCATCGGTAGAAATTGTAGAACACGTGCCAGTTTATAATTTGCCGTTGCTAAACTACAAAATGTAAAACAAAAGAAGAGACAAGAGACCCCCCCCCCCCCCGAAAAACAAACAAACAAACAAACAAACAAACAAAAAACCCAAACAAAAACAAACAAACAAAAAATACAAAAAAACAACAACAAACAAACAAAAAATACAAAAAACCCACAAGAACAACAAATTATTAGACTATATGTAAGATAATATTAAGTCAGCGTGAGAATAACAGCCTGACTTGTCAGAGTCAGCCAGAGAGAGAGAGAGAGAGAGAGAGAGAGAGAGAGAGAGAGTTCCAGTAAAACCCTTAACTTCCGCTATGCTGCGTAATTAGTGCAACATGCAAACGTTAGTGTCTGTGATGCTATCTCTTAAATGCCCATGCCAAAATCGCAAATTTTACTTGAAATCTTCACACCACTAGAAACCAATATTACGCAATCTACAGCGGACTCGGGCCTGGCGGGGAAGACCCACGCCTTGCGTAATAGTGGCTTGAAGTGGCTCCTACGGGTGTGCAGTGGCTTGTTCTTTTTAACCAGTCATCAAATGGGGGGGGGGGGGGGGGGGGGGGGGGGGGGGGGGGGGGGGGGGGGGGGGGGGGGGGGGGGTGCTGGGACGGGCTCTCGAGAGAAGACGATATTCACGGAATTATTCCCGCCAGTAGAACTGCGGATCAGGCTCAGATCAAGTCATTACGGGGTAACTATGGCTGCAGATCAAAGGGAACTGATGTCACCCGTTCCAATGACAAATGGACAGAACCAGTTTTTCTGCGCACGAAAAGCCACACGACAAAAACCCCTCACAAGAATATACGATCTCCTCATTAAATCGTCAAGCATGAGTGGCCACGCGTTCGATAATCTTGTGTGTTTAAGTGCAGGCAGCAAAGGTGTTAAAAACGATGCGATAATATTCATGGTATTACACCTGTGAACTCTACAGGCAGAGGGTCTCGTATCCGCGGGTGTTGCACTAAGACAGTTTGAATGTCCTGGCCGACCAGTGTGCATGTGTGCGGTATAGGATAGATTGTTTGTTTTGTGGGTGGGGGTGTTTTAGGAGTTTAACGTCCTTTTCCTCTTTCGCTCCGCCAGTCAACCTCCCTCGAAACCTTCAAAACAAATCTAAAAGCCTACCTGTTTTCATCTCAAAGCTCCGTCTAACCTCCCTCCGTCTTTCTCCATCTCCTTATTAAGTACCATACATGCAGTTGCCCTGGCCCTGAACCTTCACGTCTATCTGTCTCTTTACCTGTACTCTAAGCGCTTCGAACTACCTTACATGTAGATTAAGCGCTATACAAATAAATTATTATTATTATTATTACTATTTTCCACCACGTACGGCCGATATCAAAGACGGGGCAACGAGAAAAGGGCCAGCACAAATATTTGGCCCCAGTCGAGATTCGAACTCACGACCCGAGGACTGCAAGTTCAACACTCTACCATTTAGCCATCCCGGCTCCCCTTGTTTGTTTGGGGAGTGTTGCCTGTTTGCTAATTTCTGATGTTTTGTTTTTGTTTAGTTTTTTTTAGCATTTTTTTTTACATTCTTGTTATGTGGATTTCATAGTGTGTGTGTGTGTGTGTGTGTGTGTGTGTGTGTGTGTGTGTGTGTGTGTGTGTGTGTTGGGGATGGGGGTTGGATGTTGTTGATATGTTGCTATAGCAAGGCACTTTGTAAAACACACACACACACACACACACACACACACACACACACACACACACACACACACACACACACACACACACACACACACACACACACACACACACACCATGATGAATTAATTCTCTGAGCTACACGAGGCCACAAGAGTACTGTGCGTGGCCCTAATTGCAATCCCGCACGTGGAAAGACAATCAGACAGGCTCTGCATGCGCCGTAAATTCCTGCCTACCTGATTACCGCTGGGTGGCGCTGGTCGCTTACCTGATCGAGCTGTACTCGAGGACAGTATTGTACATGATACATGTGTTCTGGCGGGACCCCGACCTAGGCCATAAACTGGAAGGCTTCAACAAAAACCATTAATCATGTTTTTAGTGAGGGCATGAAGTAGGCTCTATTACTCGGAAACAAAAGCCAGCACTTCGTCTGCAACGGGTTACCGCCAGCCACAAACTCGACCGACATATACATAGAGAGACAGGAAACAAGGCACTTTTGGAAATATGCCGGCTACGGCACTTCTGACTTAAACGCCTCCTTAGAGAACGTTTTTCTTTCCAAATGACCGATTTTTATTGTGTGCTTTTTGGTTTAGCAAAAGAGAATAATAATAATAATATTTATAGGGCGCCTATCCCCGGGGAACGAGCTCCAGGCGCCTTACAATCTAAAACCGAAGTAAAAAAAAATCACTCAATGTTCACTACGTAAAAACTAAAAAAGTGAAAGAGCACACACACACACACACACACACACACACACACACACACACACACACACACACACACACACACACACACACACACACACACAACAACAACAACAACAACAACTGAGTAGAAATGATAAAGGATAGGCAGAGGCAATTAAAAACCAAGAACAAGTACCAGTGATACCCCCCCCCCCCCAACAAAAAAAGTTTAAAAAAATGGAATGATCTTGATAAAGCCTTAAAAGATAGCAGTGGTGAGGAGCTAAAAGTAAGACTGACACTATAAGACTTGCATATGATGCCACTCTTGCGCATTTTGAGATCACAGCTCATAAGTATGATCGCGCAGATCAGTCCAGATACTTTAAAAACAAGATTAGATTTAAAAGACGACAGTGCAGGACAATCTCTGAGGGGCTTTGGTAAAGTATTCCATGTAGCAGGACCAGAGTAAGAAAAAAACAAAAACGTTTCCCGAAGCTGCTTAGATTAAAGCGAGGGACACAGAGGTGCCCTGCTTCCTGACTAAGTCAGTATTTGAAACTGAAACTGTATATCTGGGAAGTGCAGATTCCCGAATTTCGAAATTGGACATTACATCTTTAAAGTCTATCTCCTACATCAGTGTTTTGATTGGGGCAAAAATGCTTGTATTCCCGTTGTTGGATGCCTTGTTTCAAAACTCTTCGTGGTCATTAATAATAATAATAATAATAATGAGGATGATTTGTCTGGCGCCCAACCTCCTGCTGGAGCTCTGGGCGCCTCACAATAGTGGAGTGGCAATACATACACATGAGATACACATGAAATACACGTCACATTACATACACATGAAATACATGTCACATTACATACACATGAAATACATGTCACATTACATACACATGAAATACACGTCACATTACATACACATGAAATACATGTCACATTACATACACATGAAATACATGTCACATTACATACACATGAAATACATGTCACATTACATACACATGAAATACATGTCACATTACATACACATGAAATACATGTCACATTACATACACATGAAATACATGTCACATTACATACACATGAAATACATGTCACATTACATACACATGAAATACATGTCACATTACATACACATGAAATACATGTCACATTACATACACATGAAATACATGTCACATTACATACACGTGAAATACACGTCACATACACGCTACATACACACAGCTATGATACATCCTAACACGACATCGTAAAATGGACAATGATGGTGACAGCAATGGTAGAGTAGTTAGTCTGTATAATCTGTATAGTCTCCATCATTTGGAGGCAAATGGAGGGCTTAGAGTTGTGTTATTTGAAATGTTAACAAATACCTGGTTCCTAGGGTAGCAAAGGATGTAAGCAGGTGCAAGAACCAGGTTCCTATGTCTCTGTTAACACAGATGCCAGAAGTGTGTATAGGCGTGCCTGAAACTTCCTTGGTGTGTTCGCTGCCATCCGTGTAACATCAAATAGTATTAACCTGTCATTATTCGCTCATATTATTATTATATTAGATATTATTTAACTTCCCAAGCACCAGCATATTGATTTCTTTTTGTTTCTTCAAACCTGCCGATGATGTCCACAGTTTTTATGGTCTACCAACAAAGAAAACAATAATGATTATAAAATCATATTCATTATTACGACTGATTACGGGAAATGATGAAATAAAATGCCTACTGGAAAATTTAGATGACAAACACGAATAGAAATAAAGCGTTCCAAATTCAGGACTTTAATAGTTGAGTTGACCCCTTGAACCACAAGAAAATATTGATATATTAATGTGTCGATGTCCTTCTGCATGTGGTGCGAAGTGTCAGCTTAGCTATTTAAGTTTCAGAATTTAGAATTACATTTATTTTGAGGGCTGAACATTTCCAAAACAATTCTACGCAACTAAAAAAAAAAAAAAAAAAAAAAAAAGACAAAAAAAAAGAGACAAAATGTATCGATTGAAATGATGATGATGATGATGATGATGATGATGATGATGGATGGATGGATGGATGACAGCAGCACTTGCAGACCTTCCCGTCCCATCCCTTCCTTAATGATCACAATGCATGACTGCGACAGTAAAGCAGCTGCCCTCTGATTTACGATGCATTCGGGATTAGAGGTGCGATGTCGGACAGTCACGTGATTTAAAAAAAGAAGATATCGTGTTACCTGTGCACTGACATCAACCCTGTTCCAATCCCAGCTACCGTATATATCTCTAGACCTGAACGGGAGCGGATCAGGGGAAGCGCGTGGCTCAATTGGCCAAGCGTCGGGTTTTTGACCGGATCGGATTTCGAACAGTAACAGCGTCAAACTTTGCATTTTTATGTCACGCGCGCGTATTACGCTCATTAAAAAAAGTTAATATCTAATAGCTGACTTAAGAATAATTTGGCTTGAATCCTGTCGTCTCATTGTCTTCACATGTACACATGACCTGGTGCCCATACTTGATATTCAGTGATATGATATTCCATACGTCCTTCCTTGAAATTAGTAGCAGAGTCTAGTTGTAGTCTACATGTTATTACTTTAGCACTGTATGTCTGTCTGTCTGTCTGTCTGTTCGTCTCTCTCTCTCTCTCTCTCTCTTCCTTTGAATCCCGTCTGGGGCCTTTTCCCTAGTTGCATCGTTTTCGATATCATCCGTATAGGGCGGAAAAGGACATTAACACCCCAAACACCCACCCGCCCAGCAAGGTGTCTATACCGCTATATAGAAGGATTTTTGTCTTTCTTTCTTCGCTTCCTTTTTTATTTGATTTTGTTTTGGGGTTTCTTTTGTCCTAGTCTGGGTTAGGCCCGTAGCCGTGGGTTAAATTAACCTCGAGTTTTACATACGGGCCCTGGACAACACTGTGGAATAGCAACTTTCAAGTCTGCACAGCAGAGTGGTTTCCCGTGAACAATGTGAGTGCTCGCCCTGTTCTGACTAGAAGCTGGGTGCATTCAGCAGAAATACTGATACCGACATTCCTATGAGTCGTCAAATGCCGATACTGATACTCGTAGGAGCCGTCAAATACTGATACTGATACCCGTGTGAGCCGTCAAATACTGAAACCGATACCAGTATGAGTCAGGAAATACTAATACCGATACCCGTGTGAATCATCAAAAAATGATACTGATACCGGAATCAGTTGTCAAATAATGATACTGATACTCAAATGAGACGTCAAATACTGATACCGATACTCGAATAAGTCGTCAAATACTGATACCGATACCCGTGTGAATCGTCCAAAAAAAAATATAAAAAAATGACGAACGACTCGCCAAATACCGGTACTCGTATGGGTCGTGAAAGAGATGACCCTTTGATTACTCACACGCTGGCCCTAGCGTGTGCGGACGCGGAATGGACCCTTCCGGTAGCCCTTCTTGTTGCCAGGGCCAACAAGATCTGTTTTTGTGGTTATGGCGTCAAATCTGCGGATTCTGACATGCTGGGTTCCAATGCCACGGTGGGCAGAAACTTGGTTGGGAAGTTTGCCTTTAAGGGATTTCCCTCAACAAATCGAGTCCAATTCACGCGCAGACTCGTTCACGGAGTCTGCCTTGCTTTCGTGTACACATGTACATATGTCAAGTGTGCACGTTAAAATCCCATTCTAACGGAAGGGGCCGAGGAATGGAAAGCAAATACACTTCATCCATGCATGCTAACAACAACAACAACAACAACAACAACAACAACAACAACAACAACAACAACAACAACAACAACAACAACCCAGAAATAACCAAACAAAAACAAAATAACACACACACACACACACACACACACACACACACACACACACACACACACACACACACACACACACACACACACACACACAAACAAAACAAATGGTGCGGTACTATGGCAACGTATAACGTCCTGTACGTTTGTTTTCCCATGTAAAATTCCAAAAACAAACAAACCAGTAAACAACAACAAAAACAACAACAAAAACAACAACAACAACGACAACAACAGCAGCAGCAGCAGCAGCAGCAACAACGCATAGGTATGATCTCTTGAGCTGCATAAAACAAAAAAAAACAAAACAAAAGAAAACAAAAAAAAAAAAACCCCAAACAAGCAACCAAACCTCTCCTCAACAGTGTTAAGCTGCACACATGGTTGTATATCGATGAAAAATGGCTTTGGGGACTGCATATAGACTGGTAAAGCTGGCGGGAAATTCTCAACATGAAAATGTCCTCAGCCCCAAGGCCGCCATGGATAATTGACAAAGGAACAAAAAAAAAAAAAAAAAAAATCTTTCAGGTTTACTGGTTGACTACACGGAATCTCTTTGTTGTTGTTGTTGCTGTTGTTGTTGAAGACGACGACAACGACGACGACGATGATGATGATGATGATGATATCATGCGCAGACAGACAGACAGACAGACAGACAGACAGACGTGCGCATGACAGTTCAAATGTTTCAACCCTATTAAGGACTGCAACCCTAAACAGCAGTTCACACACACAAACACACGCAGGCACACTCGAATGTGCACGCGCGCGCGCACACACACACACACACACACACACACACACACACACACACACACACACACACACACACACACACACACACACACACACACACACACATCGCCATTATCACCACCACCACCACCATAAACAACAACGACAACAACCAAATGCAAGAAAAAGAAGAAGAAGAACAAGAAGAACAAGAACAACAACACACAAATTAACCCGAAATAAGAAAAAAAATGATGAATGACAGAGAAGGAGACGCACGGTCATTATTACAACGCGATTTAGTTGCTCCTTAAAAAGTCGGAAAAAAAAATTGAAGTGGCACGACGTCTGAGTCGAAGCACTTGATTTTCTGACTTCATCCCTCAACTCCCAGACCTCTCTTATTTAAGTCGTCTCATAGGGGATGCGTGTTGAATGTTAATTCGTTGGCCTTTAAGTAAAGTGCTACAACTGCACGTTTTTCCTCTGCACCGTCATTTTCTAGTATTGCCGTTGGGGACCCAAAAAAACCTCATAAGAGGTTCTCTGAGAGAAAAAAAACATTCTCATAGAAGAAACGGCAGAAAGAATAAAATGACCAAAGTAGTCCTGACCTAAAGGCAGACGATTTTAACTCATTTCGTACGAGATATACGCAAGAACATTTTACGCGGGCCAAGCAAGCCCAGGTACACAAGACTAGAATGAGTGAGTTAGGATGACATTCACACTACAAGCAAACAAGTAAAGATGAAAGACTGTAAAGGGCATCGGTGCGAACCAGAAGCACGGGGACTCCCCGTGCGCGGTACGTGATGTGTGAAAGCGCTTGTTAAGAAGCTGGAATGGTTCTTAACTTCTTGATGAGAGTATTAACCTTTGTGCGTTTATGGGGATCCGACAGCGTTGCGTATATTCCGAACAGCAGTTAACGGCCCGCTGAGAAATCTGGTATCGTTATTAATCTTTTTCCCTGTCTATTTTGTGTGTGTGTTCATTTTTGTCAAATCCTTTAGCTTCAATCGTCTGCTTCTGCTTCATTTCCGCATCCCTCCATATACCATAATTGATGCAGACTGTGATCCTATTACGAGTCAGACACGGACTGGCCAAAAGAATCTTTATTTGTCTGAATTCGTGAGGTATATATAGTTATATACATAAGTTTGTCTCGTCTCGTCACATTTATGGCAAAGACGTGGCGTCGAGTTGTTCGGCATAAAACGCAAAAAAAATTACCAAAGTTTAATGTGAGGCAATGCCAGTGCTTCTTCTCTTTAAATTGTGTTTTAGCCAATGACTGAGTGTGTGAATGTGTGTATGTATTTCTATGGTATGTTTGTGTATATCAATTGTGTTTAATTATCAAGAGGAGCAAAGCAAATTCTTCTTAATTGTAACTAAGAAGCAATAAATCTATCTTATCTTATCTTAAAATAACAACGGGCTTCCAACACGCTAAGTGGACAACAAATAAACTGAACTGGTGGTGTCCACGTACTGAGATACGTAGTCATGTCTGTTTTTCAATATTTTATTTGTCTGTACTGTACAAGGAATGTAGTGAAAGAAAAAAAGAAGAAGAAAGAATGAAGTGAGTGACTGAAAGAAAAAGAAAAAATAAAAAGAAAGGAAAATGAAATGAGTTAAAAGACAGACAGATAAAAAAATGTAATGAAAGAGGAATGGAGTGAAAGAGACGAGGAATGGAGTAAGAGACAGACCAGGAATGTAATAACAGACAGACAGGGAATGGAGTGAAAGACAGACAGACAAGAAATTTAATAAAAGACAGACTGACTAGGAATGTAATGAAAGACAGACAGCAAAGGAATGTAATGAAAGAGGAGTGGAGTGAAAGACAGACAAGGAGTGGAGTGAAAGAGACGAGGAATGGTGTAAAAGACAGACAAGGAATGTACTAACAGACAGACAAGGGTGAGTGAGTGAGTACTTTAAGGCTTAACGCCGCGCCAGCGACAAAGACTAATTCGCGGCAGCCAGACAGACAAGGAATGTAATGAAAGACAGATGAGGAATATACTGAAGAACAGACAAGGAGTGTAATGAAAGACAGACGAGGAATGGAGTGAAAGGAAGGGGAAAAAAAGGGAATGGAAGAAAGTCGAGGAATGGAGTGAAAGACAGACACGATAATATTCGAGTGAAAAATGAGAGTACGTACCGTTCATCTATGGCGTCTTTGAGCAGCGAAGCCAACCGGTGAACGGCCGAGCGCTGACTACCTTCTACACCAATGAAACCTTCAACCACCACGTCGCCGTTGTTGGCGCCGTCACGGTGACCGCTGCTGCGACCAACGCCGCGAGGAGGGTAGGATTCGCTGTTGCCTGACCCAGCTCCAGATTCCCCTCCTTTGACGGCACTCAGCCCCATCAGGTCGTCGTCCTGCAGGTCGAGAAGGGACTGTCTGCTGCTGTAGGCGGCTCCTGCCCGCTTCCCCGCGAAATGGAAAGCGTTACAGTTACAGAGGTTACCGCCTCGTCCGTAGGAGCAGCGGGCTTCACACATCTTCTCTAGGCTGAAGCCTGTCGACACTCGGGTCACGGACAACAGTAACAACGCCACGACGGTCAGAAGTATGGCGAGCGGCTTGGTGCTGGGCATGGTGAACATACTGCTGTGTACGATGAAGAAGGACGCGTCTGTTGATTTCAAGGCCTTCAGCCAAACGTTCCAAGGTCGTAAGTGTTCGAGGGGGTTGTATAAAGACGTATTCTTTAATTACTGATCTGTGTTCGTGTTGCCGTCAGGTCTGAGCTCGCTCTTCTTATGTACTTACTGGAGTTTTTGCGGAGAAAGCTTTTGGAAATGAGTCACTAACGTTGTACGAGACGAGAAGTTTAAGGGATCGCGTGCCTTACTTTTCTTATTCCAATTTGGGTGGATAGTCTTACGAAGTTGCTTCACCAGCCTTAGGAAGAGAATGTACTACTGTTCTCCTCAGTCTATTGTCTGTGGCGTTGGCCGGAGGTATATTTCTCCGTCTCAGGTCAGCAGTATGTACAAGTTTCTTCTCTCATCTGCGCTCCAAAATCAGGCTGAAATCCAAGGTTTTCCCTCAACAGGTGTATCTGTAAAAATAAATGAACCACAACACTTGTACTTCGCATCATTTAAACATTAATTCCATTTTGTCCCTTATTTCTTCAGAATTAGATAGATTACGTATATAAGTATTGCTCATATCGTCATGGCGGCGTCAACTTTGAAACGGCAAGAAATAATAATAATAATAATAATAATCGCATTAATATAGGCGCTTTATCCCAAATATTTGGCTCAAAGCGCCGCGAGCTAAACCCAACACGCACGCTCACGTGAATCACACGCATTCTCTCACACACAGGACATAAACGTATTACAATCACGTGGTGCGAAGGGTCAGCTCAGCTATTGAAATTTCGGAATTTAGATATGCATTTATTTTTCAAACTTGGTGGGCTGAACGTTTCCAAAGCAGAGGGGGAGGAAGCCGGAGTACCCGGAGAGAACCCCCGACGATCGGCCCGAATGAACGGTGCCATGTACGAGAAGGAAAAATTCAAAAAAGCAAAAACTTCTGCAGCGAAGGCGAACCAGATTATACGGGGTATAGCTCAGGTGCGTATGAGAAAGAAACAACTTAGAAACAACGAAAACGATTTCATAATTAGACGTATGTATTAAACAAAAAAATTGAAGAATATTTCAGACTTATGTTTCAGACTCTATTTCAGAGGTATATTTCAGACGTATGTTTCACGCGTATGTTTCACACATTTTTTTTTTCAGACGTATATATCAGACGTTTCGCTTTAGGCGTGCGCAATCGTCGTCGAAACTTTTCAATCGGGGTAGCACTGGTGGTTTGATTCGCCATTTTGATCGACCGCCATGGCATTTAGCTGCATGTGTGAAGCAACCACACTACAAAACATACTGTACCTAATGCTGGCCCGTGTTGAGCAACTTCTGCTATTTTTTTTATTGATTTATGGAGGCTCTGGTATTTCCACGGGTATTAAGTGTCTTAGCCGCTCCTATGCCTGTCAGTCTTTTTCTCATTAACACAAAAAACCCCTAGCATCAAAAACAGCCATTTTTATGAGATAATTCAATAACGCCTACACAGTCTAGGGTTTAATGAAACAGATCTTTCACATTGGATTTCTCAATTTCTTGGCTAGAGAAAAAAAAAATCGGGATTTGTAACCTAGTTGGTTATTTTAATCTCGTATGTCACGTGCAGCATATTTGGAAATGAATGGAAGAGACAGCGCTATTTATTTGAAATGAGATTCTCCACAAGGAATGAGCCATCTCTCTCTCTCTCTCTCTACTAAGACCTCTCTCTCCTTCTCTCTCTCTCTCTCTCTCCACTAAGACCTCTCTCTCTCTCTCTCTCTCTCTCTCTCTCACACACACACACACACACACACACACACACACACACACACACACACACACACACACACACACACACACACACACACACACAAGCCATACAATTCATAGCAAAAATATTTCTGTTGAAACTGCAGTGAAGGAACTAATACGGAGTTGGTTTTTTGTTTGTTTGTGCGTGCGTGCGTGCGTGCGTGCGTGCGTGTGTGTGCGTGTGTGTGTGTGTGTGTGTGTGTGTGTGTGTGTGTGTGTGTGTGTGTGTGTGTGTGTGTGTGTGTGTATGTGTGCACGCGCGCGTGTTTATTAAAGACTACAAAACCCATTGGACTGAAATTAATGGAGGTGAGTTAGCACTCACTGCCCTCCAGTGCCTAACAATACTGTACGGATCTTCTCAGCGGAGAGAATGGACACCGCAAAGGAGAGGTATGGTGTAAGGTTAGTGATGTGTGTGTGTGGGGGGGGGGGGGCAGAGATGGGGGGGGGGGGGGGGGAGGGGGAAGGGGGGTGAAGGGGTAGGGGGGGGGGTGTCGTAAAGGTTACTGAAAAACAATCAGCGAACTGTATGAAATGTCACAAATTTGTGTTGGCATTTCCTTCTATGAGGCAATGACTTCCTCGCCTTCAGAGAAATGGTCAGTTGTCTTCGACGTCTTTAGCACAAGACGCAGTGTTGCAACACTTTGTTATCGTCAACTTATTCTTGGGGAGCCGCGACAGGCAAATGGTAGAACGCTGGACTTTTCATGCTCGGGTCGTGAGTCTGAATTCCATACATCTGGCTTTTTTTCTCGTTGACCCCGTCTTTGATTTCACCCATACGTGATGGAAAAGAGTATTCTCGACCAACACCCCCCCCCCTTCTCCACCCCTCCCCTCAGACCCACACACATCACGACACAATCACAGCAGACATTTTAATTTTATTTATTCATTTTTATTTATTTATTTATTTATTGGCTTCATTAGCGTGTGTCACAGACTCTACGTGTCTGACAGACCATAGACATTTACAACAATTTAGAGCGAAAATGTGACGAGAGGCGATTGTCAAAGTGGATCTGCAGTCTTCATCTCCGATATTATCACTAAACCGTCTTTTGTGGGACGAGACAATTAGGCGCCTCTTGCCTCTTGACATTTTAAGAGTCGTCTGTCTTGTCCGCGCCTCAAAGTTCAAACAGACTTTCGGTTTTGAGCAAGCATTGTCAGATACAATTACACGCCTTAAAAATAAAAAGGCGCGCATCTTCTCGAGTGTTACCTCTGGCTTTTACGAAAGGCAAACAATACGACTCATTTTTCGGGCAAAACTCCTTCTTAAATCGACAGCTTCAAACACAGAAAAGAAAACTTGAAGCCAGATAACAGGATTTTTATTTTTTTTAAAGTGATCGTGACAAGTTTTAAAAAAATTCCAGAGTCTACGGCTTTAACCCTTTCTACACTGACGCTACTATCATACGTCTGGCACTAGCTGCCTGGATCACGTGGTGACACTGCACCAAGTGGGCCAAATGATTTTATATTTAGGGGGAGTGTTGCTTAGATATTGTACAGTACTTTGACACCACCTTCATCGGGTTGCCAAGAAAACCTGACAGCAGACATTTTGCAAAGGGAGTTAAGATGTAAACTAACTGTTACGACTCTAGTCGTGGCTCGGGTAGAATGTGTTAAATTTCGTTTAGACACCTTTATTCGCACACTCTGTCACGATTAACAGAAAACAAGATGATCTCTGGAAAGATTTCAAAAAGAAGTGGCTTTTGACTCTCTCTCTCTCTCTCTCTCTCTCTCTCTCTCTCTCCCTCTCTGTGTGCGCGCGCGCGCCCGCGCGTTTTAACAGGAGAAAGGAAAGCGCCCGTGTTTTCATGTCTTTCAATATTCATGACTTTGACAAATATTTTGCCAGATTTAGATCTAATGCAGCCACAGACGGAAACGGAAACGGAAAAGAAATAAATGTTTAGAGAGGGTTTTGGGTTAGGTTAGAGTTAGAGTTAGGTTTAGACAGAGATTTAGGGATAGGTTCAGGGTAAGGGTTCCTGGTATTGGTGTAATCACAATACCGAATAGACGACCGTCGCGGATTTACACGAGGTGCAAAGAGAGATCTAGAGAGTAAATATAACCCAATGCTTCATCCCATTTTATTTATTTATTTTTTATTTATTTATTTGTTTGTTTTTTGTTTGTTTGTTTGGTTTTTTTGTTTTGTTTTGTTTTGTTTCTTCCAGAAAAGAAAGCCCGAAGTCGTTGTTATGGCTGCTGTTCTAGCAGCCGTTCCATCATTTTGTTCACTCCCTCTGGATCTCCGATTGTTTTGACGTCAGGCGATCTCCAAGCGGGCTGCTCATGAATATATAATTATACGAATAATCTTCGCGAGTAAAGACATTCTCTTTCAGGAATGCATCACCCTCGTTTACTTCCGCCCCCCCCCCCCCCCCCAAATCTGACGTTTAGCTTTCGTTTGTATGTTTGTTCTAAGCATCCCACCCTTTATTGCCGCACACACACACACACACACACACACACACACACACACACACACACACACACACACACACACACTAAAATACTGAAATAATTTGTTTTCCTTCTTCAACACTGTGATAATCCATTTCTCAACCGCCCGGGGAGCCGAGGTGGCCGAATGGTAGAGCGTAGGACTTCCAATGTTCGGGTCGTGAGTTGGAATCCCGGCGGGGGCCAAATATTAGTGCTGGCTTTTTCATCGTTGCCCCGTCTTTGATATCACCCGTATGTGGTGGAAAAGGACGTTAAACCCCCAAACACCCACCCACCCTCTCAACTGTCCACTGCATCCTTCCGGTCACGCGCTGTCCCCCGCCCCTTCTTCCTGTTTTGGTCCCCTCCTTCCACCCCACAACTCCCAACCTCCACCATTCACCCCCATTCCATACCCTCCGCACCCCTTCCCCATCTCAGACTGATTAATCTGTCCTGACATGAGCCAGATCTGGTGAATTGACTAGGAAGGAAAGCAAGGTGAAAGAAACGGAGAGAAAGCAACCGGGATTGAAGAATAGTTTTGTCGCCTTGTGTTTTGGTTATTGCAGACATTTTTTTTCTTCCTTCCGTTTTAGAGCTTGTGCTGATTACCTCAAATTTCACTGAAAGGATGATTTAAGGTTTTGAAAGACGTACGATAAAAATATTTCGGCGTGAAATGTCCTGAGTCAAAATTCAATAACCTGAGATTCAAGGTAAAAAAATACAAACACACAAAACAACAACACCCCAAAACAACAACAACAACAACAACAACAAAATACAAAACCCAAAACATAACAACAACAACAACAAAACACAACAACTCAGAAACACTCAGCAACAACAACAAACGAACAAAACAAACAAACAAACAAACTAACTAACTAACAAACAAACGAAAAAGAAAACAAAAACAAACAAACAAAACGCAAAAATCAAAATCCCACCCTCTTCGTAAAGTTTGAGCTTTTGTTTTATCCGAAGCCCGCTAGGGGTGAATAAATGTTAGATTCGATCATTCTGAGTAACGGGAGCGTCTCCCGCATGTAGAACGTTCAGCAAGTTGATGAGTAGTGGCAGAAAACAGAAAGAACAGAAGGAAATATTCAGTTTAAAACAAACAAATTAAAATATCCACCTTCAATCGAAACAAACAACACAAAAAAGAAAAGAAAAAAACACAAAACAAACAAATAACCAAACAAACAATAAAAACCGAAGGAAAAAGCGTGTGTGTGTGTGTGATCTTTTTGCTTGCGGAGGGGCGGGGGGGGGGGGGGGGTAAGAACAAAAGTTCGTCAGATGTTCGCCAAAATTAACTGGTGTAAAGTGAATAAACGGCAAAGTTAACCAAAGATAAAATTACAACGCTTCATATAAGCAAAGAACACTATTAACAACGAAAACGCCTTTTTTTTTTCTTTGACTCACGTTTGTAACAAAGTAAAGTTAGTCTATGCAAATATCTGTTAAAAGTGAATAAAGAAAAAAAAAATAAAGGAACGTAAAATCTTGCACTTACCTGTGTACACACACAAGGCTGTGTCTGTGAAAGGCCAGCAAAGGAAGCGAGCACAGCCGACAAAAGCGTCCAACTCAAAAGGCCCGCCCCGCAGTCCAAGCCAGTAAGCAACAGATGACTTCTCCTTCTCAGTCTACCGACACCGCATGCATCATGCGGTCTTTTACAGCCTTCAGCCCCCTACGCGTCGCCGAGACTGATAATCCACATGGGGGCGTCCCACGCCCAAACTCCTTCAGTCTCGGCTTGATCTGCCGCGCCCTCTTGGCGATCCGTCAGAAAACTCGGGGGGGAAGTTGGTTGTGCTAGTCTTTTCTAGCCGTCGTTTCGTATTTTCTTCTTTTTCTTCTCTCTTTTCGTTTTCTTTATAACCGTATTTTCGTACCTTGTTCTTCTTTCAGGTTTTCTGTAGCCGTCTTCTGGAACTTTCTTCTTCTTTCTGTTAAGTACCCGTGCAGTTTCGTTGTTGTCAGAGTGTTTCTCTCTCTCCACTAAACTTTTCTTTCCGTTGCCGTAACTTTACCCCCTGCTGCTATCAACCTTGTTTTCCGCTGTAAAACGCTCCTTTTAAAGTGTCCTGTCTGTGAAAATATTGAATTTTATAAATCCCCCTACTTAAAGAAAACTTCTCCAAAGGAAAAAGTTTGGCCAATCAGACGTTGTCTCTCACAGCAAAATGCGACTAACTACAGGACAGCTCTGTCTCTGCCGTATGGTGTCTATTCGCGCTGCGGGCGCACGGGGGTGTGTGTGCGTGTGTGAGTGCGCGCGCGCGCTTCACTGTAGCGAAGGCCTTGCCCCACTACAAGGCTTGATCATCAACTGGAAGCGCTCTGTTGCTGGTCTGGTCAAGTGTGATTCCCCGCTGATTGGAACTTCATGTCACTGCGGTGACACACTGTGTGTGCGGCGGGAGCTGATAGTGAAGTACAGGAAGGTTGGCTGGAGACCAACCAGGCGAAACCAGCACTGCAGTGACGGAAAGGAATTTCCTTAAACACGCATATTCCAGTGTGTTTGTTGTTGATTTTCAGAGTGACGAATCGTGTAATTTTTTTTTTCACAGCGTAATTATCATTGCCCAGTAGAGACATATGCTAATTTTCAATTTTGATCTTCAAGTTCTGAGTTACAACCAACGACTGAAAGTTTTTGACTTTTTTTTTTTTTTTGCTGCCACAACTCTCTGCCGGCTCCAGTGGTATTCCTCCCTGGTAATGGGTGGAATCCAAGGAGGGCTCGGAAGCTGGGGCAATTTTTATTATGCATGATGATGGAGATGATGATGGTGGTAAAATGATGCTATGGAGGTCCGTGTGGTTTGGGATGAAAGTTTTTGACTTAACGTTGTTATGGTTGTAATGAGTTTTGAGGGGGAAAACCCACCACTTTCAAAGCTCTAAGGCTGTTTGCCAAAATGAATAGATGTTCCTATTGGCCACTGCGACCAGTTTCCAGTCGTGACTTTGCGATTTCTAATAGTAGAAAATATGACTTTGTTTGGCCTAACGCTTCCATTCCAGCACCACACGCCGATCGACAAAATCGCTAAAAATAGCCACAAACCAGCGCTGTCGGGACAGTCTCATGGAGAACAACATAATTTATACGTCAACCAGAGTCACCGCAATGGTTTGAGATGCTATATTGTGTCCGAGGTGACCGATTCTGATGCTCACATTACTACTTTGTTGTCCCTTTCGGGAAATTCGGTCTACTTCCCCCGGGGGAAGCGCGTCGCCGCGGTGCAGCGCCACCCAATACCTATCCTATTTTTTTTGTTTTTACAATTTTGCTGGGGGAGGAAAGCCGGATAACCCGGAGAGAAACCCACGATGAGCAGCCCGGCAGTCAGGAAAAACCGGTATCACATATCACAAGCTCGACCTGGGCTCGAACCCACGCTTCATCGCCATGACATTGGTGACGGCCGTTCAATAACGCAGCGGTTATATCCGACGCGCTACCTAAGTGCATTCGATGAAACGATTTCCACAGCGTTGTTGTATGTCTGGCAAGGGTGGGTGGGAGTTTGGGAGTTTAATGTCCTTTTACACCACGTATGGGTGATATCAAAGGCGGGGCAACGAGAATAAGGCCTGCACAAATATATGGCCCACGTCAGTCTGGACTCGAACTCACGACCTGAGCATTGAAAATCCAACGCTGTACCATTCGGCTATCCCGGCTCCCTGTACGCCTGACAAAAGTATCGAGACTTTAACCAAAAACATTAAGAAAGATACTATGTACAGAGAGAGAGAGAGAGAGAGAGAGAGAGAGAGAGAGAGAGAGAGAGAGAGAGAGAAACTTTATTTTCCAACGGCAGAAATTGTAGCACACGTGCCAGTTTATAATTTGCCGTTGCTAAACTACAAAATGTAAAACAAAAGAAGAGACAAGAGACCCCCCCCCCCTACAAACAACAACACCAACAACAACACCCCCCCCCCAAAAAAAAAAAATAACAACAACAACAACAACAACAACAAAAACAACTGTTAGACTGCAAGTAAGATAATATGATAATATTAAGTCAGCGTGAGAATAACTGCCTGACATGTACATAGCAAATCGTGAGAGAGAGGGAGAGAGAGAGAGAGAGAGAGAGAAAGAGAGAGAGAACAATTTTCTACCGCACTATTTTCATACACTATTCTGATATCGACGACGAATGCTGGACAAAATCTGTTCCGTCGGCTCTCCGCATGAACGACAGAGCAGCCAAAATACCGGTAATGTGAATTGAGACGGGGAAAGAAGTTTAGCAGCGCTGCCTTGTAACTCAGTGTGACAGACTGATTGGCTGACGGAGCTGTCAAATAATCACTCATTATCTGAGTGGTCTGCCTCAGCCCCCTTCCCCTTCCCCCTTCCCCTACTCCCATCTTCACCCGAGACACATTTGTCTTCTGAGTACGTGCCTGTTCCCACACATTTTTCCTGCCAACTATACTATGGGACACAGAAGTGTGACTGTAGTGCATTGTTTTTTTGGTAATCCAGTCGCCAGATTTTCGGGATTTAAACTATGATTTTGTGCATAATTATTGGAGCGGTCAGTGGTCTAGTGGTTAAGACTTAGTAACCAATGCGAGAGGTCAGTCCTACTCCGGGGAGAAGAATTTTTCTTTCTCGTATGTGGCACCGTTCATTCGGGCCGACCGTCGGGGGTTCTGTCCGGGTACTCCGGCTTCCTCCCACCTCTGCTTTGGAAATGATCAGCCCGCAAAATTAAAAAAAACAACAACAACAAACAAATGCAATTCTAAAGCTGAGCTGGCTGTTCGCACCACATGATTG
>JACVVK020000188.1:1032500-1052500 GCA_018292915.2 Batillaria attramentaria | reverse complement strand
CGCCTTACGCTGCACATTGAGATACTGAAAGCAACGAAAAATCCGAGCAGTTAAGTCAAATGAAACTCTCAGATACCAGCAAAAAGCGGTAACTACGCAGAAAACAGTTCAAGAGTAGATTCCCGACACAAGCGTGATGGAAGCCGGGTCGGGAAAGAATAGATATCAAGGGCAAACTAGTTGCACTATCATGTGGTACAGAAGCACATGTACTGAGGTAGGCATATAAGTGAGCTTCTATGAGAAAGGGTAAATGAGAAATGGGTGAGAAAAGGCGTACAGCGCCAGGGAGAGTAGAAGGGGAGGTGGCGGGCGCAACTTGTTGTGTCTGACATGCATCGCACAAACAACAACAACGTACTCAACGGTAACCAACGTAAACATTATGATAATAATTTTCTAAAATTGGCTCCAAGCGCCGCGAACTGAACCCAACGCACACGCTCACGTGAATCACACGCATTCTCTCACACATTAGACATGAACACATTACGATCACGTGGAGCGAAGGGTCTGCCCGCTCTGGGTAGGAGCCGATCTAGCGAAAAAAAAAAAATCCCGCCTGTCTCGGTTGAGATTCGAACCCGTGTCTCCCAGTCCATGGTCCAAAGCGCTGACCACTCCCTACAGTACAGGGGGCCGGTTGGCCCACCCCCGCTCTTGCTGCGTCCTTTGTAATAAGCTTACATGCAAGCCTGTTGGTACGTCTGCGTTCCGGGGCATCGCGTGCAACGTCAGTCGATAGGATCGAGAAATCCCCCGGGTGTGTTGGCAATTGCGGAAGCGAATGATTCTGACAACTATTAACAACACGTAGAATCTGAGAAATCGCTGTGCGAGATAAGAACAAGACTACGAATATTACTTCCTGCAAAAACCAAAAACCAAAAACAAACCCAACTAATTCTATTTGACTGACATGATATCATGATGGAAAGGGAAACAATACATAGGTGGAAAACAGGGTGCGGTTATTGTGTAGGCCATTGACCCATGAACAGTTGGGTTCGGGAGCTGTCCCCAGCAGAGCAGCACATGGAACTACAAACAGAGAAAACAGTCATGGACTATACTGATCAACTACTTACATAGGTTCTGCCACATACACCTGTAAAGAAAACGTCTGGGTTTTTTTGTTTTGTTTTGTTTTTTATAAGTTCTTGGGCATATCAGTGCCGTGTTCATCAGCAACAATAATAACAGCTACTACAATACTGGTGCTGCCTCTTGTCGAAGCAAGAGAGAGAGAGAGAGAGAGAGAGAGGGGTGTTTGAGTGTTTAACGTCCTTTTCAACCACAGATGGGTGACATCAAAGTTGGAGAAACGAGAAAAGAGAGAGCGTAGATGTGTGGCCCCAGCCGAGAATCGAACTCACGACCCGAGCATTGAGAGAGAGAGAGAGAGAGAGAGAGAGAGAGAGAGAGAGAGAGAGAGAGAATTGGTGTGTGTGTGTGTGTGTGTGTGTGTGTGTGTGTGTGTGTGTGTGTGTGTGTGTGTGTGTGTGTGTGTGTGTGTCGGGGGGGGGGGGGGGTCCTTCAGCGAGTCAATGGCGTTTAATCGCCCTCTCAATGTAAAGCATTCATGAGAAACCTGGTGCAGCGAACTCGCCAGGTGCACCTTCAGATACATAAAAAGGCTCAAATACCATAGCTTTGGTGGGCACTTACACCTTTTCTTCCTAATGACGATATAGGTCTTTAGCAAACCCAAACTGTTTTATCCTTCATCCACTAAGCCAGCGCGACTCCACCCCCCACTTCTCTCCCTTCCCCCCTAAACACCGCACTGGCATTGAAGATGGTATCTTTCAGACCCCGTTCACAGAATGGTACCCCGAGGTTCTCCCCACATCTAAAATTGCCCTCTGGTTAAGTCGGCCTGAGAAAGAGGAGGGAGCGGAAATAGCGTCTGCTGATTGATTCATTCTGGAAAATGAGAGAATAATGGAAATAATGAAACGTTTCCGAATCACTGGTGATTCCCTAAATCTGCCTGAGAGATAGGCTGCCCACAAACCCTGCAGTCACAGCTCACCTGACATGTTCTTGTGGGGGAAAAGTGTCCATTACTCTGTCTTTGTTCGCGGTTGTCCTGTCGTCTAAACAGGCAGCCTGGACAGACTGACTGGTAGAGAGCTGGTCTTTAAATGCTCGGGTCGTGAGTTCCAATCCCGGCTAAGAGCCAAACATTTGTGGGTTTTTTTTTTTTTTTAGAGGTGGGGGAGGGAGGGGGTAGCGGGGGGGGGGGGGGAGGGGGGTGCCCCGTCCTCGGTGCGGTCGGTGGTCTAGTGGTTAAGAGACTTTGCCACCAAAGCGAGAGGTCATGTTAGAGTCCAACTCGTGGCGAAGAATGTTTTCTTCTCGTACATGGCACCGTTCATTCGTCGGGTGCTCTCTCCGGGTACTCCGGCTTCCTCCCGCTCTGCTTTGGAAATGTTTAGCCCACAAAATTTGAAAATAAATGCAATTCATTCTAAATTCCCAAACTTAAAATAGCTGAAATGGCCCTTCGCACCACGTGTTTGTAATGTGTTCAGTGTGTGGGAGAATGCGCGTGATTCACGTGAGCGTGAGTGTTGGGTTCAGCTCGCGGCGCTTTGAGCCAGTTCAAGAAATTGGGTAAAGCGCCTATACAATACACAGTTATTATTTTTTTCAGCGTTACGTGTGAAAACAGACGCGAAAGGTGTCCTTGCTACAATTACAAGGTTGCATGGTATGGTATGGTATGGTATGGTATGGTATGGTATGGTATGACCTCCACGGCGCACAGATCCATCTCTATCCTCAAATGGTCATGGCGCCGCAGGGCTGAAAGGGTGAAGCAGTGAAAGCCTGCTGCCGCTAAGCGCTACGTTTGTGCAAACCTCCACCCTGCTATTCACTCTGATGCGTGCGACAGTTTTTTTTTCTGTTTACCAAGCCACTTGGTTTGCTCCTTGTAGGGACACGCGTCCTAAAAGTGAATAATCATCATCGTCGTCATCATCATCATCATCATCATCATTTCTGGATTAAGCACATTCTATGGAAGGTTTTCCACAGCTTTGTTAATCTGTCATAGATAATGGCTGTCTTAGAAAAAAAAATCAGTTTAAGATAATAAACAAATACGTAAATAAATGAAAGAATCATTTATTAGTTATTGGTTATCGGTTCTTGATAAAGATGATAAAACAACAACAACAACAACACAACAACTTCAAAAACAAAAGCAAACAAAACTAAGCAACAAAGAAAAACACAAAACAAAACAAAAAACAAACAAACAAAACAAAATGAAAAACAAACAAAACAAACAGACAAGCAAAACTAGCTACCTTAACACACACCCACTTTTTCTATCAACTGTTAAACACAAGTAAATTGCACTTATGTTGACCGTCAAACCACTGGCCTACTGTTACGCCACCCTGTTATTTCTCAACAAAACACAACTCACAACACTGGAGATACTTCGTTATCAGACAGCTGAAATCACGAAGGATCAATATTAATATGATGTCTCCTGGTGGAGACACTCCATGGACCCATTTATCACTGAACGCAATCCGCGTACAAGCATTGTAGCCACGATTAAGGATAAAATATTAATTTTCAATCATAGCACGTCCCGGGAATTTTTGGCGTCTCTCTGAATAAGAGGAGCAGTTGATGAGGAACGTCTACAGATTTACAGAAATTGACTCAGAACTGAAAGTGGCGTCATGAATAATTTACTCCATAAATTCTGGTTGTGCGTGAATATAGATGAGTACATCGGTCTCTGGACTCAACATTACGTTGAAATGTGGGTCATCCCGTACATGATTTATGTGTTTACCGTTGTGGACTGGTAAATCGTCTCACTGAAGGTAGGGTTCCAAGTGGGTGTGACAGTAACGATGTGCTAGTGTGAAACTATAGCCTTGGTCGTAGCTTTGTCTGTGTTGTCAGGTAGCGTCACTTCCGTGACGTAGTGAAGTTTTGTGTGGAACTGTTGTCGGCCAGGCTCTGTATGCTGTAACTCAGCCTCACTCATTAGCCACGTGCAAGAGGATCTATCAAACATGATAGGAAAATCCTGACATTCTAGACCCGTGTGTGCGCAGTAACTCAGCCTCACTCATTAGCCACGTACAAGGGGATCTATCAGAAATGATAGAAAAACCTGACATTCTAGACTCGTGTGTGTGTGTGTGTGTGTGTGTGTGTGTGTGTGTGTGTGTGTGTTTCGGTTTCGTTGACCCAAAGGTACTTTGCACTTAATGAGAGACGACAATCTTTTTCAGTACAATCCAACCTAATGTCCACTTGCAAATCGTAAGGTTACTCCATGAAAAAAGTTCATGTTCGCGCGCGCGAGAGAGAGAGAGAGAGAGAGAGAGAGAGAGAGGTGGGTGTTTGGGGCCTTAACGTCCTTTTCCACCACGTAAGGGTGATATCAAAGACGGGGCATCGATTAAAAAAAAAAGCCAGCACAAATATTTGGCCCCAGCCGGGATGAGAGAGAGAGAGAGAGAGGAATAGCAAGTTGGAAGCTTGCACATAAAGTAGCGCTTTACAGCAGCAGGCTTTTATTGCTTCGTCCTCTAGCTCTGCGGCGCGTCAGGAGAGTTTCAGAAGGTACGGATATGTGCACCGAGAACCATACAGATGCATGCAGGCACGGACGAGCAGATTATTAGGTACTTGGAACTTGGGTTTGACCAGACAGTCTCTTTACAGCGAGAGGATCACCGTGTCCAAATAGACGCATCACGTGAGACAGTGTGATCCACGAGATCTGACCAAACGTGGCGTCAAACTCGCAATTCGTAAATAAGGAATTTGTCTCGAGTCTCTAGTGGATTCAGATCGTCTGGACAAAAATACATACCCTACTTGCTAGGTGTGTTTTCTTTCAGACACCGGCGCACTTACAGCAGACACGTCGCCACAATAAATTACGTCATTTGTATTAGTGCACAGGTCAGAGACATCTGACTACATGTCTAGTCACGTTGACCTGCTAATAGTTGCCACACATTTTTGCACTGAATGTCACAGACAGAATGGGTTATGGCTGCAATGCACCGTATTCAGTTTCCATGTGGTATGACCAGACCAAACAAAATTCGATTTCTGACATCTTTGTATAAAATTAAGATGCCATGTTTGATTGTCGAGATAATCAGAAACGTAAAGACAGTTTTACCTGACCAGATGGCAACAATTACGTCAGTACGCAGTGTCGTCATGGCGTGAGGTCATTTTTACACTACAGGTGATGAGGGAACGTGGTTTTCAGATGATGTCCTAAACGTGTTTTCTCTGTCGAAGATTGCACAAGTAAGCGCGATTTGATTCAAAGAACAAGCACAAAAAGTGATCAGCACGCCCACTCCGACCTCTATAGTCGTTCTTACCCTGTGCAATAAGTGTGTTGAATTGATGACGCTTAATTTATTCAGTTTAGATGGTGTTTATACGTAAATAACTATTGTGGTGTTTCCAGTTATACTGCGTGGCCGTCATAATGTATTCACTAAGGATTACGTCATTCCTCTGACGAGCTACCCTTTACAGAAGTGTTTTTTAGTCATTTAGTTTGATTTTTTTTCTATGGTTGTTAGTAGTGTTTTTATGCAGTTTATTAACTCTGGTGCTGCTGCAGCTGGAGAGAGAGAGAGAGAGAGAGAGAGAGAGAGAGAGAGAGAGAGAATTTGTAAGCCTGGTGAGCATTATGGTATGGTAGACTTCTCCTCGGCGCACTTATCCATCTCTGCTGAAAATGCTCACGGCGCCGCAGTGCTGGAGGACGAAGCAATGGAAGCCTGCTGCCGCTAAGCGCTACTTTATGTGCAAACCTCCACCGTGTTATTCACTCTGGTCCCTGCGACAGTATTTCTGTTTACCACGACACCGGCCACAGCCCACTCTTCTTCGAAAGATGAACTTAGGAATTTTAGCGTGCACACTTGATGCGTGTGCGTGCGTGTGTACACGACGGCGAGTCAGGCACCGTAAACATGCACATGGTATGGTAAGGAAAAAATCGCACCATATTCCTGCCCACCGGAGACTCGAATCAGGCAGCATAGGGTCCGAAGTCGGATGCCTTAACCACTCGACCAAACCCCCTATCTCTCACGTGTTTATTCGTTTACTTGCCCATGAAGCCGAAGCAAAATTTCCTTTTATGGACAATAAAGTTATCTGTATCTATATCTGTATTGTCCAACCTTCAGGACCCCCCTCCCCCTCCCATCATCACCACCTCTTCCACCCCAGCCCCTATTCCCAAGAAGGCTGTATACTTCAGAGCTGGTGTTCATGCGAAAATTCCTTAGGGACAAAAAATGCGTACCTGGACGAGCTAGTGTGAGGGTTTAGTGGGTAGGTGTTGTTGTTGTTTTAAGCTTTTTGTCGCTTGTCCACAGCGTAGGCTGATTTCAAAGACTGGGGTCGAGGTACGCGTCCAACCCGCCGCCATATATAACATGGGGGTAAACCACGTGACTTGAAGGTGTATAAAAATAACGAAATATACAAGGAGAATGCATTTATCATTGGCGAGAGATGACAGAATAGCCGTTTTTTTTCTGTTAAAAAAAAAAGTTTGTTCCCCCCCCCCCCCCCCCGGCAGAATACACACTTTTTCTGCAGAAAGGTTAATCTTCTGCAGAAAAAAACTGCCAGTATGTTAATTTCTTTTTGTTTCTGTTTTTCTGCAGAAAAAAAACTCGAATGTATATCGATTGTAAATTGAGTGCCATCTTTCTGCAGGAAAAAACAAACAAACATGTTTTTCCGCAGGAAAATGTCGACTTTTCTGCAGAAAACCAGTTTTTCTTCAGAAATAGTGGTTTTCTGCAGAATTTTTTTTCTGTATTTTGCCATCTCTCGCCAATGATAGATGCCTTCTCCTCGTATATTCCGTTCTCTTCGTACACCTTCAAGTCACGTGGTTTACCTCCCGGTGTAAACGCCCACACCATCTGGTCTCGCGCCTGACCTTCTGCCAAATACTCTCTCGAATTTCTTCTTCATCAGGTACCGACCAGTCAGTGGCTACAAAACCCAGCAAACAAGAACAATAATAATCCTTATCCCGGAAACCAAAGGAGTGCACTCCCTTCGTCGACACCCTTCTTACTCACAGTTACCTGCCTTTTTATTGCTCGTTTTTGGCGACTGAATTGCACGGCCTTCACGCATGCGCTAAGTGTATCATTTAAATCGAATGGCCGGTTCTGAATGAAACGAGTATGGTCTGCTAGTCTCGTTTTTCACGTTGTTTCTCGAATGTTCTCCCGACAAACAAAGGTCTTTTTGGCAGTCTGGCGGGCTGGACTCCAGTGGCTAATGTTCTGTGGCTTGGTTCCACTTCATGTTCAGTGGCGTGCAGTTCCTGTTTGCCTTGTGCTGGATGACGCTTCTGGTTTCTTGCGTTATGTTTTTGCATTACACTGCCAGCACCGTGTGTGGTCCCGAGGGCAGCGCGTGCGTGGATTAGGTGACTGTGATAATTCCTGTTGTGAGTGATGAAACCACAGGCGAAGGGAGAGCACTCGTGTGTGCATCCTTGATAGCACAGATGCTGGGTCGGATGGAACTAATTTGAGATACTTCAAGGCCGGACATTCACTAACGCCCCCTCCCTCCCCCCCCCTCCCCCCCCAAAAAAAAATAAATAAATAAATAAATCAAAGAAACAAAAAAAACAAAAAAACCGCACCACCAACAACAAACAAACAAAAACAAACAAACAATACAAACAAACAAGATGGCCACCAACCCAATATGTTGTTTCCATTTAATCACCTGATGTCGTCACGGTCGTTCTTTTGTAATGCCATGTATTCGGGAGGACACACACACACACACACACACACACACACACACACACACACACACACACACACACACACACACACACACACTACACACTCTCTCTCTCTCTCTGAATGGAAACAACTGACCGGGCTTGTCAGACCAATCTTGGTTTTGGAAGAGAGACGTCAAGTTGTTTTCTTTGAAATCTATGACGTTTTCCTCATTGGGATGACGCATAATACATTTGACGTAATAACTTTGACTCGGATACAATTCTTGCAATGAAAGCAGCCCCATGAAAATTGAAGTGTTGCTGCTGCGCAGTGTAAAGATCGAATTTATACCGGCTCAATGTGTTTAACAGACAAGTCAGCGCGGCAAACGTTTTTTCACTATGTGTTATGTCTGCTGCGCGCGCGCGCACACAGACACACACAGACATACGCGCGCGCACGCACGCACGCACGCACGCACACAGACTTGCGCGAGCCGCGTTTGTGCATGTGCTCCATTGAGACCTATGTGGTGTTCTCTCACTCTACTATGCTATTGAGTGAGAGTCAGTGGGAAAAACAAAGCTCGCTACATCAATGAAACTCCCGCTTTCCCCGTCTACAAATAGAGAACTTCCGAAAAGTGACGACACACCCTCAAGATATGCCAGCATCACGTCAATCAAACATGACGTCGGCAGACTGACGCTGATACAGTTTTGCGTCAGTGCGCGCGTGCCTTTTCTGCGATGTTTGTGAGGCGTGTGGCTTGTAGAGGAAATGTGCTTCGAGTACAAATTTTCGAGTCAACTGACGACAACGGCTGCAGTGAATTTTTCTAATTTTTTTGTATATTTTTTATGGCACCCCAGGCTCATTATCTATGTATAGTAGGAGCGATTTTGAGATCTAAAGTGTGTTCACCAGCACTTTCATTAGGTACGGCTTACGCCAAAAGTATAAAAGTGACAACCTCCAAAATTCACTCAGTTGAGAGTCCGTATTCATGCTATCTATGTCCAAAAAATGGAGTGGTTTAGGTAAATATTACGCCTTTAAACGCCAGAAAGCCACTGTTTCTGAAAAGGGCGATAACTCGCAAATCATGTGTGCAATCGTACCTGGATCGGGCCTTCTATTCAACAATCTTGATTCATTTAGAAACCCCAAATTTGAAATCGATCAGTTCAGTATTTTCGGGGAAATAGGCATCTGAACTGGGTTCACATGCAATGTCAACTCAGGCTCGGTTTACATGAAAACTATAAGAGCGACCATTTTCTAGTAGTAACTCTGTTCAGAGTCCGTATTCAAGCTATCTACTGCCAAAAAATTGAGTGATTTAAATAAATATTACGCCTGTACACGAAAGACAACCAACTTGTCTCAAAAGGGCGATAACTCCCAAATCACGTAAGCAATCATCACACGCTTGAATCGTCTAATGTAACATTTTGATATATTTGGATACCCCAAATTTGAAGCCATTCGGTTGAGTATTTTCCAAGAAACGGGCCTGGACACAATTCACACACACACAGCCGCACACACATCCGCACAGACGGCACTCACTGAGGAGGAGAAGTGCGTTCAGAACATCATACGCGTCAGCATCGGAGACGCACGCTTCTTACGTCATTGTCAGAGTTACACTTGCAAAATCGTCTCTGCGGGAGATCGGCAGTGACGTGCGTTTGTACCACAGATGCTTGCCTATGAACGTGGAAATTTTAGCCCGTCCTATTATGTTGTTTCCATTACTATGGAAACAACATAAAAACAGACAAAAAAATGACGGCTGATCTAAAACACGCAGAAGACCAGCTGCCTACGGCACTCAAAATGTCCCTATTTATTTTCGCAAGAGGTCATCTACAAAATTCATGCAATTTACAGGCAGACTGACTTTGTTGGTGATTGTCTGCTTTCGGACGTTGGTGAATTTCCGGCCTTGCAGCATTTCATAGTATTTACATCCGACCCAGCACTGCGCTATCGAGGATACACACACAAGTGCTCTCCCTTCACCTGTGGTTTCATCACAATAGTTCAATGTATTTCATGATTATTTACTTCCGACCCAATTCGTTTTAGTTTGTGGTCCTGGCCACAGTTGTCAGGACTAAATATCGATTCTATCAGGGACAACCACAGAAGTAAAGAGATAGACGCATCGCCGCACGCTGCCACCGCTGCTTGCGAGTGTCGCTATCGCGGCCATATTACTAATACCAGAACTCAGAGGCTCTGTGTATAGGACGCCTCGTTCGAAATACAAAGTTCTTTAGAAAGACGTCATCAGAAATGTGACGTAAGATAAAGCGGACCAATGCTATGCGCGCTATGTAAACAGCTGATAGCGTCTGGCCAATGCTATGCGCGCTATGTAAACAGCTGGCACTTCCAGGTACTAGCAACATGGCGCGCGGCGGCGTCACTTTTCCGGCACCGCGGTGCGTCTATCTCTATACGTGTGTGGGGACAACTCCCAACGATGTGCAGCATCCTTCTAAAAATCGCCAGGCAACATTTTCTTTTCTTTTTTTTTTCTTCTTTTCTTGTGCAATATTTGTATTAAGACCAAATATTCACCAGCCAGTTTGGGTTTCTCTTCCGCTATTATCATGGCTTCAGTGTCAGGTGTGATTGTTCTGCTTGTGACAACTGTATGGAGAACCAGTGCGGACAAATAAAAATTATGTAGGGTTCTGTGATACAGCTGGCAGAGAAACTGAAACATTGACTAATGCCGACAGTTTCCTTTTCACAGGCAACGAGTGTGCTCACAAATGCAGACATATTGTCATGATGATCTTGGTTTTGAATGAGGTGATTGTATCTTGGTTCTACAGAACAAACGTGTGTCTCGATTTTTGAAGAAAGTGTTGTTTTAAAGTTATAGCCTCGTGTTTTTCTGTCCTTGTGAAATACGGCCGTCTCTCTTTTTTTCTTCGTCTGTCTGTCTGTCTGTCTGTCTGTCTCTCTCTCTCTCTCTCTCTCTCTCTGTAACACGGTGTGTAAGACACGATGTCTAACAACTGCATCGTGAAAGAAATACAGCATATCATCATCGTCGTCGTCATCATCATCATCATCATCCGTCATCATCCGTCAGTTTTCGTCATCATCATCCGTCATCCTCTGTGTGTGTGTGTGTGTGTGTGTGTGTGTGTGTGTGTGTGTGTGTGTGTGTGTGTGTGTGTGTGTGTGTGTGTTCTCTAACACTCCAGCAACTACAACTTCCGTGAACGGCAAAACCGGACACACAGCCAAATCCCCGACCGTGCCCGATCGACCAACGCAGCCTGACGTACACGGTTAACGACTCAGTGACGCGCTGTTTATGTCAACCAGCTTTTAAAAGCAGAGGCGAGTCAGTTCTGACAATACGATCTCTGGAGACAAACAACCCCAATGTTGTTTCCGTGTATAGTCTGAGAGGCCCGTTCACTGGCTAACCCGATACCTTATCCTGACGTTGCGCAGCACTAAAATGCCGACGGGAAATCCAAGTATTGTGGCTCAGTCAAAAACCCGGGCCATTGGATATCACGCTGGGCCAGGGTATGATATTTTTTCATATTTAGCGTCAGTGTTTTGTAGATCGACCATTCATAATACACGGACGTTGATAGCACCTGATGGTGCAGAACCGCACAGGGATTGGGCGGGGGGGGGGGTGGAGAGAGAGAGAGAGAGAGAGAGAGATTGAAATAACTTTATTTGAAAACGGCGGAAAAACAAGCAAACAAATAAACAAAAAAGAAAATGATCGCACATACTTAAAACTGACACATGAAATTTCACACACACACACACACACACACACACACACACACACACACACACACACACACACACACACACACACACACACACACACACACACACACACACAATTACCGCATGCATGAACTAGTATGTCTATATATAATGTAAACGTATGGTACCTACTCTTTATCATTATTTGTTATTTGTTGGCTAATAGATATTTGAAGAGAGAGGGGGGGGGGTGATTGGGGGTTTAACGTCCTTTTCCACCACATGATACGGGTGATATCAAAGACGGGGCAACGATGAAAAAGCCAGCACAAATAGAGAGAGAGAGAGAGAGAGAGAGGCAGGGGGGGGGGGGTGATGTAAGACTATTGACGGCTAAACTAAGCCCTCTGATGATTTAACTGCAAATGTGTAACGACTCTAATTGACAGACATGGGAAGAAAGGATGGGATGCCCTATGGCGCACGTCGCAGTGATAGCGTTGCACTCTTTTAACTGAATTACGTTGTTGCTTGAACGAGCGTGGGTATGACGCATGTTTTTAAGGGGAGCCGGGGTGGTCGAATGGTAGAGCGTTGGACTTCTAATGCTCGGGTCGTGAGTTCGATCCCGGCTGGGGCCAAATATTTGTGCTGGCTTTTTCATCGTTGCCCCGTCTTTGAGTATCACCCTATGTGGTGGAAAAGGACGTTAAACCCCCAAACACCCACCCCCACCCACCCACCCACCCCACCCCCGCATGTTTTTAAGGAGCGTTATTCAGCTTCACTTGGATCCTTTATTTTTTCTTTCTTTCTGCCCCCCCCCCCCTTTTTTTTTTTTGGTACACACAAAATATATACACGAACTTCACACATGGCATAGTCGTAAACAGACCATCCTAACATATTTACACACACACACACACACACACACACACACACACACACACACACACACACACACACACACACACACACACACACACACACACACACACACTTGTGTCCTATTCTTATATCAATATTCATCCAGCTTGATAAAAAAAAAATACAGAAATCAGATGTTTATTGTTTTACTATGGAGGGAAGCCCGACCCTCGAGTAGGACAATAGTGTCGCCCGGACTACAGTTTCCACGAAACCACAAGTCAGGCAGACTGATACAACTTTTACAAGATTTATGTGTGACATCCGTGAAGCAAACACGTGAATCAAATGTCGCCCGCGTACGGTATAGACAAATGTCACTGCTGTACATAATAAATCGTGCGATGATCATGACGATATTGGCTTTCAACGCGTCGCTGAAGTCGTTAAAAAAAAACACGCCTCTGATTGAGAACTGTGGCAATCGCTCCCGCGACATTTCACGCTTGACTGAAGGGCAGGGGGGTCAGCTAAGTTTTTCAGTAAAATGATACAGAATGATATAAAATGATAGTCGTATCATATTCATATCAGTGAAATAGGTCGACGCCAAGCCAGACAACACGCCCTTTCTACTCACCACACAAGCAGGGGGGTTTAGTTTCATACTTAAAATGTGAATACAGTAAAATACATTACAAAATCCTCATAAACTGACATCTGGCGTGTTATTAAAGAAGCACATGATAGGTTTGATCTATCCTCGCACCCATCCCTTTCAAGTATCACAATTCTGATCGACTGATTATGTGAATGTTCCCTGTACAGTTAAATCATGGTATGTGAGTATTGCACAATTAGTGCGGTTATGGGAGTGCTGGCAGTAAATACTGGGGTGTGGGTGGGGAGGTGTTTGAGAGTTTCATGCTCACGTATGGGTGATATCAAAGACGGGGCAACAAGAAAAAGGCCAGCACAAATATTTGGCACCAGCCGGGACTCTAAGAGAAAGACAACAGTTGCTCAGCTGAGTTGAAATACTTTATTGTGCACTTTGGTTAATTCTTGTACAAGTATTGATGTGTATAAGAATGTCTGGTTGTCACTATCAACTTTGAATGGGCCTAAGGCCTATCAATAAACAATTCTGATTCTGATTCTGACCCGAGCATTACGAGTCCAACGCTCTACCATTTAAATACAGGGGTATCATCGATAGAAGCCACGTATGGGGCGAAGGAAAAAAAATCATCTTCATGTGGTGAAAATTAGCTTCATGCACTCTACCCACACAGGCGTAAGGACGATAATTGACCGTGGGGTCATGTTTGGTGTTGATTTGGGGAACCCTGTTCAGCGAGTGTGCTAGTTTGTAATGATTATTGTTGTCATGAAAAAGCGCGATTTTCGCGATTTTTGTACTTTGTAGCCCAAGGTGCATGCTAGGGGCCGCAACAAGAGGCAAGCTGCCAGTGAAGCTGGGATTATTTTTTTTTTGCGCTGGAGAGCATCCACAGCGACGCGAGCGGATCTGGACCAAGCGGCTTTCTGGCCTAAACAGAAAGTAGACTAACATTACTGCAGTGAGTGAGGCCTGAGCGGAAAGGAGACATTCAGTTTTGTTTAAACTCCTGTCAGGTGCGTGCTCTTGAATGGTCTGTGTGTGATAATTTTTGTTTGTAGATTGAAGCACTTTTTTGGGGGGGGGGGGGGTGACTATGATGCCTGAGGCTAATAGGGAATAAATTATATAGGCATTTTAATAATAATAATAATAATAATAATAATAATAATAATAATAATAATAATGATAATAATTACTGTATAGGCGCTTTACCCAATTTCATTGAATCGGCTCAAAGCGCCGCGAACTGAACCCATCACGCACGTTCACGTGAATCACATGCATTCTCTCACACATTGGACACAAACACATTACAATCACGTGGTGCGAAGGGTCAGCTGAGCTACTTAAATTTCGGAATTTAGACTTGCACTTATTTTTCTAATTTGGTGGACTGAACATTTCCAAAGCAGAGGTGGGAGGAAGCCGGAGTAAACGGAGAGAACCCCCGACGATCGGCCCGAATGAACGAATGAATTTTGAGACCTCGTGCAACTGTATCCTTTGGTCACATGAGAGGAGCCGGGATAGCCGAATGGTAGAGCGTTGGATTCTCAATGTTCGGGTCATGAGTTCGAATCCCAGCTGGGGTCAAATATTTGTCCTGGCCTTTTTATCGCTGCCCCGTCTTTGACATCACCCTTATGTGGTGGAAAAGGACGTTATAAACCACCATTCGCCCACTCAACCACCCGCCCACACATGAGTACCCACCTACCCACCCACCTATGTGCTGCCTTTTCTGTGATGTCAGCCTTGTGAGGTGGAAAAGGACAGTATTCCCCATTACCACCCACTCCTAAACCAACCACGCCATGATTCAAAATACAAATCACTAAAAGTATCGCACAACAGTCCCTTAAATCGCACAGTACGGTTTCCTCTCATGGAATGACATGGCTCATCTCACGCTCTATACATTACACTAAAGCAACATCCCTTAAAAGGTCTGCAATCTCGGCAAAAAGCCACAAACAGTGAGTTAAAAAAACAAACAGAAAAACACCTATCCCACTCTGCCCAAATGCACAGTCAACACTGTCACAGTTACAGAGTTTTCAGCGTCCCTGAACTGAACCCCTATACAAGCCAAGGGAAGCCTGATTTCACAGCTCAGTTTGCGTTTTTTGACATTGAGCGAGAAAGGTCACAGTGGCTAGTCTTCTCGTGCAGCACACAACACCCGCTAGACGCTGTAGCGACGTGTCTCGCTCACTAACCAAAAGCACAAAGAAGTCACTGCAAACTCACGCTCTGGTTTTATAAGCGTCTCCTAAGCGTTGAAAACTCTGCAACTGTGACAGAGTCGCCTGCATTATGCACAGTTGCAGGAGTTGCATTAAAATAAAAAGAAAAAGAAAGAAACAAAAAGTTTGCGGCTTTTTGTTGAGATTGCAGACCTTTAAGAACTTCTCCCCCCCCCCACCACCCTCACCCTCCACTACACGCTCAGTCAAAAATCCGCCATCTAGCGCTCAGCTAAACAGGCGTTTTGGAATTTGACTGAGCGGGTCACGTCCATTGCTGCATTTCGCGGCATACCGGAAGACCGCTTGCCATCTTCGTCACAGCGTCACTTCCGTTGCAGAGGCCTGCACGTGGAGCCGGCAAAAGGGCGCGGAGGCACAGTTTCGTAAAACGCCCATAGAACGTTGGTAATCACATGGAGATGCTCTATTTCAGTTCAGTTTGACGCGTGGACTTTAGATTTTTTTCCCGCGTTTTTTCGTGCTGTCCTTTCATTATAGCGAAGTCGTTTGTGTCAAAACTAAAGCGCGCTTGGCTGCAGCAAGCTGAACCCAGCACAGACTTATTTGCCTAGGGCTACAAGTCGCCCTTGGTCGTCTGACACAATCTGAACCGACAGCAGTGTTCGTCACTGTCACTGTTGACTCAATATCCGTACAAATGAATCACACGAAGTGGCAGAGAAAAGATGGACGTTTCCGAAAGCAGAGAAGCAGAAGCAGCCGGTGTAACGGCAAATTTGGCCATGACACCCACCAGTGCGTTAACGAAGTGAACAAGGTAAGAAACTGTAGGAGACGGTAGAATTGGGGAATACCGCAGGGGGTTGCAATGGCTGCAGTGATGGGGATGGGAGTGGGGGGGGGGGAGGGGTCAGGGTGGGTGAGTGTAAGGGCAACAGCAAGAAATGAACCGCAATTTGGTAAGAGGGCCTAAGCGCCACGATTTTAATAGACAGTTAGGCCCTGTTGCGATTTCACCGTCGTAAAAGAAGTCAGCGCACTGATATTTAGCAAAGGCTTTAGTTATAATGAAGACGAACGGAGGTGTTAAGAAAAATGCAGCCCGGAGAGGTTCCAGGGAAAAGTAATTTCATTTGTCACCAAAGTCCACCAAAACGCTTGGCGAGTTTTTAAACGGGCAACAAAAGAATAAGGAATGCAAATTGCGCGTCGGGGTGGGGGGGGGATGTTTGGGTGTTTAACGTCCTTTTCCACCACAAACTGGTGCTTACGCGACGGTCACCGACCGAAGGAGGGAGGGGGATGGGGGGGAGGGGGATGGGGGGAGGGGGAAGCACCAGGAGGGAAACTGCTTGGGATTGCCATCGATAATTATGGTAGAAATCCCTAGCAAGCAAACCTCTCTGTCTGTCTGTCTGTCTGTCTGTCTGTCTCTCTCTCTCTCTCTCTCTCTGTATCATCAACACATGCCACGTATGTTTTGATTTGTTTATCGTGTGTATTTTTCTGTCCTTTATTTCCCTTAGATAGTTTATACCTTTTTACTTCTTTTTTATGTTGTCTTTTTTCAGTACCTTTAATGTAGAATAGCAGGACAGCGTGTAAGATAGGCAGCAATGCCTAAATGCTCTGTCCTGAATTTAAAAAAAAAAAAAAAAAAAAAAACACGTTTCATCATAATCATCACCATCTCTCTCTCTCTCTCTCCACTGACGTTCCTGATTTGTTCCATCTATGATACCAATACCCCCACGGCAATAGGACTTCTCAGGATTAAGGATTCCACACCTAAGACGCTATGCATTCAGAAAACACCTCGCCAGTATGATGAAACGGCTTTCCGACCAGAGCTGACTATTCACAGACAGACAGAACAGAATGATTTGGAAACCCCATCGGCAGTGGATTTTATTAGGGCCTCAACCCAACGGCTAGTTGTCGCCTAGTCTGGGTCCGAATAGCGACAAGGGATTTTAATCTAAAAGCGACTGAGAGGAAGACACAGTACGTAAATGTCTGTTTTCAATCTTCGTCTATTGCTAGACGTATTTCACTTTGGACGGTCTGTGTAGCCGAGTCTGTCGGAATGTCTCTAAGGTATCAGTATTGGGCGCTTCAGCACAATAGAGTTATGACCGGAACTGTAGAAAATAATAATCATGAGTTCTTTCAAAATGTTGTGTGCCACTGCAGGGTCCTGTTTCCAAAAACTGAATGACTCATATACATACTCGAACCAAAAGTTAAGCAACTTTTCACAAAACAATATATTTTGTATCATGAGTCATTTAAAAAAAAACTTGTGTACCACTGGAGGGCCCTGTCTTAAAACGTTAATATCATGACTCATGTATAAACTCGAACCAAAAAGTTAAGCAACTTTTCACAAAACAATATATTTTGTATCATGAGTCATTTAAAAAAAAAACTTGTGTACCACTGGAGGGCCCTGTCTTCAAACGTTAATATCATGACTCATATAAACAAAACTCGTACTAAAAAGTTAAGCAACTTGTCACAACACAATGCATTTTGTGTCATGAGTCATTTCAAGAACGTGTGTACCATTGCAGGGTCCTGTTTTTCAAACGTTGAATGACTCATGTATATACTCGAACCAAAAAGTTAAGTAACTTTTCACAAAACAATGCAGTTCTTCACGTGCTAATGCTTTGCGGTTCACAGTTTTAGCTACCAACTTAGTTTTAGCTACCAACTTAGTTTTAGCTACCAACTTAGTTTTAGCTACCAACATAGTTTTAGCTACCAACATAGTTTTAGCTACCAACTTAGTTTTAGCTACCAACATAGTTTTAGCTACCAACTTAGTTTTAGCTACCAACTTAGTTTTAGCTACCAACTTAGTTTTAGCTACCAGCTTAGTTTTAGCTACCAACATAGTTTTAGCTACCAACTTAGTTTTAGCTACCAACATAGTTTTAGCTACCAACTTAGTTTTAGCTACCAACTTAGTTTTAGCTACCAACTTAGTTTTAGCTACCAACATAGTTTTAGCTACCAACTTAGTTTTAGCTACCAACTTAGTTTTAGCTACCAACTTAGTTTTAGCTACCAACTTAGTTTTAGCTACCAACTTAGCTCGCCATGTGTATATTTTCACGGTGCAAGAGGAGAGGGACTATTTGGACGAGATAAAGCTCAAACGGCTGGTCCGCTGTGTGCCAAGGAGGTGCCGGGAGGTAATTCAGACCAGGGGAGGTTATACCCATTAGTGACAGTAGTAAACACGGCGGAAGTGACTGACTGACTGTGTGTGGATGTGACAGACAAGCATCTGTTTTTCATGATAAAGCCCCAAAAGTGGGCGGCAGTTTTGGTTTTTGATTTCTGCGCACTTTCAAATTCAAACTTATTTAAAAGAAGTGAAACACTGGAAAACAGTCCCATTTTTGTGGAATAACGTACGGTGCTTTGATTTGACAGTCATGGCTATTGGTGATATTCAGTACGTCAAAGGGAACCTACATGTTGACAGTAAGTACATATGAATTGATTTTATGAGTTTGATTATGATTTGTGAGTTATTGTTGCGGGGTTTTAAATGAGGGTTGCTTTTTTGCTTGAGTTTATATGGCATGTCCTCAAGCTCCGACTGCACACACTTTTTCCAAAGAGGATGGGTGGGTGGGTGTTTGGAAGAGAGAGAGAGAGAGAGAACGATAACGAGAACGATCCTTTATTTTACAGAGAGAGAGAGAGAGAGAGAGGATAGGTGGGTGGGTGGGTATTTGGACGACAGAGAGAGAGAGAGAGGGTGGGTGGGTCGGTATTTGGACGAGAGAGAGAGAGAGGGTGCGTGGGTGGGTATTTGGACGAGAGAGAGAGAGAGAGAGAGAGAGAGCACTCGCACAAAGTGTAAACCACGTAGTATCGCATGAAGAGCTGTACTAATCATCAAGATAGAGTATTTCGAACGCACGGGCGCACTCACGAGCAAAACCGTTCCAAAACATGTTGGCTCAGCAAAGATGGAATAAAGTACCGTCCATTTCAAAATCAACGACACCATTTCCTTTTATCGCGCACGAAATATCCTTTAAAACTGTTTATTTGCATTTCTTGCTTGTTTATTTGTGAGAGAAAAAAGCCTAAAAGTCCATTTGATTATGAAACATACTCAATCTCACGCACGAAACTGGAAGAGGCTGCTGCAATGGCCGGGCCTGCTCAAAAGGCAGAATGCGATGACGTATTTCACACTGCGGTGTCGTCAATGGAGACTGGAATGGGCTGTTTTCCTCTGGTATGTCTCCCTCCCTGGCTCCCTGCCGACAGCCGACAGAGGCGATGCTATCTGTGGGCAGTATTTAGTGGGCCCCAGAGACGCTGAACGCACCTCTCGCGCTGACCGCCACAGCTTTTCTGTCGTTTGGTGGCCACGAGATGTGTCAAGTCAGTGGAGGGGTGGGGGGAAAGGAGATAGGGGGTGGGGAGGGTTAAGGAGGGAGAGGGGTACAGAATGTGTGTGTGTGTGTGTGTGTGTGTGTGTGTGTGTGTGTGTGTGTGTGTGTGTGCGTGCGCGTGCGTGCGAGAGAGAGAGAGAGAGAGAGAGAGAGAGAGAGAGAGAGAGAATAGTGTCTGTCTGTGTGTGTGTGTGTGTGTGTGTGTGTGTGTGTGTGTGTGTGTGTGGTACCGGCGTGGCTTTTGTGTGTGTGTGTGTGTGTGTGTGTGTGTGTGTGTGTGTGTGTGTGTGAGAGAGAGAGAGAGAGGGGGGGGGAGTTTTAC
>JACVVK020000188.1:925000-1030000 GCA_018292915.2 Batillaria attramentaria | reverse complement strand
AACGACCGTGCACCATGCCTCTTCTTACTGGTGTCGTCAGTTGAAGGGAGCCGCAGACGGAGAGAACTTGCAGACCGCAAGTTGCGCGCTGGCTGGTACACAGGATTCAGTTCCTTCAGTACGTGGGGGCAGTGTTGTGGATGCAGCAGTATGTCAAGGAGAGGACTTTGTGGTCGATGCGCTGCTGTACAGGGAGCCAGTGAAGTGCCTTCAGAACAGGGGTGATGTGGTCAGTGACTTTGGTGCGGGAGACAATTAATTACAAATAATATAGTCTCTGTATTTCAATACACGGTAAATACTTGAAGAGCTGCAATTTGTATGTTGCTACCAACAGAGCTTTTTCGAGCACACCTTACAAAATGCTCACGATTTGCTCTGAGAGCATTTCAGTATATAATACCGTTACTAGTCCTGCTTTTTGGAAGAGCTGAATTATACAATGTCACTACCATCAGGTCTTCCTCGAGGAAGCCTGACGAAAATCTTCTTGTTTAGTGTGATGGTGACTCGAAGTTAGTGCATATTAGAACTATCATAAACCATACTTTGTTTATTTCTCAGCGAAATGATGTCGCCAGCTGGTACTATTTGATCTTTGTCATTTCGATCAAGTTCACATTAAAAAACATTGTGGGAGCTCCTCTGTGACCTAAAGTCAAAGGCTTCGCATCAGCACGTGTGTTATAAAATCGAAAATGAGATCGTAAACTGAACTGCAAATTTACCTCTAGACGGCGATGCCTTGCCATTAATTTTGTCTGGAAAATGATATGGATTATTTCAGGCTTTTTGTATAAGGTGAATGGGACCTCTTACAAGAACTGTTCATGCACCCACAAAGTAAAGACGTACAGCATTTTACAGTTAAGTCCTGGGTCAAAGAGAGAGAGAGAGAGAGAGAGAGAGAGAGAGAGAGAGAGAGAGAGATGATGATGATGATGATGATGATGACGATGAAACTTTATTTTATCAACGGTAAAAGTTTTGACAGAAATTCGCCAGTTTGCAAACTTGCCGTTGCTAATGCTACAGAGACTATCTACTTAAACAATAAAAAAAAAAGAATAGTAATATTAAAATAGAAAAAAAAATATTTAAAAAGATAAATCAAAACAGAAGATTATGCACTAAACTACAGGAAACAAAACCATAGAGAAAAACGTCCATCAGGTCGACACACACGTGCGACCTTTGCAAACTCAAATCATAATGAAATGGCATTGGATATTTACAGAGAGAGAGAGAGAGAGAGAGAGAGAGAGAGAGAGAGAGAGAGAGAGAGAGATTTCTCTTGGGCAGACTTGAGACATACGCAAGAAAACTACTCTCTTATTAAATAATTATCTGCCCAAATTATGGAAACCAAAATCACTGGCTCCTCAACTTCTTTCAAACTTGTCTTTAATCTAATTTGGAGACGGTCGGAAAATATGCTAGACATGAACAAGTGTAGACGGTAGACTTGCAGACGATTCAAATGGCAGCGAATGGATGTTGTTCTTTGTTTTTTTGTTTGTTTTTTCGAAATATTTTAAAGACTGGTTTACGTCCAAGTATCATAGTATGTTCAAAACCAATCCGGGGAATCACTACACTGACTCTCTATCTGTCTGTCTGTCTGTCTGGCTCTATCTGTCTGTCTGTCTGTCCGTCTCTCTCTCTCTCTATCCTGCACTCACACACACACACACACACACACACACACACACACACACACACACACACACACACACACACACACACACAGCACATACAGACACACAGCACACGCACACGCACGACAAACGGAAAGCAGCACACATAGGCACTTCATTGGATAAATGAATCATAGCCAGCATAAGTGCATTAAAATGTCTCTCTGCTTTGCGAAAAAATTATTCATGTTAGTGTGATCACAGGAGGCATGCCGGATTACTGACAAGCTGAAAGAATGTTCTAGACTATTTAATTTTATAAACATCTGTGAATGAAAAGTTTGCAGAGCTGCATCACCGATGATTCCATTAAAGGGTCTGCTAAATAATTATGGTCTCACAGGATTTTTTTTTAAATTTTTAATTCGTTTTGCTTGGATCCAGAAAATAACTGTGAAGACAAATCAAGACACAAAAATCTATACTGGCGGACCTGTTGAAACGCACGCAGCATTTCAGCGGCGAAAATCGTTGAAAAAGCCTTAGCGAACACGCACGCAGGTAGGCAGGCAGGCACACACACACACACACACACACACACACACACACACACACACACACACACGCACGCACGCACGCACGCACGCACGCACGCACGCACGCACGCACGCACGCACGCACAGAGTCAAGAAGTTGCACTACTTCCACTGACCAGTTGAACAACTCACAACAGCGTGTCATTACCGTGTACACCGACGATATATTAAACAAACCAACTTAATTTTAAAAGTTAATCTTTCAGACAAATGCTACTGTTTTTCTGTGTACACCGATGATATATACAACAAAACAACTTCATTTTAAAACTTAATCTTCCAGAGAAATGCTACTGTTTCCCTATGTCTAATCGACTTAAGAGGGCTTCAGACCAGCCTACAAGCTAGCCAGCTCGGTACTTTCCTTTGACATCCTGTTTGACAGTAGCTGTAAAACCTGGAAGCTGCATGTTCAGGCTACAGAACACAGATGCAAATTTCGAGGAAAACGCTATATATTCCTCTTAAACATAACGTTGCATATGACACCCTAGAAATGCTTTAAAATTCACCCCCCCCCCCCCCCAAAAAAAAAATAAAAAAATAAAAAAAATAAAATAAAATAAAATAAATAAATAAATAAATAAAATAAAATAAATAAATAAATAAATTAATTAAAAAATTAAAAAATAAAAAAGACAAAAATCCGGGAGCGAAAGACTCATATGTAGAGTATATTTCAACAAATTCCAATAAACCTTTTTCCTTTTTTTTTTTTTTTTTGGCAATGTTGGCAGCGACCACATACCCCCTCATTCCTCTGTCGTCTGCTGGCTCCTGTGCCAGCCGCGCATGAATACAAATAGTCCACAAGCAAGGCTCATTTTCCCCTAATTTTACTATTACCTGACATAAAACTTATTTACAAAGTATTTACAGTAGTTAAATTAACAATTCTTTCATCTTTAAACCGTTCGGGTTGCGATAGTAATGTGTTTACAAAAAGCATTTTCTACTGTCTGCAAAGTATGGACATACAAATAAGTAGCGAAATTCAAGCCGCTGCAGTGCTAGCCTGGTAAAGTCATTGTGAGTTCACAGGATTTCCTGTGTCGCTGCAAGCTACGGCTCCACCTGTACAAGTTTCCGCAAGGACATCTAAACACGACACCTTCATGGTCTGTTTTCTTGTGGTCCCCTATGGAAGCTCTGCTACAGAAACGTTTGTTGCACTGCTTGCACTCATAACCCTGCTGGCATCGCCTCTCGTGATCTTGACGATATCTGCGAACACCAAAACTTTTGCCGCACTTGGCGCAAGCGAAGGGTTTACTGCTCGCGTGTTTTGAAATCAAATGAGAGCCCAGTGCGTCTGCAGAGGTGAACGTTTTGTCGCAACCTGACTATGGGCAGATCAACATGTCCTCAGGTCCCGCATGTTTTAACCGTCTGTGGCGGTCGACGCTGAATTTCGACGCAAACGAGCAGCCACACGTGTCGCATAAAAGCGCCGTTTTCCCTCTCAGCGGCGGCTGTTCTGGCGTCTCAGCGGCAGCCCTTTACAGCGCGTGTGATGCTGGGGTCCCAGACTCGGCCCAGGCTTCCCCCTCCGTCTGCATCTGGATCAAACTTCCGTCCAAGGCACCAACCTCCATCCTGCCGGACAAACTCAAAACATGTTCAGCGAAAGCACAGTCCACGACGCACTGAAGATGCAGGGTGGGTAGGTGGGAGTTTTACATCCTTTCCCACCACGTATGGGTGATATCAAAGACGGGGCAACGAGAAAAAGGCCAGCACAAAATACGTGGCCCCAGCCGGGATTCGAACTCACGACCCGAGCATTGGGAGTCCAACGCTCTACCATTCGGCTATCCCGGCTCCCCCACTGAAGATGCAGCATAAATACCCCGACTGAATTGGTAAGAGGACTGGGTGGGTGTTTGGGGGTTTAACGTCCTTTTCCACCACATACGGGTGATAGCAAAGACGGGGCAACGATGAAAAAGCCAGCACAAATATTTGGCCCCAGCGGGGATACAAACTCACGACCCGAGCTTTAGAAGTCCTACGCTCTACCATTCGGCCCCCGGGACAGTGGTCATTAAAGATACTGTTACATTAACAGTGCTGTTATTAATCGAGTTCAGCTGTGTGTGTGTGTGTGTGTGTGTGTGTGTGTGTGTGTGTGTGTGAGAGAGAGAGAGAGAGAGAGAGAGAGAGGGTGGGTGGGTGTTTGGGGGTTTAACGTCCTTTTCCACCACATAGGGTGATATCAAAGACGGGGCAACAATGAAAAAGCCAGCACAAATATTTGGCCCCAGCCGGGATCGAACTGACGACCCGAGCATTAGAAGTCCAACGCTCTACCATTCGACCACCCCGGCTCCCCGCGAGAGAGAGAGAGAGAGAGAGAGAGAGAGAGAGAGAGAGAGAGAGAGAGTTTCATCTGTAGCAGTTTTGATAGTATTATCTGCTTCCTAAAGCTCCAAAAGCGAAATGTTACGTAGTTTGCACAAATTCAGAATCAGAATAAGAATCAGAATCAGTTTTAATTAATTGCCAGCGGCACTCGATCAGCTCGGTTTTGCGCCAGCGCTGTTTTGCACAGCGTATTACACCTAGCACCGCTACAGCGATCTTCTCTGCACAGCGTATCACCAAACGCGCCACAGCGATCTTCTCTCCACAGGGTATCACCAAGCACCGCTACAGCGATCTTCTCTGCACAGCGTATCACCAAGCACCGATACAGCGATCTTCTCTGCACAGCGTATCACCAAACGCCGCTACAGCGATCTTCTCTGCACAGCGTATCACCAAACGCCGATACAGCGATCTTCTCTGCACAGCGTATCACCAAACGCCGCTACAGCGATCTTCTCTGCACAGCGTATCACCAAGCACCGCTACAGCTGTCTTCCCTGTACAGCGTATCACCAACCTGAAATGCACGTTTTTTGCTCAAAAGAGACTAAAACAGCGCGAGTTAACTGCTGACGGCTACTTGTTTAACCATCAGCAAATTTTGAGAGGCGTGTTTGGTGCGGTGTGGATGCGTTTGAGCACCAGAATCGGCCCGGACGGATCCGCCTCGCGATCGATCGAAGTTTGCACATTACAGTCTCTCAGATATCGCCTGATTATTCACACTCACCGCCACTGTTGGACCTTCACCTGCTGCCTGTAGGTGCGCCAGTCTCTAAGAGTTTAGAAGATGCTGAAAGTATGCCTAGCTCACGTGTACTTTGTCAGATGCAAGCCTAAACAGTAAGGCGATGTCTTTTTACCTACGTATCACAGCCTGCATAGCCTATCACAAGGCCAGGGAGTTATTTACCCACCCTGATTCAAGAGACCGAGAATTCTAATAGCCAGCTACTGTGGCCTTGACCCATGTCACAAGTGAGCCAAGGAGGCTTCTGCCTCTCTAGTGTTTGTGTTTAGGGCCGCGTTGCTTACGCAAATGCGCTCGCGGGCGCTTGCGGAGGACGCTTTTCCTCGTTGGGAAACGGCCAATTAGAAAAAGGCGCTTTCAAAATGGCGGCTGAATCACGAACACGGTTGTTGGCAAGGCTGAAAAGGAAGAAGAAAACTCTAGTGCTCGCAGCTATTAGTCATCTTTTGAGCGCAGAAGACGACGTTTTTGAGGAGGAGCAATAATTACTGGCTTGGAGCATGACTATACCGCTAGTATGCATGTTCTGCTCGATGCAAAACGGAGACGTAAGGCACCCCTACGTACTCACTTTGACCACTCCTTCCCCACAAACACGCACAACATATCCCTGAATGACTGGCGACCACGGCCCGGTGCAATTAGCTCAAATTATTTTCATATACTATTCTGCACAATTACAAGTTGGGACAGAAGGTCTCCATCCACCCGCAAATTCATTTTAAGCCATTTCTTAGTTCCACTTCAACGAGGCCTTCGGTGGGCGCCGCCATCTTTGTTTACATGAAAACTGACCACGTGACCTTTTGCTCGCGGCGAACTACCTTCCCGGGCCGCTCGCTTACGTTCGCTTACGCTCTTCGCGAGCGGTCACGGAAACCGGAAAACTACGCGCAGCGATCGCGGACGCACGCGGACGTTTTCGCTAGGAAACCCCCTCTAGATGGCAACAAACTTGCTAAGTTTGATAGCAGAATGTAGAGTAAGATGTGGCGGAAGCTATGACGGTATGTGTAAGGATGTTAGACGTAGAACATAGCAAGATATTTGGTAGTATCTTTAGGTACTCTCATTTTCCCTTCTTCTAGACTACATTGATATTGACTGTGCACCGGGTTTCGATTTGCTGAAAGAAAAATTGGTGTGTGTGTGTGTGGGGGGGGGGGGGGTCCACCACCAAGGGAATTTGGTCTACTGTGGTTCAGTTTCCTAAGCTGCATGGTTCGAATCCATGGTTGGGCAGAAGTTTGTTTGGACTGTTTCTTTCGAAATCGAGTCAAAATCACGTAAAGACTCGTTCAACGTGCCTGTCTCGCCCTCGTGTACCAAGGCACGCACAATTTCAAGTCTGCACTTGAAAGATCCCATTCTTAACGGGAAGAAATTGCGACAGTCAGAAACCATGCATGCATGCCAAAAACAACAAAAAAAAACCCAAATACCCCACCCCCCAAACAAACAAACAAACAAACAAACACCTCCCCCCCCCCCAAAAAAAAAACAAAAACCCACAACTAGCTGCAAGAAACAAACAAACAGCAACAACACACCCCTAAAACCCAACCAACCAACCAACCAACCAACCAAACAAACAAGGAGGAACGGCCCCGTCCTACAAAGTTGTTTCTCCAAACTTCATTTTATTTTGTCTGTTTTGTTGTTATTGCTGCCGGTTCTCCCCTCTCCAAGTTCTACCAATGACACTAGATCCTCTACGACCTCGACCGATTAGCCACATGACTGGAGGTGGGGCCGGGTGGGGGGAGAGAGAGAGCGAGAGAGAGAGAGAGAGAGAGAGGGAGAGAGAGGGTGGGTGGGTGGGTGTTTAGGGGTTTAATGTCTTTTTCCACCACATAAGGGTGATATCAAAGACGGGGCAACGAGAAAAAGGCCAGCAAAAATATTTGGCCCCCCTCTTTCGCGTTCAGGCAAAGCAACATTTCGGGGAGGAGTAACATGGGGACCACTACATATTTTGTTTCAAGTCTAACAAGCGCACCTGATGTCGGACAGTAGGGACGAAGTCTATAGCTTGAGGCATCTGTTCAAATAGAGGCCAACACGGAATGATTTTTTTTTTTACTACTTGATTATCCCTTTCGGGAAATTCGAGCTGCCTCCCCCCCCCCCGCCCGGGGGGGGGGGGGGCAGGGAGGGAAGGGGGGGGGGGGGAGGGGAGCTCGACGCAGCAGTGCAGCGCCACCCAATACCTATCCTATATTTTTTACAATTTTGATGGGGGAGGAAAGCCGGATAACCCGGAGAGAAACAACCGATGAGCCAGGAAAACCCGGTATTACATATCACAAGCTCGACCTGGGCTCGAACCCACGCGTCATCGCCATGACATTGGTGAGGGCCGTTCAGCACCGCAGCGGCTAAATCCGACGCGCTGCCTATTAGACCACCGCTCACCCCAGATACGTAAAACAAAGAAATCGGCAACACACAGAACCTCGATCGCAACAGTTCTGACAGGTATGTACGTATTATCAGAGAATGACAAGCGTCTCCCGGGTACATTGTATTGGAATCCAACCGCTGCCTCTGCACTGAACTATAACAAAACCACACTCATATCCTTAGATGCTGTCCACAGCACCATTTTTCGTTTCGAACAAACCGGCATAAGTTTTCACAAACAGCCCGTGGCCCGCATGCACATTGAGTACTATTCGCGAATAGTCTATTCACGTCTATTCGCGGAAAGCTATTCGGGCCCTTTCCGCGGATAGTGCCTATCCGATTTCGGTATGCATAAGGTCCTATTCGCACCTGAATAGCTCTCCGCGAATTCAACGCCGGAAAAGGGTGAGTTATTTATAGATCCTGGGAAAACCGTGCGTGCTGGAACTTTCTGTTTATCTTAGCCCTCGTCACAAGACATGACGTCTTTTTTTTTTTTTCTACGTCAACGTCAGAGTTAGACTTACGGAGAATGTAGTGTTTGCTAGGTAGCGCAACGTTACAAGCACTTGCTGTAGTGGAGTGAGGGTACTACCACGATTCGCCAGTGTAATGTCGGCTGATACTTCGCGTGTCAGTTCTAGGATGTGGTGCCGTCGAAATCGGAACTTACCAAAGATTTCGTAATCATCAAATATATGTCGAAGGGGTTGATCCTGTCCCGGAAAATTCTATTTCGGCGCAATTGTCGTCGCTGTCTCGCTTGCAAAAACAAAATCGCCGCCATATTTATTCGCGAATAGGCCGGCTATCGGACCCTCCGAGGTGCGATAACTTTATTCGCGAAATGTTGAATAGGATAGGCTATCCGATTTGACGTGCATACCAAAATCGTCCGCCTATCCACTCGAATAGACCCGAATAGGCGTTATTCGCGAATAGTACTCAACGTGCATGCGGGCCCAGGCGTAGACGCAAGAGACATGTCAACTTGGGAGCCGCGATTGATATAATGTTGAGAAAGACATCTTTTTTCTTTCTTTTTTTTGGGCTGCCCCAACTCTTTGCCAGCTCCAGTGGTGTCCTCCCAGGTCATGGGTAGAATCCACGGAGGGCTCGGAAGCTGGGACAATTTTTATTATGCATGATGATGGAGATGAGGATGATAGTAAGATGATGCTATGGAGGTCCATGTGGTTTGGGACTGCGGGACAGGGCCGCATTCCACGCTTCCTGTCATAAATGTCCCGGGAACTACGGCACCTGCGGTGCCGGCCGTGTAATCATCCACATCATAAGACGTGTCATACTAAGGGAAGCACCCCCAAAGTCGCACCCGTGAAGTGGGTGAAACTCGGCTGTGTGGCAACAGCCTCCCCATCGGGCCATTAGCACACCCGCTCTGAGCCCGCATGCACGTTGAGTACTATTCGCGAATAACGCCTATTCGGGTCTATTCGAGTGGATAGGCGGACGATTTTGGTATGCACGTCAAATCGGATAGCCTATCCTATTCAACATTTCGCGAATAAAGTTATCGCTCCTCGGAGGGTCCGATAGCCGGCCTATTCGCGAATAAATATGGTGGCGATTTTGTTTTTGCAAGCGAGACAGCGACGACAATTGCGCCGAAATAGAATTTTCCGGGACAGGATCAACCCCTTCGACAGATATGATGATTACGAAATCTTTGGTAAGTTCCGATTTCGACGGCACCACATCCTAGAACTGACACGCGAAGTATCAGCCGACATTACACTGGCGAATCGTGGTAGTACCCTCACTCCACTACAGCAAGTCCTTGTAACGTTTCGCTACCTAGCAAACACTACATTCTCCGTAAGTCTAACTCTGACGTTGACGTAGAAAACAAGATGGCCACCAGCCCAATATGTTGTTTCCATTCAATGACCTGCTGTAGTCACAGTCGTAGTCGTTGTGTCATGTATGCAGCCCGCGCGCACACGCCGGAACGCAAGCTCTCTGACATCAAGCATGCTGACATAAAGAAAGTACTGAAAACCCTTATCGTGCCTCTATGCACTTGCAAAAACCCAAACACATGAGGTCGTGTGAGCTCGCCTAGCTGGTTGACGTCACAACTTGTTGGCGTATGCGAGGTTCTACATGGGTGAATGAATTCTTGTAATAAAGTCGTTCCCCTTTGACAGAGTTACTTCCCGCAGACCTGACTGACAGACGATTGCTTACTGGTATCGGAGAAGAGACCCCCTCTCTCTCTCTCTCGCCTTAGACGCGCGCTTGCCCGCGGACGCACGCACCCCCCCCTCCCCCTACACACACACACACACACACACACACACACACACACACACACACACACACACACACACACACACACATTATGCAAAGACCTTGGAATCAGAAAGACGCGTCACTCCTGCCCTCGTAAGAGAGACATATAGCGGGACAACGCGAAGAGTTGTCTGCCCGCATTAGCGCGCATCCTAGATCTGGCCCCTATAGTGACAGCATGGCGGAAAGTGGAAAGCGATCACAAAAGCATGCAATTGTGTTCTGCGCCGAATTGTTCAAATAACAGACAAATATAAACGGGGAAATACTTCTTTTGGTATTCTTGTTGAAAAACAAACATTTTTTTTTCGCTTTCTTGTGAAAAAAAGAAAAAAAAGACCTCAAGTGGTACGTGTGCATGCAGTGTAAACTAACAGTAAACACACGCGGCTGACGCAGATACAGCGTAATTTTTTTCCCTGACAACTTTACAAATCACGGTGACTTAAATTGTGCTAGCGTCTACCTGCATCTAAATTCAGAACACACACACAGAACAAAATCATCCGGCTGAACTTCATTCTAACCATTGTAAAACCATATCACAACATAGAATCTGCTGGATCGTCGGTCGCAGATATGATTAATGCTGAGTTAGCAGGACGTATTCAGCGGATGCGTCCATCTTTGGATCTCTCGCACATTCGATCTTTCTGTGTTCCGTACTAGTTTTACTTGAACACATCGAACGAAATGCACTGCGTAGCCTACGTACAGCAGTGAAAGCCAAACTAGATCTTTCGTTCGTCCTCCGGAACTTTGAGAGTACTTATGTTTTCCATAGGCCTAAAACACATGCGAAATATATGGGGGGAGACCACCTGTCAGTCGCTGACATCTTCGTTTTTGTTTATTTTCTTAAAATGTTTTACGGCGGCTAGTGTAGGGTTGGGTCAAACAACTGCGTAGATCTGCGGGATGCGCGCTACAACTCTTACGCGTTGTCCCTCAAAGGGAGGTAAGTGAACTATCTTTATGTTTCCAAGATCTTTGCATTATGCTTCTGAGTGTGAGTCAGTGGCAAAAACGAAACCCACTGAAATTCCCGCTTTCCACATGTCAAGTTGTAGAGACTCTTGCGAAAAGATACTGCATTTCGATGCAAAATAATTTCTAGACCATCCCAGAACATGCTGGTGCAGTAACGTCAGTAGATTACGTCACCTTGGAGAGATTTCGAGCCTTCCAGTAAGTTGAGGAATGTTCTAGATCTTACCTGTTCAGTTCGTAAGCAGCCCTGCACAGCGTTCTGGATTCTTCTTCTTTCATGAATTTGTTCTCCGCGCATATTCTGTTCATAAAGTATTGGAGTTGTAGTCTGTTGTATCCCGTATCATCTCTGCGAGTGCACGATGATGGCGACATAGCATAAGTAAAATACAACACCACGTCTCCAAACAGAGGAATTCCGAAAGAAAGTGGCGAGACACCCCCAAGAAAAAACAGCATCACGTCAATCAAACATGACGCACTTACTTTACGTCAGTGCGCGTGCGTCTCTTCTTCGATGTTTGTGAGGCGTGTGGCTTGCAGAGGAAATGTGCTGTGAGTACAAATTTTCGAGTCAACTGACGATAACGGCTGCAGTGAATTTTTCTAATTTTTTTGTATATTTTTTATGGCACCCCAGGCTCATTATCTATGTATAGTAGGAGCGATTTTGAGATCTAAAGTGTGTTCACCAGCACTTTCATCAGGTACGGCTTACGCCAAAAGTATAAAAGCGACAACCTCCAAAATTCACTTAGTTGAGAGTCCGTATTCATGCTATCTATGTCCAAAATATGGAGTGGTTTAGGTAAATATTACGCCTTTAAACGCCAGAAAGAGAACTCGCAAATCATGTGTGCAATCGTATCTGGACCGGGCCTTCTATTCAACAATCTTGATTCATTTAGAAACCCCAAATTTGAAATCGATCGGTTCAGTATTTTTGGAGAAATAGGCATCTGAACTGGGTTCACATGCAATGTCAATTCAGGCTCGGTTTACATGAAAACTATAAGAGCGACCATTTTCTAGTAGTGACTCTGTTCAGAGTCCGTATTCAAGCTATCTACTGCCAAAAAATTGAGTGATTTAAGTAAATATTACGCCTGTATACGAAAGACAACCAACTTGTCTCAAAAGGGCGATAACTCCCAAATCACGTAAGCAATCATCACACGCTTGAATCGTCTAATGTAACATTTTGATATATTTGGATACCCCAAATTTGAAGCCATTCGGTTGAGTATTTTCGAAGAAACGGGCCCGGACACAATTCACACACACACACACACACACACACACACACACACACACACACACACACACACACACACACACACACACACACACACACACATCCACACAGACGGCACTCACTGAGGAGGAGAAGTGCGTTCGGAACAGCATACATGCCAGCATCGATGACGCAGGTTTTCTTACGTCATTGTCAGAGTTACACTTGCAAAATCGTCTCTGCGGGAGATCGGCAGTGACGTGCGTTTGTACCACAGATGCTTGCCTATGAACGTGGAAATTTTAGCCCGTCCTATTATGTTCTTTCCATTACTATGGAAACAACATAAAAAAACAAGAAAGACGTCATGTCTTGTGACGAGGGCTAAGATAAACAGAAAGTTCCAGCACGCACGCACGCACGGTTTTCCCAGGATCTATAAATAACTCACCCTTTTCCGGCGTTGAATTCGCGGAGAGCTATTCAGGTGCGAATAGGACCTTATGCATACCGAAATCGGATAGGCACCATCCGCGGAAAGGGTCCGAATAGCTTTCCGCGAATAGACGTGAATAGACTATTCGCGAATAGTACTCAATGTGCATGCGGGCCCTGGGTAGGAGCCGACCTAGGTTGGAAAAATCCCGCTTGCCTCGGCTGGGATTCGAACCCGGGTCTCCCGGACCATGGTCCGAAGTGCTAACCACTACACTACGGGGGCCGGTAGGAAGACATCCTTATTTGCAAACACAAAACCGAGTACATCCACAAAATTCCTGATGTCCTTGTCTCGAATGGAAAAATTCGGGGAAAATGTCGAGAAATTCCCAACAAAAGAGCGTTACGTCAATAAAATATGACACCGGCAAAATGGCGCATATAATGTGCGTGAGTGCGCGTGCTTCTTCCCGCGATCTTTGTCGGGCGTGGTTTGTGACCAAAATATGCTTGGAGCGCAAACATTGAACTGACGATAACGGGTGCAGTGAATTTATCGTATATTTTTGTGACATCGAAGACATTGCCTACACACAGTAAGTTCTGTGATCTAAAAAGGTTTTTCCAGCACTTTAAAGAGTACGCACCCAGTCTGTCACAGTGATTGCATAAGTTTCTCAGAGATTACGCGTGATGCCTGTCACTGTGATTTGACGAGTTTATTACAGATTGTCTCTGTGCAAGACGTTTCTGGAACAGCAGTGGGAGAGCGTGTCTTGTGTGTCTCAAAAAGCGTCAGACGTAAGTTTCGCCCCATACTGCAGATGTTCATTGAGCCATTCTACGGATCATGTTCCATGTGAACCCTTCCCATCGATACCTCGTCTTTCCTTGTGGCAGAAGTTTCTGGACCAGCAACGGGACAACGGCTTTTTCCAGATCGTGACCTTTGTGTCCCCAAAAGTGCCTGTTTCATTCTCTCTCCACGTTGCAGAAGTTCATCCAGTCTTTCCAAGGACCACGTGCGCATTTCCACGTGCAGCCTTCCCATCATCGTCTGCAAGAGTTCTTCCGTCTTCCGCTTTCGACGTCTCTCTAGCAGCATGTTGAGCGTGTACAGGAACGGGTTGATGGCCGAGTTGAGTGGCAGCACGAAAATGGCAGCAGCAACATTGACCTCACCGGGTATTGGTGTGTCCTGGGAAGCCAGCAGCCCCATCACACCCACAGGGAACCAGCAGCAAAAGTCGGAGAAGACGATGAGAAGGAGGCGTCGGGCGATGGCCATGTCTTGCTGACGTCTATTTGTCCTGTCTGCAAGTGGGGTGCTACGTACAGCGCGGTAAATGAAGACCTGGCCGATGCCGATCAAGAGAAAGAGGACAAAGTTGAGGACGATGAATGTACCGAAAGCGTACTGCTTGCCAGGGAACTGAAGCCGCGTGACGGGCAGTGGTAGACAGATTCCGGTCTGGCTGTAGAACTCCCATCCAGTGGCCGGCAGTAGAGGCACCACGGCCAGAACAATACCAGTCAGCCACGCCGCACTGCAGGCCACAAGAGCTGAGCGCCACGTCAGATGCAGGTGACGTTTGAGGGGGAACCACAACACCAGCAGACGATCCAGGGTGATGATGCATATCATGAAGGCCGACACCTCGCTGGAGACCAGGGCCAGGAAGCCGACCGCCTGACAGACAGCGCTGTGGGTCCATGTCTCTCTCTTCCAAACATACTGGCCTCTGCGGACAATGCAATTACGTGGCCAGCTGTCTGTTATCACAGGTCTATCCTACCGGTGCTTCATGTTTCTGGCGCTTTATACATGTACACATACTAGACGTGTGCATCTTGACAAGTTGTTTCAAACTTCCGCGGTTTGTAACTTGAAATGACATATTTACATTGTTATTCTCTTCCTTATCGCATAGTTTTAGAGTAACGGCAAGTTCGCAACGTTTCTGGGAAAACGCTTACTGTAGAGAAATTTCACCATTAGTCATCATCTCTATCTATCTCAAACACACACACACACACACACACACACACACACACACACACACACACACACACACACACACACACACACACACACACACACTTTTTGATAGGAGTGAACTTTACCTGTAGAAATCGTCAGCCGAACCGATCATCATGAGGTAGACGCCCATCAGAAAGTCCGATCCACACAGGTTGGCCACCAGCACGCGGAACGCCAAGGACGAACCTTCTGCCTCAAGACACAGCCTGTAGACCAGCACCCCCATGTTGCCCAGCATGGCGAGGAGAGAGAAGATCCAGAGACACACTCGGTAGAAGTCTGAACGCAAGAGGTCGCTACATGATGACAGCTCATCCTCCGGTGCTACACATTTCGTGATTCTTGTGGGTGATTCAGGATAAAGGTGAGAGTATAGGCAACACACACTTTGGTAGTCTGTTTCCAGAATGTGCAGACTTTGCAAACCTTTGAACAAATTTCTGTTGGACAGACTGATTCTGTTGCCTCGTATATCTAAACGCTTTAGTTCTTTCAGCCAAGGAAATATGCTGTCCGGGATTGATTCTATTCCGTTGTTGCTTATATCAAGATGCGTTAACCTCAGCAAGGCCTTAAAACTGTTTTTTGTGAAATGTCTGAGTCGGCAATTTTCCAAACTTAGGGAAGCCAAATAGCTACATTTGCCTACAACGTCAGAGAGTTCTTTGTCGATCTCTGGTCCAATAGGGTTGTTTGAAAGATTCAAATGGGTAAGCAAGGAACAACGGGTAGGCCAATACATCACGTTCAAATTAAATTGTGTTAGGTGGTTGTGACTCAGATCCAGTACCCGCAAACTGACCATCTTCTGAAGGTTAGCGGATCTCAGGCCCGTAGAGGACAAATTCAGAAACTGGATGAAAAACCCGAGATCCCTATAGCCTATCGACTGCAGGGGGTGCTTAGATCCGCTTAGGTCCAGGTACCGCGCTCGTGGGTATTGTCTACTATCATACAAAAGCTCACAAGTATAGGCGTAGCCCTCACACGTACAGTTCTGTGGGCAAATATTACAGTACCGCTCGTCATCCTTCAGAGGGCAGTGGTAGACGCCGTCACAGAGATACTCAGGGTGGATACAGATCTTCGATTTGTAACAGCGGTAGTAACCCGAGCACGTGACACTGCATACAACAGACTTTAATTGAACTGAAAACGAAAAGAAAATGTGAACAAACTGAGAAAGATTTCTCTGAATTTAAATGTGCCATAAAGTTACAGTGTACAATATGTTGAAAGGGCGGGTGTTTTTTTTTATCAATATGAGAATAACTTCATTACACAGCTACTGAACTACTATCCATAATGTATTCTCTAGCCTGAACATGCTGAATTTACAAGTTTTAAAAAATTGTTTCTTCAATAAACTGTCGAAAACAATTAGTATTATTGCTGAACTAAAGCACCTGAAACCTATATATATATATATTTGAATACATTTGATTTTCAGTATTAACGAGTGAGGCTTTAAACATCAATTATTAAAAAAGAAAGACGGCAAGGTGGATATTTAAATAACCTAAAGGGACTATCAAAGGGGAATCACCCCCCCCCCCCTCCATATCTGACATACTGTAACGGATGGCTACATTTCGGCCGTTTTTAAGTTGTTTCTCTATCTATAGAGAAACAACTTTATGAGACGGGGCAGATTTTGCTACGCGCAGCAGCAAGTTTCAGTAATACAAAACAAGACTGTGACGTTTCTCCACACAATACTTACCTTCACGCACACAGTGACGTAACGAACTCTGCGTCATAGACACTTGACGTGCACACTATGCTGCTGCGTTCTTTTTGGCGGGAGTTGTGAGACGTGTGTGTGCGTGTGTGGACGGATGTAATGATATCTATCTCCTAAACCACCTCGTTGGAGGCCTTTTTACTTTGAGATAAAATGGGAATTCACCTTCTCCAGAGCTACCTTTCACAATTTTTAGCCTGCCGCATTTTCAAAAGAGTTATCGCCGATTTTAAAAAATCGGTCATGTTACGAATTTTTTTCGAAAAAAAATGTTCAAATGGCTTCATTTTCTGAAATCGGGAAGATCATCCAATTATACTGCCTGTTTTCGTAGCACAGCTCTGTAGCTCTGACAGGTTTTGTGTAAGAAAAATATTTCCGAGGTAGGGGTGGTTTGCATATAAGGTCAAATATCTATGAAAAGACTCCTTCAAATTACTCATCATTCCGGTATTTTTGTCACTTGTGCCAACTGCACATATGACATGAACTGCTGCACTATTATAGCTTTAGTATTGAGAATAACAGAGCTTTTAGATAAACACATTTTTTCACGTTTCTGCGAGAAGCGCCGGTCAAAAAAGTTCCAATTTTGCAATTTCCTAAGTACAACCCAAGGCACTTAAGTCCACGTTTCATCAGCTCTCTAGATCTTCCAGATTTTATGTCAAAATTAATTCAGTCACGGAAGTCACAAAAGCAACAAGGAAATCACAAGATATGAAGAAGTATCATCTGTCAGACGAGCAGCGTGAGGCTGACGTCAAATGTTTGGTTCACAGACAAAATCTGCAAGTATCGTCACTGCTTCCGACATTTCATCAGCCCTCTAGATCTTCCAGATTTCACGTGAAAAATAATTCAGTCGGAGAAGTCACAAAGGCAACAGGGAAATCACAAGACATGAACAAGCATCCTCAGACGATCTCAGTGCTAGAGGCTGACGTCAAAAGTTTAGTTCACGGAATTGACGTCATCTCTCTCTCTCTCTCTGTATGACGACCTGCCTGAGGCTGACGTCAAATGTTTAGTTCAAGGAACTGACGTCTCTCTCTCTCTCTCTCTCTCTCTCTCTGGGCAGCCAGGGTGGCCGAATGGTAGAGCGTAGGACTTTTAATGCTTGGGCCGAGAGTTCGAATCCTGGCCGCTGGGGCCAAATATTTGTGCTGGCCTTTTTCTCGTTGCCCCGTCTTTGATATCACCCCTATGTGGTGGAAAAGGACGTTAAACCAAAGACCTTGGAATCAGATTTATGTTTCCAAGATCTTTGGTTAAACTCCTAAACACCCACCCACCCACCCTCTCTCTCTGCCTCTCTCTCCCTCTCTCCCCCTTCTTCCCCCACCCGGCCCCACCCCCAGTCACGTGGCTAATCGGTCGAGGTCGTAGAGGATCTAGTGTCATTGGTAGAACTTGGAGAGGGGAGAACAGGCAACAATAACAACAAAACAGACAAAATAAAATGAAGTTTGGAGAAACAACTTTGTAGGACGGCGCCGTTCCTCCTTGTTTGTTTTGGGGTTACCACGAAATTTTAACTCAAAACGTATACCTTTTGTTGTTGGTGTTTACTCTCCTAACATACATGTGTGTTAAACGCAGTATTTTTAAGTCTATAAAAAATCACGCAAATTCTGTGGACAATTGTTCGTGTAAATCCAAAATAACCGTCAACGACAACTTAAAAAAAAAAAAATTTCATTTTACCTAAACTTTTTATGCAATGTGAGTTCCGGTTCTCCGCCTTCGTCATCAGGGTATGGCCAGGGACAGTCAGTCATCCCATTGTTCACGAGGAAGCTTGGGATACAGAGACTAATGGTACACTGAAAATGAGTCTCCGGACACGCCTCTCCTTCAGCCAGCTCCGTCAGCACGTTTGAACCATAGCCATCAAAATCCAAACGAAGTCGCGTCTGCTTATTTTCTGACTGTCTACAGTGGATATTTTGTGAGCTTGTCTCGTTCCATAGCCTTGTGTAGTTCTGGGTCTGACACGCCAAGCCTCGCCGGACATAGGTGTCTGGTACACAGTTGTTTGGCGAGCAGAGAATCAACTCGGGTTCGCATTTACTGCAGTCTTCCTCGTCACCTCCCTCAATACAATCAAATCGACCATCGCATGAAATATACTGGTCACAGTATTCTGCGTTTCTCGTAATGAAGTCTAGTTTGAAATATATCCGCTGATTGCCACCTGCGTGTTTGCAGTGCTCCATCTCTTCGTCAGTGGCATCACCGCAATCGTTAACGCCGTCACAGTAGAGAGAGTAGTGAACCCTCCGCCCGTTACGACAGTGAAGTAGGGGCAGGTTGCTAAGCGACCATGTAGCATGCTCGATGTCAGATTCGCAGAAGTGGAAGGGATGTACGAAAGTGCCGTCAGGACAGCTCTTCACCGGGAACTTGTCTATATTCCGTGAAGATGGCGTCAGGATCATTGCTGACTTGCGCGGGTGCACATTTTGTGTTATGTCCCGTCTACATAAAACTGGTCTCGGTTTCTCGTCACTACAGTTAACAGAAACGTGCACGTAGGGTGAAACTCGGAGAACAGCACAATATGAGTCTGGGTCAAGAAGCTGTGTTTGGGACTGGGTAAAGTCAAAATACCAGTCATCATGTGGATTCCATGCCCTCACATACTGGTAGAAGGGCTTCTGCCAAACCCCGGCGTGTGATGATTCAAAGTAGACATTAGCCTCCTCGTAGCCAGCCAGGGATATTAATGTTGCTGCCAGATGCCTCGAGTCAGGGTCAGGGAGGTCTGCAGTGTTATAATGCCAGTTAGGACAACCGGATTCACGAAGCGTTAAGCAGTAAGACATATTGTGAAAGCTGCCATAGACCGATCCCTTCTCGCAATGTGGCTCGTGGTAGGTACAGTTGTAGTTCAGTTCGTCCTCCCCATCGATGCACTGCATGACCATATCGCATCGTAAGGCTTCAGGAACGATGTAAGGCGTGGAGCAGTTGTAACGGCCTTTGCCTACTTCTGGGGGGAGTTCGTGCAACAGATACCTTTTGTAGCCCAGCCTAAGACTTCTTTTGTCTGTGCAAGAGTCTGCTGTCTCTTTATGAGTGACGAGGCGAATGAGGACCCTGTTGGTGTATTCCACTACTGGTGGCACGGGGAGATCACCCACTACGCGACGCAGTTGTCTCTCGTTACCCTGCTTGTAGCGGTAGACAGTGAGACTGTCGTCCTTGTCCCGTGTGTCACCACGTCGCAGAAATACCGTCAGGAACTGCAGCACGATGCCGTACTGGGGGTCAACTTCGATCAGCCAGGTACAGATGGAAGACAGATTACTTCCCTTCCACTCAATTCTTCCTTCATTCTCCGTCAGGTGGCGCGCAGAAGCATCGCCATGGCAACCTTTATCAACCTGCAGGTCAGGGTACTGTGAGTAAGTGTGGTGATTATGGTGTGTGTGATTGCTTGATACATTTTGTGCTACTGTGTCTGATTTCAAAGGAGGCTGGCGTGGATCTTCATCTTCGTCATAAGTCTTTGGCGCCTTTGGTTTGTCTGACACCTCCCAAGTTCTCCTTCCATTTGTGTACCCTGCTTGTCGGGTTCCTCGCTTCATTCTTGCACGCGGCGCCTTCTTTCTATCAGAATGTTTTATAGCACCAAATTTCTCCGCCTCTTGCTCAAGTACTAAAGACTTCATTTTGTTTGCCAGGTAGTCATTATGCGGTTCTATAGCTGCCTTTGTATCCTTGCTTGAAACAGGTGCGTCGGATGTATAGACAGCGTCAGGAATGTCTGCAACCTCTTCAGACTCAAAGTCTATAGTTCCGGTATTTTCGATGGCGGCCAGATGCCCGGACATCAGAACCAGCATCCAAAGGAATGCCATTGTGGAAAGGTACATCTCATGCTGTGTGGACATAGCGTGCTGCTGTAGCTCCAGAGAATTGTCATTGTGGGTTTTCTTCGACAAGACACACACACACACACACACACACACACACACACACACACACACACACACACACACACACTCTCTCTCTCTCTCTCTCTGTTACTATTGCGCAATTAAAGGTGCAGCAGGACTATAAAAGGCGCTGGGAAAGGCTGGAACCAGGGATGACCTTATAGCCACGTGACTGGGGTTTTGCCAAGTAAGGTTCCGTTCTTGCCCTTTGTGACGCCGCATGCGAAAACATGGCTAAAGTGTCAAAATATTTTGTTCGAAAGGTTTCTTTCCGGGTGAAAAATAAACAGAATAGTTTTAGGTGTAATAGGTGTTTAGCTAAAGTTCTTTGAAGTTGCAAGGGACAGTGGTCAGTCCATGTACCGGGTGACCTTTTGACTGTCTAGGTCAAAACAGTTCCCAGCGGCTTTAGCCATGTTTTCGCATACGCCATCACATTTTTAAAGGACTTTTCACCTCTGTGACTATTCCCTTCTGCGAATTGCTATCTCAGTGTCTGTAGACACTGGACAAAACTATAACACGCTCAGACTACCTGGTCGGCCATATTAGATGTAGCATTGACTGTAATGGACAAGTTACACGAGCAGATCCAGTTTACACATGCAGCCTGAGGGAACGGGCAACGTTTTTGAGTAAGCACACTTTTTTTTTTTACTCTTGCCTAAGGTAGGGGTTGAACTCACACCTTGGCAGAAAGCGCGCACATCAATCCACTACACCATTCCGGCCACCCCGCCCCTATGTTATCACAGCTTTCAATATCTACTTAATCTTGTGAGTGAGTAAGTGAGCGAGTGAATTTTTAGGAAAAATCAAGTGCAAGAAACAAAGACAAAATCGCAGCTACTTTATGTTGTGTCTGTTAAACGAATGAACATGTAGCCACTATTACATTTAAAAAAAATGTTTGATTAAAAAATGTTTTTTTTTTTAATTCAACAAGAACAGTAGGAAAAATCATTTTGTAAGACTGCTAACATAAGTACTTGTGATGTAAGTGAATATGTAAGCTTCTATTTCAGTTTGCAATCATTCACTTCTTGCATTTAAATATAAACCAAGGGATGTAAATCTTTCGTCAAGTGTACCATTGTACCTAAACAGATGCACTACTATGTTCTGTGTATCACAAGTTCGCGCATCATTCGTAAATGTCTATGTGACAGGCATGCGATAAGCTTTCGTGTTTTACTTAAGAAAATTTGTGTGCAGTTACTAAAGATTTTTTTTTTAACAAAACGAGTTTGAGATGTGTACTATATTTTGTGTGAGATCATATCAACACATACTCACCTTTCATAGTGTTAAAATATGAAAACCGGAACATTCATGACATGGGCGATTTCAAGGCATTTTACCCACACGTTCAGTGATGTACAAAACATGAACTGCCACTCATTAGAATAAATTACTGTAGCTCCTATGGTTCCCAAAGGATCACTATTCATTTGGAAAACATTTGCAGCAATGTATACAAACTCTTTGGCACAGAGATAAACCTGTCTTCTGGGGAGGAGGCTGGGATGAAACAGTCCTTTCAGTCCGCAAGATCGCTGCTTTCCATCGAATGTCTGAACGTCTGTGGCGGTCAAACACACAGGCCACAGATGAACTTTGGCGCAGAGGTAAACCTGCCTTCAGGGGAGGGAAGCCTGCAAACAGGATTCGGAAGAGCGATGGAGGCGTGTGGGAGGATACAGTCTTTGATCGGATTTGTGAACGTCTGTGGCGGTCAAACACACAGGCCACCGATGAAATATCACACACAAAATCAGACAGAAAACTCAGTAGCTAGACTTCTCCAAAATGACTGAGCTGTACAGCTCGATCTTGTCATGTTCAACAACAAAATATGACCAGAGCGTGTTTTAAAGATCTAAGCTCCCAACAAAAAGCTTTCCGAAGCAAGCACAGTCAACTCTGTCACAGTTGCAGAGTTTTCAGCGTTTCGGGGACCCTTGTAAAACCAGACCACGAGCTTGCCGTGACATTATTTGGCTTTTGGTCAGTGAGCGAGACACATTGCTGCAGTGTCCAGCGCCGGGATGTTGAGTGCTGCACGATCTTTCTCGCTCAGTGTCAAAACGCAAACTGAGCTGTGAATCAGGCTGCCCTTGGGTTTTATTGGGGTTTCAGGGACGCTGAAAACTCTGCAACTGTGACAGAGTTGACTGTGCTTGCACGGTCGACTCTGTAAAAAGATTTTCACACTTCGGAAAGCTTTTTGTTGGGAGCTTAGATCTTTAACAGGGGCGCCGGAACCGGGGGGGGGGGGGGGGCAGGGGGAAGGGGGCAGCTGTCCCCCCTGTACCCAAGCAGGGGGGGGCAAGAGTATCTTCCCCCCCCCCCCTGGAAAATCAGGTGACTATGGCAAGAGGGGGGAGGGAGGGGGGCAAAGCCATGGTCATGCCCCCCCCCCTCCCTTTCCTTCCCCCCTCCCACTCTTCCTGCTCTCTCCCTCATCCCACCCAACAGAGAACTCAGTTTAGCCCTTGCATGAAATATCAAAACGACTTGGCAGAAAGGCGTCTGATAATCACTCCCCCCCCCCCCCCCCCCCCCCCCCCACTTTTCACTTTCTTTGGGCAACGTCCTTCCTTTCACTGGCTCACTGGTTCGGAAAGGTTTTTGTCTGTGCAGCATCTGAACGCCGGCGCCCCCCCCCCCCCCCCCCCGGTTTGTTTTTTCCTTCAATTTTTTTTTTAGCCTCAGTTGCATGCATGGATGCATCAGACTCGAGGGGTTTTTTTTTCTTTTTTTTTTCTTTTCTCCTTTTACAGTTGTTTTTTTTTTTTTTTTTTTTTTGTCGTGCATCCATTCTTCATTGGCTTTTTTTTTCCTTTTCCAAAGCAGTGATTGTATTTCTTCTTGTACATTTTGTATTACATTTTCTAAACTATTAAAATAAAATGTATTGTGTTCAAATCGGCCGTATACCTTATACAGTCTACTTCGTTTATAACGTCGCCGGATATAACGTCACCCCGTTATAACGTCACCCAAAGACCGGTCCTGGCCCAATTCCTTCTTTAAAAGACTATTTTAACCTCGGATATAACGTCACCGGATATAGCGTCACCCCGTTATAACGTCACTCATCCATGTCGGTTATAACGTCATACCAATCCCCATGGCAGTTCGCACAATCATGGATTACAGCGGCTTCAACTGCGGCCTTCAGTTACAAGTCATAGAACCTGACGCCGGATGTGCCCCTTACTCTCTCTACCACACCCCCACCAACCTCTCCTCCCTCTTCACGCTTACGGAACCTGCTCTGGTTTTCCTCGCAGTCTCTGCGGATGTGACATCACGGTTTGAAAAATGGCGACTGCTGCTAAGGATGCTGGGAAGAGAGAGTCTCTTTCATTGAAAGAAAAAATTGACGTCATCGAAAAGGCTGAGGATACCCTGCCCTGTCCACGACATCTATAGGTGAATCTTTTGGCATCGCCCGGACGACAGTGGCATCCGTTCTCAAGAACTAATTAAAGTACAAGCAGCTGTTTTTTCCAGAATGAAACTGATGTTTCCAAGAAGCGAATTTTTGCTGGCAATTTGATGGCGGTGGGGAGGGGGGTAGGGTTGATGATTGCGGTGTCATGAACTAAAATCGCTAGACCGATAGATCTGTGCCGCTTTTGTTTCACTGACAATATTTAGATCTAGAAATACAATATTTAGATCTAGATCTATTTAGATCTAGAAATAGAACCCGGTTCCTCACAAGTTCTAAACTTCGACTGCAGACACAAACAAACCTGGTACCACTCTGAAGAAATGTAAATTTGCGAAATGATACATGCACAACTCGTTCACGTTCTGCGAGCATGATACTTGATAGCGTTCGGATCAATTTAGCCGGATCTTTGCTGCGAGTCTTGTATATTTCTGTCTCTGTTCTTTGCGGAATAATTCTGAAGCTTCGTGAGTTGTTTTTTTCTTTTTTCTTGTTAGTACATGTACACCAATTAATCGCCTTCCACAGACAGCTACATTTTCTTACTGCCTGCTTGATTCAAACAATTCAAGAGGGTTCCGTTGAATCGGAGATCTAGACAAGTAATCCGCTTCCCTTCATCGATAGCAAACGACTGCAGTGACTCGCTTCGGGCAGTCTGGGCGTAAGCGAAAATGCGATCTGAAAGATGAACTGCAACACTAAAGTATCAAAATGGGCCGGCAAATACGTGCATATCTGCGGCGAGTCTCAAGTGAGAATGACATCACAGTAAGGCATTTTCGCCAATTTTGACGTCTACACACACACACACACACACACACACACACACACACACACACGCACACACACACACACACACACACACACACACACACACACACACACACACGCACACACACACACACACACACACACACACACACACACACACACACACACACACACACACACACAAGTGAGTAGAAAAAATAAAGGACAGGCAGAGACCAAGATTAAAAACCAACCGGCCCCCGTAGTGTGGTGGTTAGCACTTCGGACCATGGACCGGGAGACCCGGGTTCGAGTCCCAGCCGAAACAAGCGGGATTTTTCCTACCCAGAGCGGGTGTGCTATGGACCCAATGGGGAGGCTGTTGCCACACAGCCGAGTTTCACCCACTTCACGGGTGCGACTTTGGGGGTGCTTCCCTTGGTATGACACGTCTTATGATGTGGATGATGCCGCAGGTGCCGTAGTTCCCGGGCCTGGTTAATGCCGGGATATTTATGTCAGGAAGCGTGGAATGCGGCCGTCACGCAGTCCCAAACCACACGGACCTCCATAGCATCATCTTACCATCATCCTCATCTCCATCATCATGCATAATAAAAATTGTCCCAGCTTCCGACCCCTCCGTGGATTCTACCCATTACCTGGGAGGAACACCACTGGAGCTGGCAAAGAGTTGGGGCAGCAAAACAACAACAACAACAACAACAACAAAACCAACAAGTACCAGTGATAAAACACAAAACAAAAGGATAGATTGAAATGAGCCAGATAACACCCTAAAAGATAGCAGTATATGTATAACGCTTAAGAACCCTTGCCTGACCACTCCCTGCCCACTATACGATAAGACTTGTTAAAAAGAACAAGCCATTGCACACCAGTAGGAGCCATTTCAGAGCCATTACGCAAGACGTGGGCCTTCCCCGCTAGGCCCCACAGCAGACTGCATGAAGTGACTACGAGTCATTTGAAGATGCGTGTGTTTTTAAGAGTTTTACACCATAACTTCCTAACAGTGACCGAGGAATAGAGGTATTTTCCAGCGATGTTGTGCCTTGAGCGTCTCGAAACAAACATTTCTGTGCGCCGGGGAGAACCATACCATACAATACCTTACTTTACAATACCATACAGTACCGTACCGGGAAAGTTGTCATCTACACGAAGAGGGAGCCAGGCTAGTGGTAGGTGGTGGCCTTTCACTTGAGTTCGAATCCCGGATAGGGCCAAATATTTGTGCTGACTACGCTTTGTCCTGCCTTTGATCTCACCCATACGTGGTGTAAAAAGGACGTTAAACTCACAAACAGCAACTAACCAACCACTACACGAAGCTACAAGCATGGAACGAATGTCCAACGCTCTACCACCATACCATGAACCATAAACTGCATGTCTTCCCTCAGACCGCGGATGATCAGTCGCTGACAGTTGTCCTGTGCGTAGCAATAACCCTGAACAGAGTCTGAGCAACTCCGTCAAATGGCTATCGCCTATGCACTTTACAACTTTAAAAAAGACTGTGGACTGCAGAAGAAACGTTTCCTGAGTGAATGAACTGAGCGAGACTCCAATTCAGTTCGGATTTTATCGGAGTTTCCGTGAAACGCTGTAACACACACACACACACACACACACACACACACACACACACACACACACACACACACACACACACACACACACACACACACACACACACACCATTATCCGCAGAATCCCATGACAACACATGAAACATACTTTATATATGTTTTCTCCCTCATGAAATGTATCCGACTTGAAAGGTCGTTGGTACAAGAAAATTTTCCTGTGTAAATGATAATAAGATTAAAAGATTACTCAGGACACTGAGCTAGACTCCAGTTCAGTTCGGATTTTATTGGAGTTTCCGTGAAATGCTGTAACTCTTTCTTTTTTTGAACACACACACACACACACACACACACACACACACACACACACACACACACACACACACACACACACGATTATTCACAGAATCCCATGACAATACCTGAAACAAAAATATCTTTTTTTTTTTAATTTTACAGGTTTTCTCCCCCATGAAATGTTTACGACCTGAAAGGTCAATGGTTCAAGAAAATGACTTTGTACCTGTTATTATTCGATACAGGTACATGAACCTGGACTATGATTACAAAAAAAAAAAATGCATGTGAAAGTGTAGTTTCCTAACTGATTGCCTGAAAAGAAAACTCTACAAGACGAAAATGTATTTGTGTTTACTGTAATTTGATAATTGAACAGGAAAACTGTTTTTTCATTGGTTATAATTTGGTAAATGTACATGAAGCCGCAGTGGTCACATAAAAACAAAGTCAGGATAATCATGTGAATTTCCAGTTCATCAGTGCATCATCCAGAAATAAACTCCAGGACCAGATGAAAAACTTAAATTTCGATACACAGCAAACACAAGAAACTTGCACGGCCCTGTTTGTTTTCCCTGCGGAGCCGGGACAGCCGAATTGTAGAGCGCTGGCCTTTCAATGTTCGGGCCGTGAGTTCGAATCCCGCCTGGGGCCAAATATTTGCTCTGGCCTTTTTCGTCGTTGCCCCGTCATTGACGTCACACGCGCGCGGTAGAAAAGGACGTTAAACCCCCAAACGCCCCCGGCCCTTTCTGTTGTTCCTAAGCGAAATGGGGATAAATTAACAATTTCAAGAAAATGGGGATTAACTATTGCCGTAAAATTTCTATAGAATTCGTAAAAATGAGTAAGACTGTGTAGTGGCTTAAAGAAATTTGAGAAAGTGACGTTTGCGGTTGTCCTGTAGAAGGATTACAAGAAAAATCAACTATGTCGGTCATATATTGATACTAGCACATGATAATCACCAGAGAGGAAAACATAACGACCAGACAAAAACAACAACAACAAAAAAGTTTGGGATGATCGAAGTAAATGTTGCCAGAAACCTCGATAAATCTAACAAAAAGGAATGGCCCCATCCCATAAAGTTGTTTCTCCCAATTTCGTGCTATTTTGTTGTTATTGTTGCAGGTGTGGGTTTTTTGTGGTTTTTCTTTTTTCCTTCTTTCAAATCTGTAAGACCTACCGAAGACACTAGATCCGCTACACCATAGCGGATCCAGAATCTTAGGCAAGAGAGAGCGAAAACGTCAGTTCTAAAAATTTGACATCAGTATCACGCAGGTCGTCAAGGGGGAGGGAGGGGGGGGGGAGAGATGACGTCAGTTCCGTGAACTAAACATTTGACGTCAGCTTCAGGCAGGTCGTCTGACAGATGGTGTTTGTTCATGTCTCAATTGTGATTTCTCTGTTGGTGTTGTGACTTCCCCGACTGAATTAATTTTTACATGAAATCTGGAAGATACCGAGGACTGGTGAAATGTCGGAGGCAGTGACGATATTTGCAGATTTTGTCTGTGAACTAAACATTTGACGTCCGCCTCACGCTGCTCGTCTAGCAGAGGATGTTTGTTCATGTCTTGTGATTTCCCTGTTGCTTTTGTGACTTCCCTGACCGAATTAAGTTTTACAGAAAATCTGGAAGATCTAGAGGGCTGGTGAAACGTGGACTTGAATTACTTGAAGTGTGCTTACGAAATCGCAAAACTGGAAATCTTTTGACCGGTGCTTCTCGCAGAAACTTTTTAAAAATATGTTTATCTGAAAGCTCTGTTATTCTTAATACGAAAGCTGTAATAGTGCAGTAGTGACTGTCATATGTGCAGTTGTCACACGTGACAAAAATGCCGGGATGATGAGTAATTTGTCTTTTCTACCTCGGCAATATTTTTTTTCACAAAATCTGTCAGAGCTACAGAGCTGTGCTACGAATACAGTCAGTATAATTGGATGAACTTCCAAAGTCTAGAAAATGAAGACATTTGAACAACTTTTTCGTCAAAATACGTAACATGACCGATTTTTTTTTAATGGGCGAAAACTCTTCTAAAAATGCAGCAAGAGAAAAACCGTGAAAAGAAGGTCTGGCGGTGGCTTCCCATTTAATCTCAAAGTAAAAAGCGCTTCAAGGAGATGGTTTAGGACATAGATATAATAACATCACACACACACACACACGCACACACGCACACACACACACACACACACACACACGTGTCTCACAACTCCCGCCAAAAAGAACGTAGCAGCATAGTGTGCACGGAAGGTGTCTATGACGCAGATTTCCTTACGTCACTGTGTGCGCGAAAGAATGTATTGTCTGGAGAAGCGTCACAGTTTAGTTTTTTATCACTGAAACTTGCTACTGCGCGTAGCAAAACCTGCCCAATTCTATAAAGTTGTTCCTCTGTAGAGAAACAACTTTAAAAAAAAAAAAAAAAAAAAACGTCACAGCAGCATATCATTACTATGTACAACGATGATCTTCGAAATTAAGACAATGTAAAGCATCAGTCAACTTCAACATTGCAAGGTGCAAATATCGGGAATTTTAGAAATCTCAGAACTTTAAGTGCGCTAATACACACAACCGCACAATTAACGTCGCCCACAGGCCCGCAGAAACGCCCTCTGATTTTCCACGGCAAACCATCAGATTTCCTTCCACAGACGTAAAGAGATAGACGCACCGCCGCACGCTGCCACCGCTGCTTGCGAGTGTCGCTATCGCGGCCATCTTACTAATACCAGAACTCAGAGGCTCTGTGTATAGGACGCCTCGTTCGAAATACAAAGTTCTTTAGAAAGACGTCATCAGAAATGTGACGTAAGATAAAGCAGACCAATGCTATGCGCGCTATGTAAACAGCTGATAGCGTCTGACCAATGCTATGCGCGCTATGTAAACAGCTGGCACTTCCAGGTACTAGCAACATGGCGCGCGGCGGCGTCACTTTTCCGGCACCGCGGTGCGTCTATCTCTTTACGTCTGTGTTTCCTTCTGAGGTGCAGCGACAAAATACGGTGTCCATGACGTCATTTGATGGGAAAAGCGGTGAAAGACATTGACGTCTTTTTTTTGCACATAATGACGCCATGGATTTACACGCGTGATTTGTCTGTCGGAGCTTTGGTGCATTGTCATTGGCTGCACTGACTTTCATCATCTGGCTACAAGTCAACTGCTAGGATTAAGGGGGTACGTGATGTCAAAACTTTCTGTGATTTCGAGGAAGTGTTTTCACTGTCACTGTGATTCTACAAGTTTGTCACAGATTTTGCGTCTAATCTGCCACTGTGAATCCACAAATTTGTTGCACATTACGCGTCTCGACTGTATATATGTGCTTCCACAATTGTCTCACAGATTACACGTCTCCACTGCCCGTGAGACAGAAGTTCTTGGACCAGCAATAAGAGAACGGCTTTGTTCAGATAGTGACCTCTGTGTCTCAAGGCGTGACTGTTTTAGTCTCTCTCCATGCTGCACTACTTCATCGAGTCTTTCAAAGGACCACGTCCACATTTCCACGTGCAGCCTTTCCAACACTGTCTGCAAGCGATTTTCCCTCGTCCGCTTTCGTCGTCTCTCCATCAGCATGCTGAGCGTGTACAGGAACGGGTTGATGGCCGAGTTGAGCGGCAGCACGAAAATGGCAGCAGCAACATTGACCTCACCGGGTATTGGTGTGTCCTGGGAAGCCAGCAGCCCAATCACACCCACAGGAAACCAACAGCAAAAGTCGGAGAAGACGATGAGAAGGAGGCGTCGGGCGATGGCCATGTCTTGCTGACGTCTGCTTGTCCTGTCTGCATGCGGGGTGCTAAGTACAGCGCGGTAAATGAAGACCTGACCGATGCCGATCAAGAGAAACAGGACAAAGTTGAGGACGATGAAGATACCGAAGGCGTACTGCTTGCCAGGGAACTGAAGCCGCGTGACGGGCAGTGGTAGACAGATTCCGGTCTGGCTGTAGAACTCCCATCCAGTGGCCGGCAGTAGGGGCACCACGGCCAGAACAATGCCAGTCAGCCAGGCCGCACTACAGGCCACGACAGCGGACGGACAGGTCAGATGCAGGTGACGTTTGAGGGGGAACCACAACACCAGCAGACGGTCCAGGGTGATGATACAGATCATGAAGGCCGACACCTCGCTGGAGACCAGGGCCAGGAACCCGGCCGCCTGACACGTGGGGCTGTGGGTCCATGTCTCTCGCTTCCATACATACTGGCCTCTGTAGATAGTGAAATAACAACAGGGGATCAGAATACCAAAACGTTAAAAACTGTATGAGGACAACAGTCACAACAGGTTCACTCGAAACAAAGTGTACTTAGTTCTTTTTCAAATGACAGGATACGGAGCAAGGAAGTTTTAAACAATGTGGTAAATATATGCGACTAAGATATGATGAAAGAAAACAAATTCCACAGTTTTGCGCTCGGTAAACAGATGGATGTAAGGGTGTTAACTTATCTGAGGGAGTGAACTTTACCTGTAATAAGCGTCAGCCGAGCCGATCATCATGAGGTAGACGCCCATCAGGAAGTCAGATCCACACAGGTTGGCCACCAGCACGCGGAACGCCAAGGACGAACCTTCTGCCTCAAGACACAGCCTGTAGACCAGCACCCCCATGTTGCCCAGGATGGCGAGGAGAGAGAAGATCCAGAGACACACTCGGTAGAAGTCTGAACGCAAGAGGTCGCTACATGATGACAGCTCATCCTCCGGTGCTACACATTTCGTGATTCTTGTGGGTGATTCAGGATAAAGGTGAGAGTATAGGCAACACACACTTTGGTAGTCTGTTTCCAGAATGTGCAGATTTTGCAAACCTCTGAACATGTTTTTGTTGGATAGGCTGATTCTGTTGCCCCGTACGTCTAAATGCTTCAGTTGTTTCAGCCCGGAAAATATGCCTTCCGGGACTGATTCTATCCCGTTGTGTTTCAGGTTAAGATATGTTAACCTCAACAAGGCCCTAAAACTGTTCTTTGTTAAGTGTCGGATTCCGCAATTTTCCAAATTCAGGGAATTCAAATTGTTTATTTCAAAATCACGTACAACGTCAGTGAGTTCGTTGTCAAGCACTGGTCCAATAGGGTTGTTTGAGAGATTCACGTGAGTTAGCGATAGACCAGGGCCAGGCCAACCTATTGCACTCCAGCTTTTGATGTGGTTGTGACTCAGGTCCAGTACCATCAAGTTATTCAGCAAACCAACGTCGGCTACAGTCAGGTCCGTAAATGACAAATTCAGAAACGTAATGAAAAACCCGAGATCTTTGCCATATACTTTACGCGGGAGTTGTTGGGATCCGCTAAGGTCCAAGTACCGCGCCCTTGGATACCGTGTACTATCGTACAGCAGCTGGCAGGTATAGGCGTATCCCTCACACGTACAGTTTTGTGGACAAGTCATATCACAGTACCGCTCGTCGTCCTTCAGAGGGCAGTGGTAGACGCCGTCACAGAGATACTCAGGGTGGATACATAGCGGGTACTGGTAACAGCGGTAGTAACCCAAGCACATGAGTTCCAGGTCGCTACGTGAAAGACTTTCATCATCGGCGTATGGCCAGGGACAGTCCTTATACCCATTGTTCACGAGGAAGCTTGGGATACAGAGACTAATGGTACACTGAAAATGAGTCTCCGGACACGCCTCTCCTTTAGCCAGCTCCGTCAGCACGTATAAACCATAGCCGTCAAAATCCAAACGAAGTCGCGTCTGCTTATTGTCTGACTGTTTGCAGTGGACACTTTGTGAGCTTGTCTCTGTGTGTAGTCGCTGTGACTGTGAAGAGCCTATAACGTCACTTAGGTTGTTCTGAGTTTGGCATGTGAGCAAACCTTGCCTCACGTAAGTGTATGGCACGCAGTCGTCTTGTGAGCAGAGAATCAACCCGGGTTTGCAGTCACTGCAGTCTTCCTCGTCACCTCCATGAATACAATCATATCGACCATCGCAGGAAATATACTGGTCACAGTATTCTGCGTTCTTTGTAATGTAGTCTCCGGGGTGGGCAAGATTCAACTGACTCAGCATTGCAGATTCGCATTCTGGTATATCTTCGTCAGTGTTGTCACCGCAATCGTTAACGCCGTCACAACAGAGAGTGTAGTGAACCGTCCGTCCGTTACAACAGTGAAACAGGGGCAGGTTGCCTAGCGACCATGCAGCTTGCTCGATGTCAGATTCACAGAAATGGAAGGGATGTACGAAAGTGCCTTCAGGACAGCTCTTCACTGGAAACTTGTCTATTTTTTGTGAAGCCGGTTTTAAGATAATTGTGGCCTTACGTAGCGGCAGATCTTGTGTTATGTCACGTCTAAATAAAACTGGTCTCGGTTTCCAGCAATCGACAGGCAAAACGTGCACATAGGGTGAAACTCGGAGAACAGCACAATCTCCGACTGGGTCAAGAAGCTGTGTTTGGAACTGAGTAAAGTCGATAAACTGGTCAACAGGTGTGTCCCATCCCCTCACAAAGCGGTAGAAGGGCTTCGTGTTGGTTAATGATAGAATATTGCGAAAGGCGACATAGGTCTCATCGTAGCCAGCTAGTGATATTAAGGTGGCTGCCAGATGCTTCGAGTCAGGGTCAGGAAGATAACCCAGTCTATAGCCCTCAAATTCTTCCCACGGTGATGGCGGAAGGCTGGAGTCACGAAGCTGTAAGCAGTAAGACATATTGTGAAACTTGCCATAGACCGATCCCTTCTCGCAATGTGGCTCGTGGTAGGTACAGTTGTAGTTCAGCTCGTCCTCCCCATCGATGCACTGCATGACCATATCACATCGTAAGGCTTCAGGAACGATGTAAGGCGTGCAGCAGTTGTAACGGCCTTTGCCTACTTCTGGGGGGAGTTCGTGCAACAGATACCTTTTGTAGCCCAGCCTAAGACTTGTTTCGTCTGTGCAAGCGTGTCCTTGACCCTGATCTGCCGTCTCCTTGTGAGTGATGAGGCGAATGAGGACCCTGTTGGTGTATGCCACAACTGGTGGCACGGGGATATCACCCACCACGCGACGCAGTTCTCTCTCGTTGCCCTGCTCGTAGCGGTAGACAGTGAGGCTGTCGTCTTTGTCACGTGTGTCACCACGTCGCAGATATACCGTCAGGAACTGCAGCACGATGCCGTACTGGTGGCCAAGGTCTATCAGAAAGGTACAGACGGAAGATATGTTATTTCTTTTCCATTCAATCCTTTCTTCAGTCCCCTTCAGGTGGCGCGCAGAAACATCGCCAGGGCATCCTTCATCAAAATGTGCATAGTCGGGAACTACGAAAGTGTACTTTGTGTCTTCTGCTGGTTGGGTGTTTGCAGGTAAACGCCTGCCTTTGTGTGATCGTGTGTGAGCGGCTGTTTTAGTTTGTGCTACTGTGTCTGTTCCCAAATGCTGGTTTGGATCTTGTTTTCCATCTTTCTTTTGTGAATGTGAGTTCTTTAACGCTTTCGGTAGTTCTGCCACCTCCAGAGATTTTTTATATGTGTCCTCTGCTTGGCGCGTTCCTCGATTCATTCTTGCATGTGGCGTCTTTTCTCCATCAGAGTGTCTCATGGCACCAGAGTGTCCAACTCCATGTTCAAGAACCTGTTCTTTGTTACCCAGGTATGCATTAGGCGATGCTGTCTCTGTGTCTGGATCAGGCGCATGAGGTCTATAGGCGGTGCTGGCAATGTATGGAACCTCATCAGACTTGGTAGTTTTTATGGCCACTTGCCCGAACATCAGAACCAGCAACCAGAGACACCCCATTGTGGAAAAGTACGTCTCAGTCTGTATTCACCTAGGGGCGAGCTGCTAACATGAGTTTTAAACAGATGAAAGTCTCCTTTCCGCTCAGGCCTCACTGGAGTAATGCTTTCTTTTCTTTCTGTTGTAATTCTTTCTGTTTGGGCCACTTCACCCAAATCCACTCACGTCACCTTTTCCTCTCTCCTGCGCCGAATGTCTCAGCTTTACTGGCAGCTTGTCTTTTCTTCCTAACCCTGGCCCGGCATACACCTAGCCCTACCAAATGCAAAAAAAAAAATCACTATAAACTAGTTCACTCGCAAAACTAGGTGCTTCAAACATACACTGCAATTGACCCCAGGCTCACTTTGTTTCCTTACGTCTGGGGTTGTTGTTGTTGTTGTTTGGTCTACCATGCTCAGCCAGAATCAGTGACTCTCTCTCTCTCTCTCTCTCTCTCTCAGTTACGAAGGCGTGACCCCTGACCCACGTGCGGCGGAGAGGGGCGAGCGGGACAATCCGAAGACGACGTCAGACTCGGCCGCACGTGGAGCGGGAGAGACGCCGAGGGGTACACAGCCTGGAATTGCGGCCTACTTCTCCCGTGACAGTAGTGTGTCACCCGGTGTGTCGCCGGGCAGAGGACGAGGAAGGGGAAAGGGCAGTTTTGCGCCTGTCCCCCCTCGCCAGACGTATGCCAGGGTCGCCAAGAGCTCCTCTTCGTCTTCCAGTACCTGGAGATAGGATAGGCGGGGCTGTGCTCCTGAGTTAAAATTGCTTACTTATAATGTGGAAGGTTTGGCTGGTAAGCTGCGTGACAGTTCGTTTCTCGCGTTCATTGCACAGTTCGACATTGCATGCCTGACAGAAACATTTACTCTTGAGTCGTTTGATATGACGTGTGTTTTCTATGATTTCGTTAAGTTTGTTGCTCCTGCCAAGAAACTGTCGAAACAGGGTAGACCGTCAGGTGGGGTTTTGCTGTTAGTCAAAAACACACTATCCTCGTATGTCACAAGGCTGCAAATCCCATGTGAGAATGTTGTGTGCATCAAACTTTCTCGTGCTGTGTTTAGCTCACCTAAAGACATCCTGCTAGCAGGCTGTTACATTCAACCAGAAAAATCGCATTACTACGATGACCTGACAGTGAAAGATGGTGTGGCCTTCCTTGAAGAGTGTTTGATAGAAACTATCGGTAACGAGCAATATCACGTGATCTTATGTGGAGACGTTAATGCGCGTTCAGGGTGCAGTCAGCCGGTTATGGTCGATGTTATAGAAGAAATGGCCCCATTTCATGTTGATACGGGGTATGACAATGCAACGAGACAATCCAAGGACAGTTTTTTAAATAACTTTGGCACCTCACTGTTGAATTTATGCATGTCTCTAGATGGTGTTATCCTGAATGGGTTCTGCTGCGGCGAACTATGGTGGAACTAGAGTAGTAGTAACGAATTCTTACAAATACCTAGGTTTAACATTTACCACAAGACTTAGTATTTCAAGTGCAGTCACAGATTTTTGCAACAAAAGCAGAAAAGGCGTCGTGCCAATTAGCAAATGTCTACGACAACTGAATGCTTCCAATAATTCGCTATTTTGGAAACTTTTTGATACCCAGGTAGAACCTATTTTAACCTACGCTGCCGAAGTTTGGGGACTTGAAAGTGTTGACCAGTTAGAAAAGGTACATACGTTTGCCATAAAGAAATTCCTTGGGTTACCATTACACTCCTCAAATAAAATGGCTTACGGCGAGGTATGACGGTACCCTCTATTCATCAGGACTGCCCTGAAATGCATCAGGTACTGGTTGAAATTAACAAGGCTCCCTGACTCAAGGATATGTAAACAGGCGTACAAGATGCTTGTCAAGCAGGACGAACTAGGAAAATTGAACTGGGTCTCCAAGGTGAAGGCGTTCCTTTTTGAACATGGCTTTGGGTTTGTCTGGGTATCTGAAGGCGTTGGGAACTGTTCATTGTTTTTATCAGAGTTTAAAGAGAGACTCTTGCTTGGCAACAGACAGGACTGGCACTCTGAGCTAGAAGGTAATGATAAGTATCAATGGTATCTGTCTTTCAAATCTGACCTGGTTGCCGAAAATTATTTGTCCTGTGTCAAAATAAAAAAGCTTAGAATAAATCTAACAAGATTCAGGTTACGTGTGTCCCCTCTTAAGGTCCACGATCGCTGGTACGAACATCCCAGCGGCGGCGTAGAAAGTTTGTGCCCGTCGTGTAAACAGGGGCAAGAAGACGAACTCCACTTTCTACTAGTCTGCCCCGTCTATTCAGATGTTAGAAATGCCTGTATAAAACAGCATTACATCAAGAACCCCTGTTGGCTAAAAGTTGCTGCTCTCTTGGCATCCGATAACGAGTGGGAGATAAGAGGCTTGGCTCGATATATCTCTTCAGCCCTAGACGCTAGACAAGACGGGCTCAACAGAATGCATAAATTGCCATCGTGACCTCCGGTAATTTTTGTTGTTGTTGTTTGTGTTTAAAGAGGCTCTATATTACCTGCCCTGAATTGGCTCTCTATGATACATTGGGCGTTAAGCAAGCATTCTAGTAACCTGCTTTAGATAGTATTTACCTTTTTGGCAAAGCATGTTAGATATCTGATATTACTGGGAGTGGACAGTCCCATACGTTCTGATCCTCTGATCTTTCGCACCTAAACGGAAAATGTGTGTGTGTGTGTGTGTGTGTGTGTGTGTGTGTGTGCAAATATTACAGCTTTAATTGTTGGCCCGGGTGATCGTATTGACACTCTGCGCGACATCATTGTTAAGGGCGTGAGACCTTCAACAATAAACTGTTCGAGTTCGAGTTCTCTCTCAGTTACTAATACCAAAGATCCTATAACCCTAAGATAGGTCACTCGGTGCCATGCACTATACGATGAGTGATGTACGGTAACGTAGTTACTTCCCTTTGTTCGGTCATGAAAAACTGGTCACCGAAGTGCTTGCTGCATTGGGAAACTGTGTTTGTATGCTTTTTGTGTGGCATTTATTCTTCACAATATGTGGGTGTTGGACTGGAATATGATGTGACAGGATGTAGTTCATAATATCATAATGTGTTTGATGTGTTTGTGTACCTGGGATGGCTTTAAAACTGAAGTTGTTTGGAAAGGTATCAAAATGAAAGAAATTACTGTCCCCCCCCTCCCCCCGGAAAATTTCACCACACTGCGCAATTTAAAAAAGAAAAAATTACTATCTGTAATTTACACTATGTAAGTGTTTGTTTTTATGAGGCATGGAAATTGAAAATTTAGTGTAGGCAAATGTGTCTGTGGTACAGAGTGCTTTTCAGCAGTCTGTCAAAATACTGTGCATTTCCTCTTGCAGTGTACCCCATAAAGTCACACACACACACACACACACACACACACACACACAGAGGAAAACACACACACACACACACACACACAGAGGAAAATGTACACACACAGGAAAATGCACACACACACACAGAGGAAAATGCACACACACACACACACACACACACACACACACACACACACACACAGATGGCACAGGGAGAGACACAGATGGCAAAGGGATGGACACACACAAGTAGTTGAATGCAAACTTTTCAGATTCACCGATAGTTCCAATTGTATTCTAGTAGAAAAACTTTTCACTTGTCAATTGTATTAGTAGCACAAACACTGCCTGTTAATTCAATATTCATGGCACATCATTAGTGTTTTCTTGTTTCTCTTCCTGCCTTTCTGGGAGAACGATTCAGTGATGTCTTTCAGTGTGGCATGCAGCCGGACATTGATGTACTTTGCGATGACTTTCTTCTTTATGTCACAGTGTTCAAACACCTCCAAGTGGAATGACTTGGACAATGCAGTGGCAAGGCGTCCTTTCACATTGTCTCCAGGGAGAATGTCATCGATACAGGCAACATACTCTTTCTGCAGACTCTGCACTGCACTGAACAATTCAGAGCTAGGAACAAGCAACCCCTTCCCTGTCAAGTCTCTGTACTGTTTTTGAACCAGGAACATTTCTGTGTTCTTGCCCGTCAAAGTGCCAGTCAAAGTGTTCCGACAGGAATCACAGACTTTCAGTTCGAGCTTCTTTGCAATGTAGCCAGCAATGTACATCAGCACATTGTCCTCTGCTGCCTGGGTGTGTGGGTCTGGAATCTGACTTGGCTCGGCAATGGCAATTCTAAGCAGGTCATGACAGGTTTCATAGTCATTGTCAGCCGCTTGTTCATCTTCGTCAACAGCTGCCTGTCCCTCAGATCCCTCGACTGCCGACTTGATGGTTCCCAACTTCAGGAGAAACTTGCTGCCATCCTCTCTGCAATTGCTGCCGTCACTGTGGTCAAAAATTTGATCGACCATCACTTGTCGGAATATGGCCCGAAACGTAGCTGCTGTTGGATTGTACACTCCACCTTATTCTAGAGAAAAGGTTTTCCAGACAGTCCTGGTTCAGCCGGTCTGTCAGGAGAAACCTGAAGCCGTCATTCTGGAGGTGTTCCCAGAGTGCCAGCAAACTCTTGATGGACAATTTCCAGCCTGTCAAACAGGGTAGTTGAGAGGATTTGGCTTTCAGTTTCACACCGTCTAACCATGTCAGGGACTGTTGGAGAAACTCAACATGGCCAGATTTTGCAGACAGTGCATGACCCATGGGCTGCTTTGATGTGATGTTTCCACTGTTGAGGGCATTGAACAGTTTATCAAACTGCTCAAGGAAATCAGATGTAGCCATAGCATCTTCACTCAGAACCCTCTGTTGAACCAGAAAGCTGATGCCTGCTGCAACAGAATGTGACAGGACTTGAGCAGCATATCGTACTTTCAGTGTGGTAAATGCTGGCTAAGAGATATGTCGTTCTGTGAGGTTTGGGGCAAGCCGTGACATGTTCTGTTTGTCAAACATGTAGAAATCCACTATATGCTGCCAACTGACTTCTTGTCCATCAACCTGGAAGCCATTTCTTTTCAAGTTGTTTCGGATGTTCTTGAGCAGGTGTGGAGGATCATACATCACGTAGATCTGCTTTCCTCTGTGATGGAAAAATGGCTTCTTTTCTGTGATACCCTAGCCACTCATGCTTTTCCAGTTGTTGGATCCCTGGTCCGCGATCACAACTTTCACGCTGCAGCCAGCCTCTTCTACCCGGTCGATACAGTCCAGCAACAGAGACTGCAGGAGATCCCCCTCCATCGGCCCACTGATCAGAAAGTAGCCGACTGGTTGTTTCCAGTTGGCACGCAATCCACGTACCATGAATACAAGAGCATGATTGGCTGCATGAGCACGCCGGCCTCTATGCCCAAGGTCAACAAGTCCCTCAAGCATGTCCCTTTTGGTGTCATGCGTCACAGTCTCTTTTATTGTCATCTCGTCGAAAATGACAGCACAGGCTTCTGAGCCACGGGGCAGGCTTTCCAGCTTGACAGACAGCGCCCGCAAAATGTTCATGCAGAACCCTGGGTAAATGTCCAGGGGCCGGGGTCACGACGTGTACGTTTCGGCTTTACGAACGTTCGTAGCGGTACGAACGGTTTCGGTACGAAAATCGAGAGTCACGACGCGTACGTACGGCAATTTTGTTCGTAGGTCTGTTCGTAACTTTACGCCTGCCAGCCTTCCCCCGTTCGTAAGTACAGTCGTAGCAAAGACCTTGGAATCAGAAAGACGCGTCACTCCTGCCCTCGTAAGAGAGATATAGCGGGACAACGCGAAGAGCTGTCTGCCCGCATTAGCGCACATCCTAGATCTGGCCCCTTTAGTGACAGCATGGCGGAAAGTGGAAAGCGATCACAAAAGCCGGGCTTGCAATTGTGTTCTGCGCCGAATTGTTCAAATAACAGACAAATATAAACGGGGAAACACTTCTTTTGGTACTCCTGTTGAAAAAACAACCATTTTTTTTCACTTTCTTGTTCAAAAAAAGAAAAAAAAAAAAAAAGAAAAAAAAAGACCTCAAGTGGTACGTGTGCATGCAGTGTAAACAAACAGTAAACACACGCGGCTGACGCAGATACAGCGTAATTTTTTTTCTTTTTTTCCGGACAACTTTACAAATCACGGTGACTTAAACTGTGCTAGCGGCTAGCTGCATCTAAATTCACAACACACACACACACACACACACACACACACACACACACACACTGTACTGTGTGACACAGTTGTCACTCATACGCCGGCAGGTACGTTCATCGGCACTTTTTTCCAGTTCACATACTGTTGGGGGGAAATCTGTAGGTATGTATAGAACTCTTTTCTTAAAAATCCAGAGGTTTGCATGCAGTGTAAACAAACAGCAGTAAACACACGTGGCAGGCGCAGACATCAGGTTTGGGTGTTGTTTTTGTCGTTTTGTTGGCGGTGGTGTTTTGTTTTTTTTAACTTTACAAAATAACGTTGACTTGAACTGTGCTAGCGGCACAGGCTCTCCAGGGCACGGCGCAGTGTCCTGACAGAGGGCAGAACAAAAATCTGTTTCAATTTTCTACATGCCTTTGGACTGGCGTGAAACAAGGACATGGCTATTGCCTTGTCTTCTTCAGTCCATCTCAACCCCTTCTGCTTCTTTCCTACAGCACGGAGCTGAGTTTTGGTGAATGTAACAGCTTTCTCCGGCAAAAACTGCTTGACGTCTGCAATGACAGCAGCTTCTCTTTGAGATGCACTGAGCTGTTTCCGTTGTTGTCTGGACTTCTTGTACCGTCGTTGTAGCTTATACAGTCTGTTCCGCACAACCTTGAGTTTGCTCTTGAGTGCAGCCACTGTGTCACTGTCAGCCTGTTGAGTGGGTCCTGTAGTCTGTGGGGTCGGCTCTTCCAATGGTAGACTGTCAGGTGTGCAGATTTCACCATCTGTACACAAAACAGACATCATCATAAATTATCATAGTTTTATGTTGTTTCATGAAATTAGAGCTAGGCCATAGAAAATAAAATAGTTGTGTAGGGTAACATGGTGAAAGGAATTAGGGCCGTGTTTGTTTGTACCAGTTACACTAGGTGCCCCAATCCCACATGGGGAATCCGGTAAACTGGGAAGCTTGCTTAGCCCTTTAAAGTTCAGTTCAGGAATTAGGGTCAATAGCCAGGGCTTGTAAACCTAGACAAAAATTTAGTAGGGGTAGCACAGAATATTGGTCGGGCAACTTAACCACAACCATTTTTTTTTTTTTAAATACTGATAGAAACTAATGTCATTGTGTCTATTCTCAGCAAAACGTGAAAGGGAAAAAAATGTAATGAATGAGAAATTTGAGTCAATTAATAAAATAAAGTGCTTCATACCTGTTTGAATACATAATTTCTTCTTCTTATGAGGAGGTTCTGCGCAGTTCCTCTCCTTTCTCCCTGGCCTGGTCAATGTCAGTTTTGGTGGTGGATTAGGGACATCAAAGAGTGTGGGCACTGCATTCCAGTTCAAGCGTTTCCTCTCTTGGGGAACGGTGAACTGGTTTGCTTCAAAATGTTGACTGCGTAAAAAGTAGCCACCCTTGTTCAGCTCCTTTGCTGGCCTGCCTCGAAGGTCATCACGTCTGCTATTCTGAACCCATACTCTGCACCTGAAAGTGACAAGAGAGTAATGATGTACATGCTACTATAGTTATGAGTACTTTGACAGTCTTTGTCTTGCCACTGGCAGAGAATTAGAAAGAACAGGACAAAAACTTAAAACTTTTTTTTTTTTTTTCAATCTTTGGAGAGATAACCACAATCAACAGAATACAAAATGAGTATTTCATCATATGCCTTGCGTAGATGTCATGCTACATATACAGGGAAGGGGGGGGGGGGGTGGGTAAATATACACTTCGGGGATCATGATTCAGTCTAAGACTAAGAGTTAGACATATTGATCACACTGAGTACAGGTCAGCCTTCACTGGTCTCAGCTTACACACTAGTCTGAACGCAGCTGTTCTTTCAATTCCCATGAACGTTTTCCTGCCTCACTCATTATCTATACCAAGCTCGTTGCTTTCACAATCACTCCATAAATCTACCATAAATCTGCAACTGTTTTTCACACAATGACCGTCGTAGGACGATTACCACGTGGGGGGAATACATCTCATTCTGCCAAAATTCTGAACGTAACCGACTCAAAATCTTACCTGCTTTCGTCAGAAGGAAAACGAAAGAACGACATTCCATCACATTCGTTCCTGTAGCGGGCATTGTGGCAGGATATCGCACTACAAGCGTCGCCACCAGGTCGTTTACTGCGCTGCGTGGAAGACGCCATTTTCATTTTTTCATGATGAAGCAAAGGGACGTTACTCGTACCGCGGCATCCCCCTACACGGCCGAGTGACCAATCTTAGGAATACAGGATCGTTGCTAATACACAGTTGACCAAACGGGATCTCCAGATAATTGCTACTTAATTCTGTCTACTCGACGTCGTCAGAATCTATGACTCCCTCTCTTTCACTGATACGCAGTTAAGAAAAACTGCATCTCCAGGCAATTGTTACTGAATTCTGGCTGCTCAGCTTAGACTCTGTGGGTGCGTTCACATTGGACAAAATTAGCGTAGCTGGCACGCTTAGACACGTTACTGTTACTAATACGCAGTTAAGCAAACTGTGCCTCAGAAAATAGTCCCTGAATTTTGTCCGCTCGACTGTGATTCTCTCTTAGTACGCAGTTAAGCAAACTGTGCCTAAGAAAATAGTCCCCGAATTTTGTCTACTCAGCTGTGATTCTCTCTCTGATACTAATCCACAGTTAAGCAAAGTGTGCCTCAGAAAATAGTTCCTGAATTTTGTCCACTCAAATGTGATTCTCTCTCTAATACTAATACGCAGTTAAACAAACTGTGCCTCAAAAAATAGTTCCTGAATTTTGTCCACTCAACTGTGATTCTCTCTCTGATACTAATACGCAGTTAAACAAACTGTGCCTAAGAAAATAGTTCCTGAATTTTGTCCACTGAACTGTGATTGTCTCTCTGATAATAATATGCAGAGAAGCAAACTGGACCCTCAGAAAATAGTTCCTGAATTTTGTCCACTCAACTGTGATTCTCTCTCTGATACTAATACGCAGTTAAGCAAACTGTGCCTCAGAAAATAGTCCCTGAATTTTGTCCGCTCAACTGTGATTCTCTCTCTCTCATACTAATACGCAGTTAGGTAAACTGTGATTCTCTCTCTGGTACAAATATGCCGCAGAGAAGCAAACTGGACCCTCAGAAAATGGTTCCTGAATTGTGTCCGCTCAACTGTGATTGTCTCTCTGATACTAATCCGCAAAGCAAACTGTGCTCCCTGAATTTTGTCCACTCAACTGTGATAAGTTCTCTGATACTAATACGCAGTTAAGCAAACTGTGCCTCAGAAAATAGTTCCTGAATTTTGTCCACTCAACTGTGATTGTCTCTCAGATAATAATATGCAGAGAAGCAAACTGGACCCTCAGAAAATAGTTCCTGAATTTTGTCCACTCAACTGTGATTCTCTCTCTGATACTAATACACAGCTAAGCTGGACCCTCAGAACATGCACCTTTGGTGATTAGCGCCTTCCCCTCCCACCGCGATCCGGGAGGTGAGCGGCAGTGTGTTTAGCCATCTGGATTTTTTCTTGCCCCGTCCCATTCCGGCGCCGTGCTCGGACCGTGCTCTTTCCCGCAAAATCCGAAGATCCGGACTACCCTTCTTCTTCCGTACACTCAGCGTGCAGACCAATTTCGACCGTCGTTGAATGCGGGTGTAATTGGCACAATAGCGTGGGAAAATGGCTGGGGCATCGAAAACAATGTTATGGGCTGACGATCAGGTGACGAACAACCTGATATCGTTCTATCATGCGGAGACATTATTGTGGTGGATCAGACATGACGATTATTATGTCGTGTCTGTATCTTTCTTCGAAATGAGTGGCGCAACTTTCTCGAGTAGCGAATCGTAGGTAGCCTTGTTCATCCTAAGACATGACTGGAATGTGTCCGGATCATCTGTGACCAATTCCTGAAGAAGGCTGTTGTAAAAGCCTTGTGTGGGTCGGCGGGCTATCCAGTCTCTAATCCACCACCTTCGTGGTGCAGACAGGCATGCACCGCATGCAATCGTTATGATTGCCATGCATAAAAGAATTACATCTTCTTCGTCCATCCTGGGGATACTACGTACGCGACTTTCTGGAGTTTCGGAAACAACTGAAAATGGGAGCCCAAAGCACTGACTACTGCTACAGGATGTCTGCTGCAATGTTCCCACGCACTTTTGCACGGTGTGTGAGCAGACAGCTCCGTGCAGGTTGGTTGCCTTGCGAAGAAGGAAACCACGTACGCTGTTTACAGCTACTGTCAAACAGGGTGTCAAGGGAAAGCACCTAGCCGGCAAGCATGTAGGGTGGTGGGAGCCTAGCTTTTCTCATTCCACAAACTGATCCTTCCGATCACAATGCCGCACTACTAATCATCAGATAGTGCTTGAATTGAAGTTTTCAAAGACTCTAAATGACATGCCATACCTTGTGATAACAGACTTTGTAAAAATCAGTGTTATTTGATGCATATCCAACGCATAGGACGTCCTACCGTGCAATACCATAACAAAAAACACCAATCTTCCAAGCATGCTGCAAGTAACAACTAACTTATTTCAGTACTAAACATACACTGTGCGGCAAGCTACATGTGCCTGCTGTGCAGTGCACTGACCTGTTTCCGTAAACATTTTAAGTGGTGGGCGGGAGGCCGTGATTAATTACCCCACTCCCAGGGCAGAGCAAGCGCCCGGGCGGGCGCGCGGCTGGCCAGTATCCGTGGCCTTATCACAAATTCCTAGTTCAGTGAGAATGTTTGTACTAGTAATTTAGCAGGTGGTGTACAGTTCACACACGCAAAGCGAAAGTTTACTCTTCGGTGTCTCCTTACTTTTAGCTGTCTTGTTTTGATTTGTCTTTCAATTCTCCTAACTGCATGTTTCTTTAGCTGCTGATGATCAACTATACACAAACGAACAAATGCATTGTACACTGAGTCTAGTCTAGTCTGTGGTTACATTTTTCTTCTCCTTTCTGCGCCGCTTTGCGGGAGATGACTGAACGGATGGTGCCCTGATTGTCAGGCACTCTTTTATTCAGTGTTGGTCTTCTTCACTCTTTAGTCCGTGTGCTTTGTGTTTCGTTTGATTAACAGCAGCATGGCTGCTCTTTCCTCCCTGTTCTCCATGTATTGTTTGGAATGATCCTGGCACTTGGAAACTATTGGCGAAAACTTGAAAAAAATCGCCTTCTTGATTATCTGCAGCTGACTTGGCCTATCGGATGTCGATGGGAAATCAAAGTATGGATGCGGGCGATCAGTGGGTTTAGTTCTTTGAACTTTGAGCAGATATCATCAGCAGTTGTGTGACATGTGATGTTCTCAGTCAGTTCAAATATTTTTTTGTACAATGTGACATAAATCACAAATTCTACACAAAGAATTCAACCGAAAATTATGTTCGCTATCTAGGTGTTTTTCTTCCTCAGTTGTAGTTAAAACGATGCATGACACTTGCCTTGCTACTAACACAGAAGCACAAAAAAAATGAAATCACACACCTCTTTTTTTCTTCTGTACAGCATCCACGAAAAAATGTTTGCACTCTACAGCTGAGACGTCCTACAAGCACATGTCCAAAAATCACCAGGGTAAAAACTTAGGTGAAGGAAATAGAGCACTAGAAACTTTGGTAATTTCCAGTATCTGCTAGCAGGCCACAACAGAGAATTAAGAGGGAATTCCACAGCAGCACCACCTGTGTGCGTGCGTGTGCTGCCAGTCGTTATCTGCAGAAAGTTGTAGGCGCATATGGGAAATAAGGAGCACTCCCCGCATTCCTCATCTCGTTATACACATTCCAGGTACAGGCGCGTGATTTGCAAGAAAGGCGTGCACGTTTGCGTATCATGTGCTCTTCTTTTGTGTAGCGTTGTACTCAGTCACTTTGAGCACTGCTGTGTCGGATGGAAACAAGGCGGAAAAAGTGAGTGCTTATGGTAAAATGATGACATTTTGTAAGTGGGAGCCGGTCATAATATCAGTACGCCTACAACTTCGACTTTAGATGATTGAATAAAAATCCATGAGAATGTATTGAGAACTTGTGATTTTTTTTTTAATGGAAAGTACGGTAATACAAATAACTGAAATCAGCCACGGGGGACTGTATGCCTAATTCCATTTAATATTATGACTTCCACTTACAAAATGTCATCATTTTACCAGGTAAAAAAAAAACCCTCACTTTTCCTCCTGGTTTCCATCCGACACAGCAGTGCTCAAAGTGACTCGTGAGTGCAACGCTGCACAAAAGAAGCGCACATGATACGCAAACGTTCACGCCATTCTTGCAAATCACGCGCCTGTACCTCGTGCGCACTTGAGGTCAAGGTCAGCACCGCATTGTTCGGGAGTTCTCATTAAATTATCACGGAACGCAAATTATTAAACTACGTCATGTTTGCTGCTTTTATTGATCAACAAATCCTTAGATGGAGGCGTGTTAACATTATCATTGTGCCTTAATTACCAAATTAGTGATGTATCCCAGTTATCATCAGTTTCTGCGATCTGTCTGCAGTTAACGACAGTCTGCAGTTAGCGACGCCACAGAGGGGCCCTGACAGGTTACAGCTGGCTCTGCCAAACTAAAGAGCAAGGCTAAAGAGGCGCTTGTAAAGCCGTGTATGACATTTCGGTGGTTCGCGAGCTGGACTCTGCACGACTGGTATCTGATATGAGTGGCATTTATTTATTATTAAACGTTTGACTAATATCTTGCACGTCTGTAACACACTGATTCTACCCTATCTCGCCAACCTGCGGCTCGCTGTGAACTGGACACTGGCCTGCAGTGTACTGACGTGACTGAAGGGACTGCTTTGAACGCCTATATTAATCATTTCAATGCAAACCTTTATGCAACGTTGTGTTAGGCCAGTCGCGCGTCTAATATACAAATAAACCCCTGGCCTAGACCCTTCAGCATTTAACTCCGTAGGTTCAAATCCCGGCAGGATTAAACTCAGGCTTTTCCCAGCCCCCCGCTCCCACACACACACCTTTAAATTCACCATCGCCGGGAGAAGCGGGCCGGTGGGGGTGGTGGTGGAAATCCCTCTCTTTATATCCACTTCTACATTTAGGCGTGCGCTAAAACAGTACCTTACGGGTCGTATGTAACCGTTGATAAATGAAGTTTCGTCATCATCATCATCATCATCATCATCATCATCATCATCATCATCATCTCCACCATCTCTGTCTGTCTGTCTGTCTCTCTCTCTCTCTCTCTTCTCTAGCAACGGCTGTTTTACGCTAACTACCTTTAACGTTGAAAAATAAGGTTTCTTGACTCTCTCTCTCTCTCTCTCTCTCAGTCTCTCTCTATGTAAGCAAAAGAAATGTACTGAATACCCGCTTCTACTTGCACAGTGGTGAAGACCTTCACGTGAACGGTGAGTACAAACCTTAAGCCTTTTCGTCCATCGGATTTGCAAAAATGTACACCCTAAGTCGTTATTGTCAAATAAACTATGCCGAAAGTCCGAAATTAAATTGCTGAACTGATCAAGTGCATGGGACTGAACAAAGGTCAGACTGCCTCCATTGCCTTCATTGCAAGTATTGTGGAGAAGTGATTACGTCAAATGTATTATGCGTCTTCCCGGTAAGGAAAGACGTCACAGCTTTCAAAGAGAACGTCACATCTCTTTCCTAAAATAAGATTGGTCACCGGCCCCCGTAGTGTAGTGGTTAGCACTTCGGATCATGGACCGGGAGACCCGGGTTCGAATCCGAGCTGAGGCAAGCGGGATTTTTCCTACCTAGGTCGGCTCCTACCCAGAGCGGGTGTGCTATGGGCCCGATGGGGAGGCTGTTGCCACACAGCCGAGTTTCACCCACTTCACGGGTGCGACTTTGGGGGTGCTTCCCTTAGTATGACACGTCTTATGATGTGGATGATTACACGGCCGGCACCGCAGGTGCCGTAGTTCCCGGGCCTGGTTAATGCCGGGATATTTATGACAGGAAGCGTGGAATGCGGCCGTGTCCCGCAGTCCCAAACCACATGGACCTCCATAGCATCTTACTATCATCCTCATCTCCATCATCATACATAATAAAAATTGTCCCAGCTTCCGAGTCCTCCGTGGGTTCCATCCATGACCTGGGAGGAACACCACTGGAGTTTGCAAAGAGTGGGGGCAGCAGAAAAAAAAAAAAATAAGATTGGTCTGACCAGCCCAGTATCCATTGAGAGAGATAGAGATTGAGAGAGAGAGAGTACTTATCTTTCTCAACCACACATGTCATTACAAAAGACCGATTGTGACTATCACTGAATGGAAACAACATATTGGGCTGGTGACCATCTTGTTGTTTAAATGTCTGATTTCGCAATTTTCCAAATTCAGGGAAGCCAAATTGTTCAGTGAAGAATCACGTACAGTGAGTTCGTTTTCAAGCTCTGGAGAGATTCACGGGAGTTAGCGATAAACTAAGAGGAGTGTGAGGTTTGGTGGAGCAGAATTCATACAAAATGTGATATAACATTTCGGTGGCACGGGGGCTGGGCTTTGTATGACTGATATCTGATATGAGTGGCATTTGTTCATAATTCATTTAGTCTGACAATGTCCGGAAACCCACAGAAACACTAGCCGCGAATTAGTCTTTGTACCTTGCGTGGCGTTAAGCCTCAAAAACTCACTCACTCCCCACAGAAACACGTCTGTATGTTTGTCCCCATAATCGTACTGTTGCGTTCGTTAAATCTCTCTCTCTCTCTCTCTTTCACACACACACACACACACACACACACACACACACACACACACACACACACATGCATTTGACTGGAACACCGCAGACACTCTCGGATTAAATGTTGTCTCGAACTACACACACACACACACACACACACACACACACACACACACACACACACACACACACACATACATAACATACATACTTTCTCTCTCTCTCTCTCTCTCTCTCTCGGGGAGCCGGGGTGGCCGAATGGTAGAGTGTTGGACTTCTAATGCTCGGGTCGTGAGTTCGTATCCCGGCTGGGGCCAAATATTTGTGCTGGCTTTTCCGTCGTTGCCCCGTCTTTGATATCACCCTATGTGGTGGAAAAGGACGTTAAACCCCGAAACACCCACCCTCTCTCTCTCTCTCTCTCTCTCTCTGATGTGTCATATATTTCATCTAGCAATTTGTATGTGAAGGGAAAAAAATAAGAGAAAACGAAACACAGTGTGACAATTTACAACAGTTTATTCATTCAAAGATTCATGATAATTATTCGATAAGACGCAGCATATTAAAAAAAAATGCATAATACCACTGCCTAAAATTCGCCATCTTAAAAAAAAAATTAAAAGTACTATACTTTGATATGTTACAGTTGTAAACTTTAGCTCTGAAAGAAAATGGAATTTCTTCAACGGGTTTATATTCAAATAATCAACGTTTGGATTGTGGTGTTGTTTTGTCTTTGCTTGGTTGTGATGACAAGTTCTGCCCGTGCTTGTAAACGGTGCAATGTGTAACGATGCAAGTTATTTGACAGGAGGAAACCTGATTTCCAAAACTGGATGTGCGTGCGTGCGTGCGTGCGTGCGTGCATGCGTGCGTGCGTGCGTGCGTGCGTGCGTGTGCGTGCATGCGTGCGTGCGTGTGCGTGCGTGCGTGTGTGTGTGTGTGTGTGTGTGTGTGTGTGTGTGTGTGTGTGTGTGTGTGATAGATAGACATGATGACGAATGGCGAAATTTCTCTACAGTAATCGTTTTCACAGAAACTTAGCGAACTTCCCGTTGCTAAAACTATGCGATAAGAAAGCGAATAACTAAATAAATCTGTCGTTTGAAGTTACAGGATACAAACGGAAGTTTGAAACAATTTGTCAAGATGCACACGACTAGTAGTAGTGTATGTATAAAGCGCCAGAAACATGAAGCACCGGTAGCAGAGACATGTGATAACAGACAGCTGGCGACGTTCACAAGACTTTCATTTGTGTGTGTGGAGTTTAAGTTTTCATAGGTGCGGCTAGGGCAGTTTTATTTCTTATTATGTCATTATTTTGTCTTATCATTATGTTTTATGAAAGTAATTTGAATTTGAAAACAATCCAGGTTTGTTTGTTTATCTTTTTTGTCATCTGTTTCTCTGTTGATGTGTGGTTAGATATAATATAGCTAGTCAGTTAGTTGTCTGGTTAGTTAGTTAGCTAGTTAGTTGGTTGATTAGTTAATTAGTTAGTTAGGGTTTTACGCAGCGCAGGCACCAAAGACTATTTTGCGGCTAATCGAGGTCCATCTTTGCCAGGTCATTAATATAACAGGGGTATTCAATAAAAACAAGATGTAAATATAATTATATTAAAAATGTATCCGCTTTAAATGAGAAACAAGTTCTTAAAAATTGTAAAAACTAAACATATAAAAGTCAAGGCGAGTCCATCTTATTTGGAGTGTCTATAACATAAAATAGATTGCTCTCCTTCAAGAATAGTTATCTGGTCCGTCAGTTAGTTAGCTATATAAATAGGAATTCATACCCGCTGGTTGCCTGAAGAATGAACACAACCGTTTTAATGTCGACAGTTCTTAACTCTCCTGCATAGCCACTTAGATGGCGCCACCCGCTATCTAGTTATTCAGTTAGTTAGCTTGCTACTAGTTTGTTAGCTTTTTAGTCCGTCAGTTTGTTAGCTATTTAGTTTGGATTTCTTTACCGCTGGCTGGCTGTCTATGGAATAAACACAACCGTTTTAATGTCGACAGTTCTTCACTTTCCTGCATAGCCACTTAAATGGCGCCACCCAGTATCTAGTTATTTACTGAATCAGCTAGATAGCTAGTTAGTTAGTAAGGATTTTAGTCTATTAGTCAGTTAGCTATTTAGTTTGGAATTCTCGACCGCTCGCTGCCTATGGAAAAGTGAGTGAGGGGTCGGGGGGGGGGGGGGGTAGGGCTTAAAGCCGCGCAAGCGCCAAAGACTAATTCGCGGCTAAGTGTGAATGCACTACGTGAAAAGAACAAAACAAAAATATAACGTCAGACAAATGATGCAAACCGGTCTACGGGGCTGCCTATGGAAAGAACACAACCGTTTTACTGTCGACAGTTCTTCACTTTCCTGCACAGCCACTTAAATGGCGTCACCCGCTTGAAGGCAAACGTGGGCATGAATGGAATGTATCGACAGCATCGGAGTTTCCGCAGACACGCTGCGATACAGGGAAACCCATAAATAGCAGCGGCGGAACTGTGTGCGTCTGCCTTCATGTCCCCGTCATCGATCGTCTGGTCTGCGAGTTGTCTCCACTTGATTATCCCCCTTTCATCGTCAGTGCCTGGGTAAAACACACCGGTGATATATATATATATATATATATATATATATATATATATATATATATATATATATATATATATATCAAACGCTTGTTGTGGAAATCTGTCGGTGGATGCTGGTTAAAAAGGAGAGTGACGGCGCGTACGAAAAATACTGTGATGAATGTTTCTTGACTCGGAATTTGGCGTTGGACTCTAAATGCTCGGGTCGTGAGTTCGAATCCCGGCTGAGGCCAAATATTTGTACTGGTCTTTTTCTCGTTGCCCCGTACGTCTTTCATATCACCCACACGTGGTGGAAAAGGACGTTAAACTCCTGAACACCCACCCCCACCCCTCTGAATTTGACATGGTCTGGGTGTCTGCACAATAAAGGAATTCTCTTTATGGTAAAACGGGTATTCATCTTGGCCATAACACAAAGAACGCACGGGTCATGATCGGAATATGTTCCATGCATGCGCTTGTCTCCACACACACACACACACACACACACACACACACACACACACACACACACACACACACACACACACACAGAGTCAGAGAGGTGTTGTACAGACCTGGGACCGTGTTATCAAGGAAAAATGCAAGCACTCCGCCAACAAACATGGACGTTCCCATCAGAACTTTCAACACCTGGTCCAATTCGTCGTTACCTGAATAATAATGATAATATAAGAAGAAGAAGAAAAAGAAGAAGAAGAATGGTTTCATTGCTTGTGTGTGTTGAACAAAATCTCTTTTTCTGCACTGCATTGCATCTGTACAAATTATATCATTCATATGTTTGAATAATATCATGCAAGTCTGTACTACACTGATTCTACCCCATCTGGCCAATTTGCGGCTCGCTAGTGTAATAACCTGACACAAGTGACTGCTTTGGATGCACATTTTAATCATTTAAACGAAAACCTGTCTACAACGTTGTATAAGGGCAATCGTGCGTCTAACAAACAAACAAACAAACGCTGTGTCAAAGTGATATCTCTCTCTCTCTCTCTCTCTCTCTCTCTCCCCCCCCCCTCTCATAATTATGTGGTGGAAAAGGACGTAAAACTGCCAAACATCCCCCCATCCCCACCTCTCTCTCTCTCTCTCTCTCTCTCTCTCTCTCTCTCTTTCTTTAAGTCAAAGAAATGTATTGAATGTGTACTTGTATTATTATTTCATTATTATTATCGAACCATGTTTAAAACACACACAAAAAACACCAAAACGCACACATCCACCCAAAACCCCACTCTTCCCCTACCCCCATCCCACTCCTTCCCCACCCCCACCCCATACCCCCAAACACACGTTCGTACCGGTGTTAATAGCATCCGGGTCCTTCGCCAAGTACTCCGGGATCATCAGACCGACCAGCAACGAAGAGCCAATGATGGTCAGGTTTCGCCCAGACGACAGGTCGACGAAAGAGAGAGTGGAAAGTCCCACAGCGGTAACCATGCCGAAGCTGACCAGCACGATGCCTCCTAGGACCGGGTCGGGAATCATAGTCAACAGGGCACCGAACTTTCCCACCACACCGGACAACAGGAATAGCCCACCAGCAGCCAGGAAGGCCCACCGACTTGCCACCTGCACATTATTTTATTTATATAGAGAGTTTTCACAATGAGGTGCCCCCTATTATGGCAAATACAGGGGAAAATGTGTGTGTGTGTGTGTGTGTGTGTGTGTGTGTGTGCGTGCGTGCGTGCGTGTGTGTGTGTGTGTGTGTGCATGCAGAATTTTAATGAATTTTAATGTATTGTATTGTATTGTCGCTGTGTCTGGGCGGACATGAAACTTCCCCATGAGGGATTAATAAAGTAATCTTATCTTATCTTATCTTACACCACACGAGTTTGTTGATTTCGACGGAAAAACTGCAAGTGTGCGAGTATTGACGAATGTTTTGGGTTCTTTTTTCCCCATCAATGTGGTCAATGGACTTACTGCTTTCTGTCATAGCAAACTAAATGATTGTGCTTCTCTCGTTGTAGTGTCTGGCAAAAACCATGCCATGCGTTGTGCTCATTATGCCGCGGGACGCGATTGGCTGAATTCTGGGGGCTCAAGTCAGTTGTTACTCTATACCTCAAAATCTGTGAACCATGTCTCCCTCGGCAATGTCACGGGACCTATACTACAGTGAGCGGACAGTATCACTCACCTAGTTCATGGGCCTTTTTTTTATGTTTTTGTTTTTTGCTTTTTCTTTTCTTTTGCAGTCCGACAGGAAAGAGTGGGTAAAAGCAATGTCATTTCTCACCTTTGTGAACCCGATAGCGCCAACGTTTTGGCTGTACGAAGTTGTCGCCCCTCCTGACCCCACGGCACCGGAAATGATGCTACCAAAACCCTCGATGGCGATCCCGCGGTTGACTGCGTGCGCAGGCGGAGGCGGAACTCCAGAGATTCTGGCGCATGCGTAGTAGTCCCCGACGGATTCTATGATGGAGGTGATGGTGGCAGCGAGCATGGCCATGAAACTGGCCAGACTTACTGTCGGCAAGCCCCACTGACCTGTGTGAAAAGTTTTTGTTTTTTTTTATTATTATTGCAAATATGTAACCGGGTGCTCACGGAGGGTCCGGTTTCTTGCAGGACGCGAGGCAAATGCAGAGGTCGCTTTGTCGTGTGTTTTATGACAGGAAACGGTGGGAAAAAAAACTGAAGCGGGTCTGCTGTTTTTCTATGACCGCTTTTCGTATGACGCATGATACATTTGACGTAATCACTTTTACAGAACAACACAGACCGCTGGCGGGAAAGGGTAACAAAGTGGTGAAACTGACAAAATATAATTTTTAAATAAAAATTAGAGCCAACAACAAAACATGGTTAAAATGTACAAACTCTTCCTCAACTAGCGCAGTTTACCGGATAACTCCAGCTTGAACGACTGCGGAGATATTTTAACATTACACCATTGTCTTCTCCCCCTTTTTAACTTTCGCCTGCCCGCAGGCGTACATTGTGGGGGCAATACACAGATTAATGTGACTACCACACGAGACAAGAGAAGACGGCTATGTGAAAAAGAGCAGTTACTACCACCACGCCATATCTGCATGATTTCCATGTCACACTCTTAGCAGAGGTTTAACGATGTCACGCCTTTGTAATTGTAATCAGCCCAGGCTGGTCTGTGAGCTTGGAGTAACTGATTGACAAGTTTTCATTAACTATTTCACGACCATGCACCCAGCGTTTGTGCAGAGCCCTTGCATACCGTTGCCAACCACACACCCAGACCCCGGGCGCTGGCGCGTGAGGACGCTGTTACCATGCACCCAAAACCCATGTTATCTCCGCCATCACTGTGGCTGCTATGCCCAGGCTTTTTCCATAAATATGCTTATAATTATAATCCAAACATTACCAAACACAATTACGAAACATCTGAAGAAGACCTCTTTTAAAAAAAATTGAAAATATCCTAAAACAATCCTCAGGTTGGCAAGGGTTGTACACGCACACAGTCACGGGGGAATTCCACGGCGCGCGGTCAAGGTCGGCAATGAGTTAAACGTTAAGCAGGCTTACAGCATGACAAGCAAACAGCTCACCAGGGTATGGGAAAAAGAACCATTTGGCAAGGTCAAGGACTTCCTGTTTGGAGTCTGTCCGGACCCCGGGTTGCGTGAGGGTGTCTGTGGCGGTCAGAATCCCACAAAATGCCCAGGCCAGAACCACAGCCAGAATCACCTGCCAAAGAAAGTGGTGGGTGAAGTATAGATACTGCTAAGCAGAGAGAGAGAGAGATGATGATGATGATGACAGGCGCGTACGAAGATGCTGAGAGGAAGGGGGCCCCACTAAGTCGGGTGAGCCATACGGCCGGGGTGAAGAAGGGTGGGGGGAGGGGAGGTTTTTTGGTGTGTGTGTGTGTGTGTGTGTGTGTGTGTGTGTGTGTGTGTGTGTGTGTGTGTGTGTGTGTTGACTGCCAAGGATTGTGTCCTGCGACAGGAGAGCAGGGGGCCCCCACCACTGGTGGGCCCCCTCTCCTCTTATCAAAAGCAATGGGGGGGTGGGGGGGGGGGCCAAAGATATTCGGGATGATGATGAAACTTTATTTATCAACGGTACAAGTTTTGACAGAAATTAGCAAGTTTGTAAACCTGTCGTCGTTAATGCTACAGTGACGTAAAAAAAAATAAAAATAAAAAGATAAAACTAAATCAAAAAAGATAATTCAAGACAGAAAATTAAGCACTAAACTACAAGAAACTTAAACCAGAGAGAAAAACGTCCATCAGGTCCAAAGACATTCACACACACGTGCGACCTTTGTAAATGCAAATCATTAATGAAGAAAATTCATCTGTTTTCTCTGTTTTTATCTCGCTACCGAAACCTCTTTGTGAAGGCTAGGGGGGAAAAATGCAATAATACATGTAATACCGGCCCCCGTAGTGTAGTGGTTAGCACTTCGGATCATGGACCGGGAGACCCGGGTTCGAATCCCAGCCGAGGCAAGCGGGATTTTTCATACCTAGGTCTGCTCCTACCCAGAGCGGGTGTGCTATGGGCCCAATGGGGAGGCTGTTGCCACACGGCCGAGATTCACCCACTCCACGGGTGCGACTTTTGGGGTGCTTCCCTTTGTATGACACGTCTTATGATGTGGATGATTACACGGCCGGCACCGCAGGTGCCGTAGTTCCCGGGCCTGGTTAATGCCGGGATATTTATGACAGGAAGCGTGGAATGCGGCCCTGTCCCGCAGTCCCAAACCACATGGACCTCCATAGCATCATCTTACTATCATCCTCATCTCCATCATCATGCATAATAAAAATTGTCCCAGCTTGCGAGTCCTCCGTGAGTTCCACCCATGAACTGGGAGGAACACCACTGGAGCTGGCAAACAGTTGGGGCAGCAAAAAAAAAAAAAAAAAATATATATATATATATATATATATATATATATATATATACATGTAATAGTAATGAGGTCTGAATGCCATGTAACGTTACAGGAAAAAAGACGCAAGTGAGCAGTACATAAAGAAATCAAAAACTACACTTCACTGATCACTGATCTTGATTGCTAGTGCATCCTCCAAATGCCAGAGTTCCGAAAATGTGCAACTCACCGGAAGCAGCTTGAAGATGGGATACCGACTGATGTGACATCCCTTTTTCCTATTGCATTTCGGGAAGGGCACGTGCACATTACGAAGGTAGAGAGAGAAGAGGAAAACGAGGCCAACCGTCCTAAGAGAGAAACATATTTTTTTTTGCTTCTGAAAAAACGCACGACACTTTCCATACAACATTTCTAGGGTTACAAATCGTTTGGAGCTGTTTTGTGGGTGTCTAGCAACCTGGCAGTTAGACTGCGTTGGTATAAGTCCCCCCCCCCCCCCTCCGTGTCATTTGAACCTGCTGTAAATGCACTGCGACCGTGTGAACAACACAGCGATTGCACCATTACCACAAGGTAACCCCAACCCTTAATCTAAACCTAACCCTAAACCTAACTCCAAACCGATCTAAGCAGACGAACTCTACTAAATGAGCGTGGCTGTGTTGGTATAGTTCGCGCAATACGTCCCACGGCCCGTATGTAAAACTCGAGGTTAATTTAACCCACGGCTACGGGCCTAACCCAGATTAGGAAAAAAGAAACCCCAAAACAAAATTAAATTTAAAAAAAAAGAGGAAGTAAAGAAAGAAAGACAAAAATCCTTCTATAACGGCATATAGGCACCTTGCTGGAATGGACCCGCTTCCTGATTTAAGACCAAAAAACAAAAAACGACAGAAAATTTAACCCTAGAGCGAGTTTAGTTTGAGGTTAGACTCTAACCCGGGGCTAAACTCCCTAACCCGGACTTTTACATGCGGACCCACGGGTGCGAACTATACTAACTGGGCGGCGAATTAGCGACTCCCACTCTTGTCAATCAAACGGTCGAGCCCTCAGAATTCAGCCAATCGCGTCCCGCGGCATAATGAGCACAACACATGACATGGTCAGGGCAAACATTTTGCCAGACACTACAACGAGGGAAGCACATGTAGTTTGATATGACTGAAACACGGAAAGAAAGCAGTAAGTCCATTGACGTCATTTGAGGAAAAAAGACCATTCTGTCAGTCTCTTTCATCTTGACATCACCCCTTTCTTCCATAAAATGACATCATGAACGTACTGTGTTTTTGGCAATACACGGCAGTGTCAAGGAGCGTGGTTTTGTCTTTGTAGGCTATTGGTCTTTTTCCTCAAATGACGGCGATGGACTTGCTGCGATCTTTCCGCGTTTCAGTCATATCGAACTGCATGATTGTGCTTCCCTCGTTGTAGTCCCTGGCGAAACGTTTGCCAGGCCATGCCATGCGTTAACTGTGCTCATTATGGCGCGGGGGGCAATTGGCTGAATTCTGGCGGGCTCGACAGTTTTAAATTAATTGACAGGAGTGGAGTGTAGCGACTCAAGCCAAACTCAAGAATCCAAAGACAGAAATCTACCAGTGCGCGTGCAAAGAACTCACAAAGCTGCGATGCCCCAGTGTTTCTCGCAGAATCTCATGGCCACGTCGATGAGCGAGAGGCCGACGAGAGAGATGGTGGGAACTATAGTGATGGGGCCCAGGAACTGAAGCAGGATGCCCAGCAGTCCAGTACAGCCGATCAACACCTGGGCTAGAGACGCCGTCAGTATACCGCCCTGTATCTGTACAAAACAGAGACATCGTAGTAACTGCCCTGAGATAAATTGCCATTATTCTACCGTCATGTCGTCAACATCTGCCGAGGCTTACCTTAGGGAATAGAGACATGATCGTCAGGGTAAGTAATTAGCTGTTACACAATATGACTTGGTTGAATACCGACGAGCATTTGCTCCATGACGCAGATCCGTCCCTGGGCCCGTATGTAAAAGTCGAGGTTAGGGCTTTTCGCCCCGGGTTAGAGTTTAACCTCGAACTAAACTAGCTCTAGGGTTAAATTTTCTGTTGTTTTTTGTTTTAAATCAAGAAGCGGGTCCATTCCAGCAAGGTGCCTAAGCCCTTATAGAAGGAATTTTTTCTTCCTGTCTTCGCTCCCTTTTTTATTTAATTTTGCTATTGGGTTTGTTTCGTCCTAGTCTGGGTTAGGCCCGTAGCCGTGGGTTAAATTAACCTCGTTTTTTACATACGGGCCCTGAGCTTCAGCGAAGGGGAGAAGGGAGGAGGGGGTGGGGTGCGACCTAGTGACGACACAAAACATGGCTGCGCTGGGCATTCGGGCTGCCCAATAACAGCCGTTTGCAAAACTCCTTTCAGACAAACTGCAGACCATGTTAGTACTTTCGTCATTTAGACGCAGAACAGACAAAGCCAGCTGGGTCGTTCTGAACACACAACCAGTACAATCGTGTCGTCAGTGAAACAAGCCGCAGACAATGCCAATGCGATGGCAGTCTGGTTGTCATTAATAAAAATCGTACATTATGGGATTTGGGCCATGTTTTTTTCGTGCGACTTTTAGGTCATACAGCCCCTTGTACGTGCAGCTACAAGTGATGTGAACAGAAAAGGAAGAGGTAGTGACTGCCATGTCGAGGTACACAATCAGAAGTAAAAAAAAAAAAAAATAGATAGGGACAGCACAAGTCGACGTTTCGGAATTGTTTCCTTTGTCAGGACAAAACAGAGTTGTAGCTACTGATTACAACCGATGTGATTAAGTTATAATAAAGTCAAATTCAAATGATTACCTCTCTCATTCTGGCCTGCCAGACTTCAGTGATCATCTCGCTCGACCCGTTTCTGTGTGCTTCTAGCATAGGTTCTGGGAGGGACAAGAAATGAAAGGCATGTGAATCACAAGATCCAGGCAGTTGGTGTCAGAAGTATGATGGCAGGGTCAGTGTAGAAAGAGTTAAGTTCTTGACCGGCTGGTACAGAAACACGAATGCCATGCCAAAGATATCACTGGCATGGGTGGGGTGGATGGGGGTTTGGGGGTTTAACGTCCTTTTCCACCGCATACGGGTGATATCAAAGACGGGGCAACGATGAAAAGGCCAGCACAAATATTTGGCCCCAGCCGGGATACGAATCGAACTCACGACCAGAGCATTAGAAGTCCAACGCTCTACCATTCGGCCACCCCGGCTCCCCTCACTGGCAAGGTTCACAATACAATATCACTAGTGATCATCATCAAACTTACCGAGGTCTGCAGGGCATCTCCATTTTTCTAGAGCCATGAGAGCGGTGATGGCAGGAATGAACTTGTGGCATCCACCCTGAATGATCGGCAGTCTGAGACAGACGAGGAGGTTTCCAGTATATACAAGTAGTAGAGTAATTGACTGTACAATTTACCAACGTTTTGGACGAACATACTATGACTTGATTTGATTTATTTACGATTGATTTAACGACGCCAGTGTTCAATAATCATTATGGAAATATAACAAAACAGCCTTTAGCTCTCTCTCTCTCTCTCTCTCTCTCTCTCTCTCTCTGTGTGTGTGTGTGTGTGTGTGTGTGTGTGTGTGTGTGTGTGTGTGTGTGTGTGTGTGTGTGTGTGAGTGAGAGAGAGAGAGAGAGAAAGTGGGTGGGTGGGTGTTTGGGAGTTTAACATCCTTTTCCACCACATAAGGGGAGAGACAGACAGACAGACAGACAGAGTTTGCATTGTTTTTGTTGCCAGTCGATGTCACTTCCGTCACATGACGTCTAGCTTCCAATTCCAACCATTGCAGTGACAATTTAAGTCACAACAGATCAACTATGGTGGTGGCCGTAGCTGTCGTAATGCTTTGATAACGGCAGTGTCCATGTTAAACTGGGACCAGATAGACCATGACGATGCCTTAGCTGTCGTAATAGCAGTCAAAGTGTTAGACTAGCCGCACTGTACCTGACTCCGACGGTAACCTGCAGGATGGTACACACACCACACATGAACAGAAAGGTGGACATGATTTCGGATTTCACCAGCGTCAGGTCCCCAGCACAGATCAGTTCACTGACGATCAGAGGGATGGAGATGGTGGAGCTGATGCTGAGTAGCACTTGCTGCAACATACAACATGTACAACACTTGCTGCAATATACTACATGACATAGCGTCGTTTTACACGCTTTATGCAGAATATGTTGTATCTTGTACCGATACTGGTTTCAGGTTACTTTGATAGTGTGAGAAGTCACCTCTACCTCAGCTAACTTTGAATTGTCTTAACCTCATGTTCTGATGGGCCAAATGGCCTGCAAAACTGAATAAACTATTATTATTATTATACTACATGACATGGTACAGCAATTACTGCAACATACATTATGAACAACACTTGCTGCCTCATACAACATTGTACAACACTTGCTGCAACATACAACATTGTACAACACTTACTGCAACATTCAGTATATTGGTGAAACACTTACTGCAACATACAACACGTACAACACCTATTGCAATATACTACATGACATTGTACAGCAATTACTGCAACGTACATTATGAACAACACTTGCTGCAGCATACAACATTGTACAACACTTGCTGCAACATTCAGTATATTGGTGAAACACTTACTGCAACATACAACACGTACAACACCTATTGCAATATACTACATGACATTGTACAACAATTACTGCAACATACATTATGAACAACACTTGCTGCGACATACAACATTGTACAACACTTGCTGCAACATTCAGTATATTGGTGAAACACTTACTGCAACATACAACATGTACAAGACGTGCTGCAACACAGAAGTACAACGCTTGCTGCAACATGCAACATGTACAACACTTCCTGTATACAACATGTACTACACTTACTGTATACAACATGTACAACATTTTATGCAGAATACAACAGGTGCAACGCTTACTGCAACATACAACACGCACAACATTTTACTGCAACACGTAATTGCACAACATGCCAAACACCTGCTGGCTGCAACATGCAACTTGTACAACAAATGCACACATAAGCTGCTAAGCATCAGTTTCCTACGACACGCTGTATGAATGACAACACTCAGTGAGTTACTGCAACACGCAACACTGACATAGGCCTACATGATAATGAGCTGCAACACAAACCATGAGTGACTGTATGACTCGACATTAGTTTACTGTAAAAAAAAAATGGCTGCACAACTTGACAGTGCAAAACTGCAGCGTCTTTATTCATGTTATTCAAGACGCAACATCTGAGGCAACACACAACACGTACAGCAGTTGCGGCAGCTAGCACACAAAACTTGCGGTGGCGGTCTCTCACCTGAAGTCCAAAGAGTACGGTCATATGTATGGGAGGCAAATCCGTGACGGAGTACTCAATCCCAAGCTGTTTTTCCAAAGCCGTGTGACCACTGGTATCCCCTTCCTCCTCGTTAACCTCACACACGACATCTCGTCCAGTCTCGCCATTTCCCGCCGAAGGCACGTGACCGTGAGAAGAACAACACAGGCCGTACACGTCAGAGTTTCCTGTCGAGGTCCCACCGTCCGGGATGTTTCGGTCTTTGTCGTAATCCTTACGGTCAGCCTCGTTGTGGCGGTGGGGCGTGGGTGGCGAATTTTGATTGGCTCGTTGGACAAACTGCATCTGAACAAGCTCTTCATCGTGGGAGACAGCCGGGTTAATGACCCCTTCATCAGAGCGCATCCCGGATTTCTTGTCGATCAGGTTGTATGTGCCTGTAAAATACAATAATAATAATATAACATTCCTTGTAACAATACAATACAGTACAATACAATACAACACAACACAACACAATACAATACAATACAATACAATACAATACAATACAATACAATATATATTTATTGTCCTTAAAGGATATTCATCCCACTCTGCTGAGCATTCATTAATAAAGAAGATACTATAAAACTATGTTGATTAAAATATTGTTACAACACACACAGACAAGTACAGACGCTCGAACAGAATGCAGCACACAGGGAACTCAGTTCTGCTGGTTGAGGTAGTGGTGCCACGTTCTTTTGTTGGCGCCTTCAAACGGCTGTGACAACCACCTTTATTGGCCTAACTCTGATTTTGACAGTCTAGTGAATTATCTTCGTACAATGTTCAAAACATGACACAGCAGCTACTAATCTCCTACTCCCCAGCGCTATTCGCCGCAGAGCTTCGCCGCGGTGTTCAGTCCGGCATGAATGCTGCTGGTCTCTGGTGTCGTTCTTCGTTTTCCTCCTCCTTCAGCCAGTGTCCCCGTCCAATATATAGGCCCCGGCTGTCTTCCAGGTACCCGGTGCCGATGATCCCTGAGCTAAGATTTTAATGTGGCGAAAAGCAAGTAACAATATAGCGGGGCCAGCACTCATACGACGTGTCACCCCGCCATTCCTCCCCTACTGACCAAAAGGACAGGTTCCAGATAAGCGGCCAGGGTATTTGGGGTGATTAGTTATAATGGCCCGGCTACTTACAGGTGCCTGGTGCCGGCGCCCCCTGAACTGTGAACCACAAAAGGTTATAAAAATGGAAAACAAGTATAAGTATAGCGAAGTCAGTACTCATTCGGCGTGTTGTCCCGCCATTCCTTCCCTACTGACCATAAAGACAGATACTAGATAAGGAGCAAGGGTATTTTAGGCGGTGAATTATAATGGCCCGGGCTACTTACAGGTGCCCGGTGCCGGCGCCCCCTGGACTGTGAACCATAAAGGCTATAAAATGAAAAACAAGTGACAGTATAGCGAAGTCAGTACTCATATGGCGTGTTGTCTCGCCATTCCTCCCCTACTGACCACAAAGACAGATACGTGTACTAGATAAGTGGAAAGGGTGCTTAGGCGGTAATGTCCAGAAGAAAAAGAAAAAGGAGACATACACATTACTTAAAGTCGTGACCGTCCGGTCTGACCTTTGACAAGCGTCACACAGGTCACTGTGTAACAATATAGATTTATTGTCCGTAAAGGATATTCATCTTGCAGCCTGCTGCGCATTCATTAATAAAGATTATTAAGATATTACAAAACGACATTGATTAATAAATTACATAAAACAAAACTAAAAATTATGAGCCTTGGGCCCTTAAAGATAAAAGGAACAGAAGAACAACAAACCAAAATCATCTTCCTCTCTCTTTCTCTCTCTCTCACGACGTGCCAAATAAATCATTCTGAGTTCTCCCTACCTCTCTCTCTATCTCTCCCCCTCACACACACACAACAATTAAAAGTTGAACAGCGATTGTAGAACCCCAGAAAGAACGACTGAGACCACAATAATAATAACGATGCGTGTTATGCAGGCGCTTTACCCAACTGCTCGGCTCGAGGCGTCGGGAGCTGAGCATAACACGCACGACACACGCACGTGAGTTGCACGCATGCTCTCACACCCTGGACATAAACACTTTACAATCGCGTCGTGCGAGGGGTCAGATCAGCTATTTACGCTTCAGAATTTCCAATTGTTTTTAGCTTTGAATTTTCGTGGACCGAAACGAGAGCCAAACTGACTGCAAGTGGAAATATAAACAACTTTTCGTGGACTGACGGAGAAAAAGGCGTGAGAGAGAGAGAGAGCGAGAGAGAGAGAGAGAGAGAGAGAGAGTGTGTGTGTGTGTGTGTGTGTGTGTGTGTGTGTGTGTGTGTGTGTGTGTGTGTGTGTGTGTGTGTGTGTGTGTGTGTGTTGATCAGGTCAAAGGGTTTTGTTTGTTTGTTTGTAATAATAATAATAATAAATAGTACTTATCTAGCGCTTATTCTCACAGAAAAGCAACTTATAGCGCTACACACACACACACACACACACGCACGCACGCACGCACGCACGCACGCACGCACACACACACACATATCCCGGCCCTATGCAGATATACAATTACGATTGTTTGCTTGTTTGTTTGTTTGCTGTCTGTTTGTTGGTAACGGGACGTTGGACGTGTTCTTTTGTCCACTTTATAATGTCGTCGCCGCAATGTTTATGCTGGCAGGTGTGTCACGTTCGATATACCGAACAGAAATACGGTTATCATAACTCAGTCACCACACAAGTGTGGGAGTCAGTGTTAACGGGACCGAACAAAGGGGGGGGGGGGGGATCTGTAGGTTCATGACCCTTCGGTAACACGTGGTTACCACACTGAGAGCTTGTATTTCCGGCATGGTGAAAATGGTAAATTGTTTTCTCACAATCATCGGGGTGTGTGTGTGTGTGTGTGTGTGTGTGTGTGTGTGTGTGTGTGTGTGTGTGTGTGTGTGTGTGTGTGTGTGTGTGTGTGTGTGTGTGTGGATTAGCAGGCTATAATTATGTTTGTTTGTTTGTTTGTTTGTTTGTTTGTTTGTTTGTTTCATTCGTTAAGTGCCCTGAGCCTAGCTCTAAAAATGTTATACAATTATCACTGATGGGCAAAACTATCAGAACCCAGAAACTTGTTAAACGGCGTGATGCCATCTTTGCTAAAACCAACTTATGGTTTGGAACTGTTTCGCTCGTGAGTGTGCCTGTATGCTCGGAATACTCTGTCTTGAGTATTAGTCCCGGTCTGAGAATTACAAGATAAGATAAGATAGATTTATTGCTTCTTAGTTACAATTAAGAAGAATTTGCTTTGCTCCTCTTGATAATAAAACACAATTGATATACACAAACATACCATATAAATACATATACACATTCACACACTCAGTCAGATGGATTGTAGGCTCAAAGAAACTCGTACTTCTCAACTAGTAGAGGCCACAAAATCACGAAAACGGTCGCGATGTCCAAATGAAATATCCTTCTATCTGGCAAATAGACCTAGGTCTTCGAAAGCGACAGGATTTTATCTAGGGAGCGGAATACGGAGACGGGGTTAGGGGGCTCAACGGTCTGAGCTTTGGACTCGAGATCGAAAGGTCCTGGGTTCGAATCCCGATAGGGCCAAAATTTGTACAGGCCTTTTTCACGTTGCCCCGCTTCCACTGACTGTGAACTGGATCTGTTTGCGTAACTTGTCGATTACAGTCAAGGATACATAAAATGTGGCTGACCTGGCAGTCTGACTGGATTGAATAAGTATTCAGCCTCACTGTACAGTTATGGTAGCTATCCCCATCCCCCATAACCTGCCCCCCCCCCCCCCCAGGGCCGCCTGCAATCATCTCGTTGTGGCGTGGACGATAAACCCCAGCTAACCAACCAACCAACCGGAGACGGCGTTTTAAAAAAAAACAAGGCCAAAATAAGGCTCTGCGCTGGTGTAATGAATCACGGATTTTGTAACTGACTACGGTACAGAACAAGCAGTAGGCTTCTAATGCACGCAGTCGCTAGGTTTTTCTTTCTCGTACAACTGCGAACTGGAACACGGTGTGACCGCATTTCTTTGCCGGCACGGTTAGTGTAACCATTCCCTTACGGCGACATAAGGTTTCGGTATGGGAGAACTGGTGAACTCTGAGCCGTGAAGTGTGTTAGTACATGTATACGTATGCTCCGTTTGGTAATGCAGCCTCCAAAGCTTTTCGAGGAGTATTTCTTGTGTGTGTGTGTGTGTGTGTGTGTGTGTGTGTGTGTGTGTGTGTGTGTGTGTGTGTGTGTGTGTGTGTGTGTGTGTGTGTGCAACTGTGATTTGTGAATAATGTTTTGAAATAGATGTTTGAAAACTTGTGACCTAACTTTTTATCAGGCATACATATAATTCTGAAATAGCTGATGACCTCGACGTGAGTGAAAATGCGAGCTAGGAAAAAAAAAAAAAAAAAAGTATCGAAATATACCTCCCGAGAATCTCAAGTGACAATGATGTCAGTCTTGTTCAGTGATTGACAAGTACTCCTCAAAGATTCATTAGACAGTGCGGGTGAAAAGTGACGTCAGTACATGACGCAAGGTGATATTTCCCAATAGTTTTGATTCTTCAAAAGGGCTTGTAAGGGAGGAAAAACCAAAAACACTGAAAATATCGGTCTGGGCTGGTTTCCCTGCAACAGACCAGAACCCCGATCGTCATGAAATATAATTATTACATCACCAGGCGAGGATCACAGTTTGCTCTTTGATAGGAGTGCGAAAGTGGCTCCGCCAAAAGTTATCGCCGAAAATCGTTGGGGACTGAATTACCAAACGCACTCGTAAGTGCGTGTACCTAATTTCCCAGTGCATTGGGGGTTTTTTGTTTGTTTTTTTGCTGCCTCTTTTTTCCAGCTCCAGCGGTGTTCCTCCCAGGTCATGGGTGGAATCTACGGAGGGCTCGAAGGCTGGGGCAATTTTTATTATGCATGATGATGGAGATGAGGATGATGGTAAGATGATGCTATGGAGGTCCATGTGGTTTGGGACTGCGGGACAGGGCCGCATTCCACGCTTCCTGTCATAAATATCCCGGCGTTCACCAGGCCCGGGAACTACGGCACCTGCGGTGCCGGCCGTGTAATCATCCACATCATAAGACGTGTCATACCAAGGGAAGCACCCCCAAAGTCGCACCCGTGAAGTGGGTGAAGCTCGGCTGTGTGGCAACAGCCTCCCCATTGGGCCCATAGCACACCCACTCTGGGTAGGAGCCGACCTAGGTAGGAAAAATCCCGCTTGTCTCGGTTGGGATTCGAACCCGGGTCTCCCGGTCCATGGTCCGAAGTGCTAACCACTACACTACGGGGGCCGGTTCCCAGTGCGTTGTAGAGACACCAAGTATGTCTCCGGCAATATGTTAAAACAATCACTGCTGGGTTTAGAACAGATGGTGGCGTTGCATGCCAAAGCTAACATACGGGGCTTTTACCTTATGAATTATTCATACTGAGAAAACGCGCGATTGTGTGACCAGGTGTGTGCACGTACGATGGAAGTGAAGGACGAAGCACCGTAGTTCTACCGAATAAGCATGTATATCCTCATAAATGGAGGATTATTTATTTATTTATTTATTTATTTATTTAGTGTAGCCCAATAGGGGTTGTTCGTCAATGATTAACCTTTACCGTACCAGGCTCTCAAACTTTCGATTCGAACGTCATTGGGTTACAGACACTTGATATAGTTAATATCTATATGGAAATGCTCAGAAATCCCCGACCACTTGTGTGTTTCTACAAATTACTTTGTCATCTCTTGATGCAGTGTGAAAGAGTAGATAACCAAGAACTCAAGAGCAGCGTAAAAGATAGTTTAAATGTGTCGTAAAGACAGAAATAAGCAAAACCCCAAGTAAGACCGGCCACCATTGCGCGTATGCGTCTATGCGTATGGCCAGTAGCGTTCAGGGAGGAATAACCTCACGTACCCGACCATTGCTTTTCAAGATACCGGTTTCGTGTTTAGGTTGTACAGCAAATCAGTTCTAACTCTCTGCTCGGGTGTGTGTGTGTGTGTGTGTGTGTGTGTGTGTGTGTGTGTGTGTGTGTGTGTGTGTGTGTGTTTGGGGGGGGGGGGCTGAGGGCGGGGGAGGGGCATAAGTTGAGGGGGGGGGTGGTGCTGGGGTGGGGGAGGGGCATAAGTTGGGGGGGAGGGGTGCTGGGGGCGGGGAAGGGGCATAAGTTGATAGGGCGAAGGACGGAGTATCGGGGGGGGGGGGGAGGGGGGTAGCGAGATAAGGAGACGGGTAGGCGATAGAATGCTGACACTGTTGTGAGAATTTAGGTGAGTCACAACCCGCTGTGACAAAATGTATGTTGACAACATTTATACGGCCCCTACTATGTCCTTCGTCCTACATATTACAGGGCAAAAAGTACTGAGTTCACCTGCTCACGCATGTCATGTGTATGTTTAGACCCTCAATGCAGACACAGATAAATGAGGTTGGTGGTTGAACAAAAGCTATAGAAAACCAGTGAATGGGGCCAGGGGAGGGGGAGGAGGGTGCAACCTCAAAAGTTTGCTAAAACCTGAAGTAGGGGCAAGGGTGGGTGGGTGTTTAGGGGTTTAACGTCCTTTTCCACCACATAGGGTGATATCAAAGACGGGGCAACGATGAAAAAGCCAGCACAATATTTGGCCCCAGCCGGGATCGAACTCACGAAGTAGGGGCAAGGAACACGGTATCATTCTACTGAATAAAAAGCTAAGTGCACAAGAGTTGGTGGGTGGGTGTTTGGGAGTTTAACGTCCTTTTCCACCACATAAGGGTGATATCAAAGACGGGGCAACGAGAAAAAAGGCCAGCACAAATATCTGGCCCCATTCGAACAAATATTTGGCGGGATTCGAACTCACGACCCGAGCATTGAGAGTCCAACGCTCTACCATTCGGCCACCCCGGCTCCCTACTGTGCACAAGCAACATAATACTAAGAATAGTGTACTGTGCAGGCGCTTTACCCGATTTCTTGAACTGGCTCAAAGCGCCGCGAGCTGAACCCAGCACGCACACTCACGCGAATCACGCGCATTGTCTCACACACTGAACACGAACACATCACAATCACGTAGTGCGAAGGGTCAGCTCAGCTATTTAAGTTTCGGAATTTAGACTTGCATTTATTTTCCAATTTTGTGGGCTGAACATTTCCAAAGCAGAGGGGGAGAGGAAGCCGGAGTACCCGGAGAGAACCCCCGACGGTCGGCCTGAATGAACGGTGCCACGTACGAGAAGAAAAAACTCTTCGCCCCGAGTGGAACTCGAACCTGACCTCTCGCATTGGCGGCGAAATCTCTTAACCACTAGACCACCGACCGCCACGTACAACATAAGCTAACTCGGGAACCAAGCCACCTGGCTGGGGTTAAACATTAGCTAGCTTGAGTAGGAACTCTGTTTACGTTTACAAGTCACGCAGAACCTAACATAAAAAAAAAGAAAAAAAAGCAGCTGTTCTTTCCACGCGAAAGCCTCAACGCTGACATCGCTGTATCCGGCAGGGGCGTAGGAACCACGGGGGCCCTGGAGGACCAGGCCCCAGTTCGATTTTTGGACGGGGGGGGGGGGGGGGGGCGAATATCTTTGGGCCCCAATTGCTTTGGTAAGAGGAGAGCCCCCCCCCCCCCCCTGCTCTGCTGTCGCAGGACACAATCCTTGGCAGTCAACACACACACACACACACACACACACACACACACACACACACACACACACACACACACACACACACACACACCGGTCGTACGGCTCACCCGACTTAGTGGGCCCCCTTCCTCTCAGCATCTTCCTACGCGCCTGTAATCTAAGTTCTAAGGCAACATCACATCCAGTCCCTACTTTTAAATGAAGAGTCACATCTCGTTTTAATTATACTCGTGTTTGCTGCAGCAAGAGCCGTTAAGAAACCGTTAGTCTTGCCTAAATTTTCGCATACAGGGCCAAAAGCCAAAACAAGATGGTCACCAGCCCAATATGTACTTTCCATTTGACAATGACCTGCTGTCGTCACGGTCGTCCTTTTGTAATGCTATGTATCGGGGAGGAAGACACGCACACACGCGCGCGCGCACAAACGCACACACACACACACACACACACACACACACACACACACACACACACACACACACACACACACACACACACACACACACACCATATGGGAAATCACAAGACATGAACAAGCCTCCTCTATGAGACGATGGATACTGGAGGTTGGTACGAAATTTGCTATGCTAGCGAAATGACCGTAACATCCACAAACACTTCAACACACCTTAGCTGGCCCAGCCTATAGTATATCCGGGACAAACAAGCAAACAAACACTCCCATGAAAAAGAAATCTAGGTGACAATTCTTTACAATTGTCAAAAAAAAAAAAAAAAGCCGATCATACAAACCTAACGTGTTAGGATCATCAACAACATTTGCGAAACCTGACGTGAAAGCGGAGAGTCGAAGGAGGTTACTCTAAACACAGAGAGAGAGAGAGAGAGAGAGAGAGAGAGAGAGAGAGAGATTTCTATTGACTGAATACTGTTCAGTATATTCATATGAAGCAAGTTGTGTATATCGAAAGCCTCACCCCTACCCCCACCCCCCTCAGACCCCCACCCCCACCCTCCAACCGGCAAGCACACACAGGCCCGTCTTCAATGTTCAATATTACCATTAAAAACAAATAGCTTTCTGACTACTCTTGCGAGGAGGTCAGTAAAAGTGCAGTTTACTCACCTACCCACAACACCACCTCCCCTCCCCCCCCTCAACCCCCCCCCCCCCCTCCAACAACTGAGCACACAAAGGTCTGTTTTCAATAATTATTCATTATTACCGTTATAAACAGTTTTCTGACTACTCTTCCGAGGAGGTAAAGGTGCAGTTTACTCACCGGTCGCCATTTTGGTGAAAATTTTCCATCTGCTGTTTTTATGTCGCCTGACGTGTTTATGCCAAAGTATATGTTGACCTGCTCAACTTCAGAAAGCGGCTCAGTCATGCGCACTGTGTCGTCTGCTCGAGACACCGAGGGCACGGCACATGTGTGTCGGCGATTCCCGCCTGTGTCAACACTCCCCAGTCTACAAAAGGGTACGATCGAGACACAGCTCGTGGACTTTGGAAGCACGAAGGATTTTGAGTCTTTTTCGTTTCGCTTCACTTTGTACTACACATTTTGGCTGACGGAACTGAATACTCACAATTATTGATGTGAATAGTCTTAGGCTATAACCATATATTTTATTTCCTTGGTTATTACAAGATACAAGCCGCTCAGGCGGCTACACAGCACACATGCTGATATCAAAGAAAACAGTATATTTGCAGTGAATGAAAATGCTGTACGTAACAACCCCCCTCCCCCCCCCAAAAAAAAAAAAATTAAATAAATAATAATAAATATATAAAATTTAAAAAAAATAAAATAAAAAATGCAGACACAGACGACCAGTCAGAGAGACATATGTGGGCTGATTTCAAAGAAATTCCAATCTTCAGTTTCTTTGCAATGCTAGCAGCCCCCCCCCTCCCCTCCCCTCCCCTATCCGTGCACTCCTCTGTCGTCTGCAGCGCTAGCCTCTCGTGTCATCTGCGCCGGCATAAAAAAAAAAAAAAATTATATCTGTCACATGCCAGGCTTATTCTTCAGTGTTTACACGATTACCTGACATGAAACTCATTTACAAAAACAACAACTAGCCCCAAATAGTCTCTCTCTCTCTCTCTCTCTCTCTCTCTCTCTCTCTCTTTAACTCTGCACACAAACTTTGATGATGGGCAAATTATTGTTCTATATTTAGCGAAATTGCCGGGTAAGCTGACTGTGGTACCGTACAGTTACGGTCATAAAGTCTAAAGGAAATGGAACGAAACGAAATATTCTGGTGTTTCTAAACCTCACGTCACTACAAGGGTCATGTGGCTGACTGTGCTTGCTGAATCGGAACCGCGGCGAACCGTGGAGGACGGTACTTAGTCACAGTGGATGAAAGCCGCGGCGTTAGCAGGGTATGGCGATCTTGTTTTCATTGCTGGTGTATCGGCCGTTGTTCTCCTCCTCCCTCCTTCTCAGTTCTCAAGTATGGTAGGGTTGTTTTCTCACTGTGACTGGTGTAGGTGGTGTCAGTTGCTTTAAACAGCTTCATTGCAATACAGTTTGTGCAAGTAAACAATTAGTGAGCATTAACAAGCACCGCTTATGATAATGCTCAGAGGTGGAAGACGTACATATTGACAGTATTGCCGTGGCAGTAATTAAATATGATAAACTACACAAGAGAGAGAGAGAGAGAGAGAGAGAGAGAGAGAGAGACTGGGGTGGGAGGGTGTTTGGGAGTTTAACGTCCTTTTTCCACCACGTAAGGGTGATATCAAAGACGGGCCTGGTTAACGCTGGGATGTTTATGACAGGAAGCGTGGAATGCGGCCCCGTCCCGCAGTCCCAAACCACACGGACCTCCATGGCATCATCGTACCATCATCCTCATCTCCATCATCATGCTTAATAAAAAAAAATTGCGGTCCCAGCGGCTTCCACGCCCTCCGTGGATTCCACCCATGACCTGGGAGGAACACCACTGGAGCTGGAAAAGAGTTGGGGCAGCCCCCCCCCCCCAAAAAAAAAAAAAAAAAAAAAAAGTTGAAAAAAAGAAGAATTTTATTGAATTGAATTGCAGGAATTGGATATAGGCAGCGACGGACCGCAGAACGAAACCTCCAAAAGCAGTTCAGGTTAACCCTTTCATCCCTGGAAATCCAGACAGTATGTTGTCTTTCATGCCGGCTGCTGACTATAGTACGTACTGTAGTGGCCAGGATATTCACCCTTTTTCATTCCTGTCGGTTACTCGAGTTGTCAAGGACAGCAGCTGTGAAAGCGGACTCTATACTCCTAACGGTCGGCCCAGATAGTTTACATTGCGGGGACGGTGTTGGCATAATTATGGTTTACTTCGGAAGATGGGTGGTTTAGGGAACACAGGTGAGTGAGTGAGTTTTTCGGGCTTTAAGCCGCGCAAGCCGCAAAGACTAATTCGCGGCTATAGGGGACACAGAAACTTGAACACTTCTCATCGGGAAGTGCAGAATTGCAGATGTAGTATGCCTTACAAATACCCGTTCAACGTGACCGTGTACTGATTAAGGTTAGACCCATAGGTGTGAGCGCGGTACTTACTTACTTACACACGCGCGCGCGCACGCACACACACACACAGACACACACACAGACACACACACACACACACACACACACACACACACACACACACAGACACACAGACACACAGACACACACACACACACACACACACACACACACACACACACACACACACACACACACACACAGAGGCAACTACTACCACCACAACTGTGACAATAACCATCACCCACCGACCACCACCACAACCAGCAACAACAAACATGTACACCACCACCACCACCACCACCACCAACAACAACAACAACAACAACAACAACAACAACAACAACAACAACAACAACAACAGCAGCAACGAAAGTGCATAGTCATATATGAATACAAACTTTTAAAATCGTTCTTTCAAGTTGCAAAAAGAGGTTTAACTAATTGATTTATTGTTTGTTACAAAGTTTCACACAATTTTAAACACCCTTTAAAAAAAATAAATAAATAACCAAACCAAACCACAATGTGAAAATACAACCACTTACCTCAGTACAGCTCGAGCGTGACTGAAACAGTGTTGAGAGGTCTTGGTTGAAATATCGGACAAAGCCGGATAAGGTGCTGGGTCAAAGACAGAAAACCAAATGTCGCACTCTCTCTCTCTCACACACACACCCAGTTCAGTAACATGTTTTTGTACCAGAAAACTCGGCGCTTTGTTCGCAGTTACTTTAAACAGTCGTTAAATAACAAGGCGAGTGGACCATGTGTTGTGTACCCGACTGTTGTTAATTTGCGGAGTGGAACTCACATTTTTTTTTCTTCTCGTTTCTGCAAGCTGTCAAAAGTTTGACGGAGTGTAATTTCTGCACCCAACAATCTGCCACGGAGGGCAAAATTAGTACACCATATTGCATCATGGAGGAAATTGATGATAAGGTCGACACCATAGTTACGTTTTTTTGTGGAAAATGTGATAGGCTCAGCCGCTCAGCCTCTTTAAAGAAAATTGACCCCCCCCCCCAAAAAAAAGGGGGGGGGGGGGTAGGTCAAATCTAGCAGGTTCCTTCTCGGGTCCTTAAACATCTACTACAACTTCTGTGAAAGTTCCAAAGCTGAATGTAGCTTATAAAGTGTTAAACACGAGCATATTATATGTCAACCACGTGACGTCGCACATCATAAAGTTACACTGAAGTCAATTTCTCAACATGGCCGCTTTTGAAGAGCAAGTTTTCAACAAACATATTTCGGGACTACACCATGCTACGGAACTAATTTTTATACCAGAATACCAGAAGAAAGCGTATTTTCTGAATTTTTCAGTGATACCGTTAACTCCAGATGCCTCAAATCACCTTTGTCCTTGTTTTTTGGGGGAGCCCGTCACATATACGTGCACGTACATATTTATATTTGCTTTCGTTAGTAGTCGTTTTATAACTAGCTTCCAAGTTTACGCATAGTTTTGAAGACGGGTCTGAAGCTGTCTGAGACAACGAACACTGAATTAAACCGATTTGAATTGAATTAAAGTTAAGTCAAGTCAAGTGAAATACTTGTCAATGATGCTGTCAGTGACAAAGTAGTTTACGCGTCACGCCAGTCTTTTCTCGGTGTGTGTGTGTGTGTGTGTGTGTGTGTGTGTGTGTGTGTGTGTGTGCGTGCGTGCGCTCGTGTGTGTGCGTGTGTGTGCGTGCGTGCGTGTGTGAGTGTGTAAAGAGACGGAAGCCTGAACGTGGAGCTGGGGCGGGGACCAGTGAATGCGGCAGCGTGTGGTAACGTAAAACATATGCTACTGTACGCATGAAAATTGATTGCACGCGTATTTCCCGCCTGTTAAACAATATCACATGTTAACTTAAAATACCTTTGTTATTTACTTCGCACTGCGGTAAGTACTGAAGGAAGTCAGTAGGTCTGGCATTTGTTTTTCTACTTTTCTCCCTGCGCAAATGTGTGTTTGAATTTTCTCACTCCTTGATTTAGTAATAAACCGCTGAGTGAGCAACAATGAAAATTAATCTCTCTCTCTCCCTCTCTGTTGAAAAGTAGGTGGGTGCCGGGGCCAGATAAGCAGCTGGTTGAAACACACACACACACACACACACACACACACAGACACACACACACACACACACACACACACACACACACACACACACACACACACACTGAGACGGACGGACAGCTGTTTTGAAAACACCACTTTATTGGTACATGTAGATATAGATATATATATGTCGAAAACAACTCGTTATGCCATTCAGCTTTTCTTTTTTTAGGCAGTGCGTTTGCTGCAGAGAAAAATATGTTCAGGGAACTACTACACCCTCCCCCCCCCACCCCCCACCCTCCATCGGCCTCTCTGTCAATCTCACAATCATTTCGGAGACAACAACAATCCTACTTGATCACATTTCTGAAGACGACAAGGAAAAGACGACAAGTTCTACGCAATATTTGATTTAGAATTGGTTAAAAACAAACAAACAAAAAAAACCAAAAAAACAACAACAACAACAACAACAACAACAACAATCCATGTACAGGGAAATGCATGTCCAGTTCAATGTTCACACTTTATAGCAGATTTTCTTAAACTCAGTTTCTTCTATCAAGTAAGTTTGCGGTTGTGCACCAGTTGCCTCACTAAAAAAAAAAAAAACCCAACCCATTAATAATTAATAAATCAAGCACGGATTTAAATTTGGCTTAGTGGGAGTGTTGCCCATCATTTATACTCGTGTTTGCTGCAATAGGAGCTGTCAAGGAACCGTTCATCTCGCCTGATTTGCATATAATTGTTTGAACTTGAACTTGATTTTCGCACACAGGGCCAAAACCGAAAACGAGTCAAAAACGAGGGATACTGGTGCACAGTACGAAATGTGCTAAACAAAAAAACAAAAAATATGAAACTGAAAGAGCACTATCCAAATTGTTTTGGAAGTTTTAAGTAGATTTTTCTATGCTGCACACTAGATGTTTTATCATTTGGCTGATAAACTGATATTTCATCCGTCATTTTTTCTGCGTGCGTGCGTGCGTGCGTGCGTGCGTGCGTGCGTGCGTGCGTGCGTGCGTGTGTGTGTGTGTGTGTGTGTGTGTGTTTAAGAGACAGACAGACTCGGACAATGGATAAATGCTTTCTGAACTACCGTAAGAGGAATCAGCAAAAGGCATTACAAGAGTGAAAGTATTTCAAAATTAACAAAAACACTCAAACAGAGAAACATGATTATAAGTTCACGAATACAAAATCATCTACTCCCACTTACCAGATACACAAAAGTGATTTATACCTGTACATGTGCTAAACGGCTAGTTGCACAACTGACACCAAAACCATCAGGTTTTTTGTTTTTTTTTGTTGTTGTTTTTTTTGCATGACAGATGAAAACGAAACAGGCACTCTTTATTCTGGGCCAGCCAGAGTAAAGTATTAAACATTCATACAAATGCAAACAAGGCACTTCAAGGCTTGTTCAACCATACATGGATATGGAAAGTTGTGATATGGAAACAAACAAGAACAAAATCAATAATAATAATAATCATAATAAGCGCATCTGTCCAGCAGATAACCATTATAGTCAGCGTAACATTCACGTGTTCACTGCATAGCAACTACCGACAGCACTGAATTAAGCAGGCATTAGCTTTCCCAATCGACCAAAAAGAGGAAAACGGTACGCTTTAAAAAGAAAAAGATGAAACGGTGGCGAAGTCAAGCACTCCTAAAAACCAACAAGAGGGGGAGGGGGGAAGTGGGGGTGGGGGTGGGGGTGGGGGGAGGAGATGCATGCAAGACAACCTGCCACCAACAGAATTATGCAGTTTCACGAAACACAATGGTCACGCACTTGAAGTGTACACGGATATAACCTACACCAGTCTAGCAACTTTCACAAAATAATCACTCAGGGATGAGGATCTACAGTTCGCCTGCCTGACTGCCCCATCTCATGCTGCTCCCAGTGAAAGGGACTAGACTTCACAGAACCTCTTCACTACATTTATTTAGTTTTCATGCTTGCACAAAGAATCTCATACTTAAGAAGTAGGGAAATGTTAGAGTATTGCTGATGCTTTTCAGAGTAAACGTAGGAGGGTGGGGTGGGTATTTGGGAGTTTCTGTAATTCCATCACGTATGGGTGATGCTAAAAGCAAAGGCCAGCACAAATATAATGGCCCCCAGCCAGGATTCGAACTTACAACAAGAGTAAATGAAGAAATACCAAGGTCCACAAAGCCTCCATGGCAAAAAAAAAAACCCAACAAAAAACCCCCTACTAAAATGACTAAAAAGGTCCAAAAGATCCACAAACAAGAATAAAAACAACAAAAATAAAAAAGTACACACACACACACACACACACACACACACACACAAACGTACACACACAAACGTGCACGCACAACATGCACCTGTGCACAAACACGCACACACAATTAAAAAAAAACAAAAAAAAAACCAAACAAGCGAAGGTACCGTTTCCTGTTACATTCAATGAATTCATTCACTGAGAAAGCATGCACACATATTATATACAAATCGCCTACTGTTTCTGCCATTTGTTAGTGTAATAATTATGTTCACAATAAAAAGCCTGTGTAATTATTTCCCATTTGTGAGACATAGTGCACACTTCCGACACAAAGAACGTGCTGCCCACACACCAAACTCCCTTCCCTTCCCTTTTCTTATTCTCCAATTTTTTTCCAAAGATTGAAGAACAGGGCATAAAAAGGGTTCTCGGCATGTACGCAGCGCTAATTCCTTCCAACATTCTTACGGCATTGTTTTCTTTGTAACTTAAAGTCTCAAAAAGTACGACAGGCATACAACAACGCTGAGGAAAACTTTACATTGAATGACGCTGAATCTGTGCGTCAGAATCGATCACCTGGGTCACACGTTAGCACCTGAAACCATTGTACATGTAGTGTCTTGGCTGGTTTAATTATCAGTTGTTCTAGAAGTGTACCACATACTGAGCAGACGACATTATTTGGTTGCTGACTGAGGACCAGCTAGTGGGCGCTGATTGGTGGCTATTTTTAGAAGCTTTGTCGAGTCCCAGTCTGTTCAGGAATGGGCCTTAGGCTTGAAGAAAATTGTATTTCTCAAAAATTAGAAACTACACTTTGTCGAGTCCCAGTCTGTTCGGGAATGGACCTTAGGCTTAAAGAAAATTGTATTTCTCAAAAATTAGAAACTACAAAGTCATGAAAACGGTCGCAATGGCCAAATGAAACATCCTTCTCTCTGGCAAACCGCCCTATAGCTTCAAAAGCATCAGTTTAATTTCCGTCTCAGCGGCATCACCAACATAGAAGCACAAATTCTTTCCTTATCTTATAAAAACACTAATCCCTGTTTTACTCCTCAAGTGTTTCCTTCATTATAACCTCGTAAAGGTATCATATACTTAAAATTCTTCATCTTTGACCACAATTCCTTTTCTGTGTTGAACGGAATATTTCCTTCTGTAGCTCATACAGCACTATAATGTGTTCACATCCTTTTTTTAACTCTTTCTAATCGGGACCCTAAGCATGCAGCTAGCGTCAATCGCAGCAACCCCAGATGCCTAGACTCTATATGCCTTGGGTTACACTGTAGAAGAAATCCTATACTTACAGCCACAACTGGCACGTCAGAAGGGAAGTAGGTCACCGACCCAGCTCACGATGTGAAAGAGTCAAACGCTCAAGTAAAAACAAAACAGAACAAAACAAAATGGCTTTCCTTCCTTATCTCAAAGGCTTTTCTCCGTTCTGTGAAAACGCTATTCCCCTCCTTATCACAAAAAGCACTGTTCTCACGGTTATAACAATGAAAGCATTATTTCCTTCTTCATCTGAAAGGCACTTCCTTCCTTGCTTAGCAGCTTTTTCTGAAAATTAAGGAAACTTCTTTTCCATAAGACTATTCATAGCAAACATAGCTTGCTAAAGACACAGAATAAATAGCTTCACTAGCAAACCGATCAGTCGTGCCAGGATAATAATTCCCGCACTGCATGAATGAGGAGTGAACTAAGGGAAATAACTCACTTTTGATTCTCAAGGAAACACCAAGTTATCGACCAACCATCTTTGACACTATCTCAGCGAAACAAATGGAACCGGTAGCATATAAAAATCTGTGACCAAGTATGTCAACCACAGAAAAATTAATAAAACTTTGACCTTTTAGTACAGACAATGTTTTGAGTTCAAGTTGTAAAATCGTGAACCCAAAACACCCATTTTATAGATTTTCTTGCAATGAAAACTGTTTGTTTAAAATCTCAAATGTTGCTGGGTAATTAGAAGCCAAGTGAACACAACCTTAACCCAAACTGGAAACAAGCATTTACATGAAAACTCCATACGTAAGAAAAAATCTAAGCGACTGAACAATCACACACACACACACACACATACACCCACACTGCACACACACACACACACACACACGGATGATGACACAGATTTAAAAAAAAAAAAAAAAAAAAAGTGAAAAAGGTACCTCGCTCAGAGCAAAAATACGAAATCAGCTGGCTGAGATACAACAAATATATACAACAGAAATGCATCACAGTCGGTAGATATACTTCTGGCCCATATGTAGAACTCGAGGTTAATTCAACCCAGGGCTACGGGCCTAACCCAGACTAGGACAAAAGAAACCCCAAAACAAAATTAAATTAAAAAAGGACGCCAAGAAAGAAAGACAAAAATCCTTCTATAATGGCATAGGCATGCACCTTGCTGGAATGGACCCGCTTCCTGATTTAAAACAAAAAACAACAGAAAATTTAACCCTAGAGCTAGTTTAGTTCGAGGTTAGACTCTAACCCAGGGCTAAACTCCCTAACCCCGACTTTTACATGCGGGCCCTGGCCCACAACACAATGCAATCCGTTTACCAGCATAAAATCAGAGAGCTCCCGATATCCAGATGTGAGTAAAACAATGAAATGTCTGCCATGAACATTTTTTAACAAGATGCCAGACTGGTGGTGTCGTTTAAACATCGTCCTGTTTAAATGCGAGTTTCATATACAATTTACCCTGCTTGACGAGGGAGTCTGAAGGCTCATCTCTCTAGTAAATTACTCCACTAACCATCTGATTTTTTTTTTTTTTTTTTTAATAAACCATCTTTCTATAAAAAATCTCTCCCTAAGCACTGTAAGCACTCATGCAGGATGGAGCCGTGTGCCATATCAAATCTCCCTAAACATTATCATCATCAAATTTATCAATAATGAACCGTGTAACTGGTTCGTGCAGGACAGAATCAGCAGTGAAAAGACATGAGACACACAGGCCTTTCAAAATCGTGAACCGCAGCCTCTCTTGCTCAACACATGAAACAAATAATCCCAACTGCAATGAAGCATCTGCAGCGATCGTCAAATGTGTCAGGACCATGGTAGCCATTCGGGCTACCGCCCTGAACAAAAGTGGTAGCCCGAAAAAAATGCTGGAAGCCGGAGTGGCTGCTAGGTTCATCTCAGAATTTCTGCTCGCCATTCGGGCTACTGCTACCGGAGCTTTCACTCGCCCGACGGTAAATTTGGTAGCGAAAGCGAGCGGGCGAGCACATTTGAAGATCGTTGATCTGGGTGACTGCCTGTAGTCACTGCTAATATCTGCTGCCTTTTTTGTTTATCAACTGCCTTTGCCAAGTAGACAGTCCAACAACGTGACGACTTTCACACCACCTCTCTTTGCACATTGTCTGCCTACACCAACCAGATTTTCCACCTTCTTCTCTTTTGTTTTGTTTTGAGGGATGGGAGATGCAAGATTGCTGGGGGGAGGGGGGGGGGATGGTATTCTTTTTTATTATAAAAACAAAACAAAAGCCAGAAAAAAAAATCCACTGGTGTGGGTTTAAAAAAAATGCATTTTTGTCGCTCACACACAAAGGTGCCACCCATGAAGGGAAATTAATATCTGTATTCCAACTCCTGAAAGACACGAGTTCCCACTATTTGCTCCAGAATCACCACAATCCTAGAGTTACCCCCCCCCCCCCAAATGAGGTAGAGTCTCAACAATTCGACGAGTGATGTGAGTGAGAGGAAAACACAGACGTAATCTTAGAGATTATTTTCTTCTTCTTCCCATGTCGTCCTGGTGATGGGGGAGCTGTGTTTGTAAACGTGGTTTCCTGAACCCCTGATGCTACCATCACAGAGTCTGCCCGCTCTGAGTCAGGTGAGCCGCGCCCACTTCCACTGGCACTGTCGAGTGATGCAGGTAGTTGTGGTTGTCGTCGTTGTTGTTGCTGATGTTGTTGTTGTCGCGGAGCATTCGCAGACATTCCACTACTTGCTCCTGTCACCTGCCTTGATGGCGACGATGACAATGATGACAGCTGTGGTGATGATGACAATGGTGTAGATAATGACGATGATGAAGATGATGAACGAAGAATCCCAGTTGGCTGTTTCGATGATGATGATGATGAGGCAGCTGAAGGCAAGGAAAGCTGCTGGGACTGAGCGACGAGTTTCATCTGAAGGTCAGAGAGACAGCCGGGATTCTGGATAGTAATTTCAAAGGGGTTGAGCGGTGCTTGAAGCGACCGAAACAGGCGCTCCCAGAACCACCCGGTAAGATCGCCACGCGTGTAGTCGCACATAGTCACATGACGTAGAATGTTCGGTGTCTCACATGGCGAGATGAGTACTGGAACCAGTTTCTTGCTGCGTGATCCTGACAACAACAGAAAAACACTGTCAGTAATGCTCCTGATTACAGTAATGTAATAGGTATACATAATTCAGCATGTATCGTTCATTCACGGGTTTAATTCTCTCTGGGTACTCCGGCTTTCTCTCCCTCTGCTTTGGATATATTTTCTGTCCAGTCATAATAATAAGCGCCTTAATATAGGAGCCTCATCCCAAATATTTGGCTCAAAGTGCTGCCAGCTAAACCCAATGCGCACGCTCACATGAATCACACGCATTCTCTCACACACTGGACATGAACACATTACAATCACGTGGTGGGAAGGGCCAGCTCAGCAATTTAAGTTTCGGAATTTTAGAAGTGCATTTATTTTTTAATTTTGTGGGCTGAACATTTCCACAGCAGAGGGGGAGGAAGCCGGAGTACCTGGAGAGAACCCCCGGCCTAAATGAACGGTGCCACATATGAGAAAGAAAAATTCTTTGACTCGAACCTGACCTCTCGCATTGGTGACTAAGTCTTAAGCACTAGACCACCGACCGCCCATAATTCTGTATTTGGTAAGCATGTAGGTTCCTCTCCTTACCAATTCACATGCATCTTCTACTTGAAGATTTTGTAAACAACAACATATGGTTTTGACTTTCAGACTTTTCATACCAAAAGACCATGGACCCTCAAAATTTACAAAAGGACCCTAAAAAATATGGAGAGAGGGTCCCAAGGACCCTTGTATTTTGATTCACAGGGGACATTGTACCCACCTGGAGAAAGTGCATGAGCAAACTTGGTCTGGAAGTCGCAGGCATCACTCTGCAGGTACCGGGGTGACATCACTATCACCATTCTTTTGCATCTGGATACAAGAATAATAATAATAATAATAATATTTATAGGGTGCCTATCCCCAGGAGGCGAGCTCTAGGCGCCTTACATTCTAAAACCGAAGTTAAAAAAAAAAAAATCACTCAGTGTACACTACGTAAAAACAACTAAAACGTAAAAGAGCACACACACACACACACACACACACACACACACACACACACACACACACACACACACACACACACACAAGACTGAGCAGAAATGATAAAGGATAGACAGAGACAATTAAAAACCAAGAACAAGTACCAGTGATAAACCCAAAACAACAGGATAGATTGGAATGAGCCAGATAAAACCTTAAAAGATACCAGTGGTGAGGAGCTAAATGTAAGACATTAAAAATGGGACCTTGCACATTTTGAGGTCACAGCTCATTGGTATGATCGCGCAGATCAGTCCAGATACTTTAAAAACAAGTGTGTCTTAATTTAAGGCAATCAAGAAGAAAACAATTCAACACATGTTACATTACATGTACTACCACTGTGTCAGGTTTGCTGTCCCTACTATTTGCAGGTCTGAGAAAAAGCCACACAGACAACAGATGACAGCACACACTCTTCGTTCTTCTTCTGAAAAACTGTTGAAAGTTCCTTGCCAAAACCTCAAAACAGTTGGCGAGTGTGTGTTTTATAGCTTTGCTGCCCTGTCACTCTGGAATGCACTACCAACTGGTCTGAGACACCAGTTGGACATAGTTTCAAGTCTGACTTGAAAACGCATCTGTTCTGGCTGGCTGTCGGCTAGGTCAGTTTACCTCCTCCTGATACAGCTGCTCTGTGTGTGTGTGTGTGTGTGTGTGTGTGTGTGTGTGTGTGTGTGTGTGTGTGTGTGTGTGTGTGTGTGTGCGTGTGTGTGTGTTTGCATATTTGTTTGTATGAGTGCGGGAGTACGGGCACTATGTCAGTTTGTGAGAATTTTGCGCTATACAATTCATTATTATTATTATTATGACAGGCAGACGACAACAGACAGAAAACTGACAATAGACAAAGCAGGTCCGTAATACACGTATTTTCTTAAACGTACAAGCCAAAAAAAAGCACAGCACTGTACAAATTAGTGACATGCTTCTTAAGTGTTTCTACTACATACAGTTTTAAGAAACAGCCTCATATAAACTACAGACAGATGGCAGACAAACAACGGACAACAAACAGACAACACACAGACAACTGAGGGCTATAACACAATTCATTGTACATGATCATTCTTTTGCATATTCTGGCCCTGTGTTCTGGAACTCGCTTCCCTCTGAGATCAGGCACTCACATTCGTGGTCACCATCAAACTGGCTTTGAAAAACTTCTTGTTCTGGCACTGAGTCACGATAGCTAGACTACCAGAACACTGCACAAGTCCTTGCTGTGTATATATTATATTAATTTATTCACATGTGTGCCAGCATTGAAACAGTTTATTTATCTGTTTGTATTATTGTACCCCCCCCCCCCCATCCCCCTCTTGCTTGGGTAGCTCTACTACCCCTGCTTATAGCTGCAAGACAGTCTCTGTTGCTTGCGTGGCTTCCCCCACCCTTACGACGGTAATGGGACCAACAAAAAAAAAAACACCGAACAAGTGATAAGATCAAAGAAAGAAAGACAGCAGCTCTCTCACCTCTCCTGTATTAATTTTGCAGAGATGACATGTTTCGATGCTCCTGGGAGATCATCTCGGTGTGGGACAAACAGTTTTATACCACAACGTTTGTTCTCGAGCTCCTCGATCATCGTTTTCACAAACTTCAGATCATCCCCTTCTGGGTTGTAGCACACAAACGCGTCATAATACGTCGGACATCCTGCTGCCACTGGAAAAAACAGGATCAACAAAACAAGTTTCATATTTGTGTTGTACAACAGGGGTCAAATTATTTTCAGTGATCGTCAAATGTGTCAGGACCATGGTAGCAATTCGGGCTACCGCCCTGAACAAAAGTGGTAGCCCGAAAAAAAATTCTGGAAGCCGGAGTGGCTGCTAGGTTTTGATTCATCTCAGAATTCCTGCTCGCCATTCGGGCTACCGCTACCGGAGCTTTCACTCGCCCGACGGTAAATTTGGTAGCGAAAGCAAGTGGGCGAGCGCATTTGACGATCGCTGATTTTCTGAACACACACGTTCCAAATTACTAGGCTTCACAGTAGACAAATTTTGTTTGGGAACAGTACTAGTTGTGCATGTACGTGTGCGTGTACACGTGATTAGTCTGTCTTTACAATAACTACACTGTAGGGTTCTGAATGCAATGCACTGCTGTTGGAGGCCATGTGATCTAAAATTCAAATGACAAGTCATGCTCCATCTAAGTGAATGGGGTGGGGGGGGGGGGTGAATGGGGTGGGGGTGGGGGAACATTAAGGGGGTAGGAAGTGTTTTGCGGCATCCCTTTTATTATGATAATAGTTTCATTATCATGTATTCTCAGGTAACCTGTACAGCCAGCACACCAACCTCGTACAAAGAAAGTAAAAAAAAAAAAAATCGGAAACTAGAATAAACCACGCCACTTCCTTCTGGTAGGCTGTGCAGTGCACGTGTATGCAGTTACTTCCCTCTCCACCCCCCCCCCCCCCCGCCACCGCCACCACCCATCTCTAACACCAAGTAATATTTCACCCATGTATTGATGTCTTGAGCTTGCGGTGCAAAACATGTTTGTGTGTACTTGTGGCGACTTCACTGGAAAAACCACCAGTACTAAAATTAGCTCACTACACTGAGCATGTGTTCAGCGGTTCATTTTTATCACAATGTGCATCAGGGGACATTGCATATATATGCATAATCACACGTGCGTGCTGTGATGGAAAAACACACACTGTTTTCACCTCCCTTCCCCCCCCTCCCCCCCCCCTCCCCCAATCCTTCTTCTCTCCCTTCCCCAGGAAACAATCTGTTGCTGTACGTAGGCACTACTCACCGTCTTGTATAGTCATGATGTGTGTTTCATCCACGTCCATATCGTTAATATCAAAGGGGCTCTGCGACACTGAAAATAAACAAACACACCATCTGATCTTTTGCTTTGTCATGTCACTCACTCGATCACAGTTTCTTTTCATTACTTTTTCAGTCCATCTCCAGCCTTTTTTTTTTTTTCTTTTTGGCAAAGTAACTATATCTGACCTGAATCATTTCTAAAACTTTTTTTTCCCTGGTGGGAAATCTTTGCACTATTACATCCTTGTCATGCCACAAAAAAATGGTACCGGTATGTTAGTTGTCCGTGGACAGCTAACTGAATGACCTTAACCTTGAGTTTACATCCTTGCCACAGCACAGAAAATGGCAATGTTAGTTTTCTATAGGCAGCTAGCTGAATGGCCTTAACGTTGAGTCAATGTCATTCAAATGATATCTGCCAGTAAAGATCTTATCAATGTCAATCACTATGCCCAGTTTGATGCCTCTGGCGTTTACAGTTTCTGTGAAAACGCCAAAATTAAAATTCACAACAGGCAACTTGTATGACCTTGACCTTTAGTCAGGTCATTTAAAAGGGCGTGTCTGGGAAGGTCTTATATCTGTCTATCATCATGGCAAGTTTGGTGCCTTTGCTGTTTGTCGTTTCTGAGAAAATGCCGGTGTAAAAGGTTTTGTTGCTGTCTAAGAGCATGCAAAATCTGTGCCCCTCTTTTTCGTAGATTTTGAGAAAATGACAGTGTTTAAGTTTTTACAGACACACTAAGTGACTAACTCACTGACTGACAGACAACAGACTCACTTTGTTACACAAGTGAGCCGACAAGTAGTAACAATTTTTTTTATTTTTTTTTTTTCTGAATGCAGATTTTGAATGGTAACTCAGTGTGCCTGTAACCCATGGAACAGGTAGCCTTCAGCTGTGGACCTCTCTTGGAAAATCACATGCTGATCTTTTGTATACGTATGGGAGTATGGCACTAACTTGTGCAAGAGACAGTTTGAGTATTACCTGTTTGATCCTGCACTGGCTTCATCTCCCCATTCTTCCTCTCAAGATAATGCTCTGCATCTCTTCCTACACAAAAATAAAAAAAGTCATTTCAGTTGCCTGTAAACAAAAGAAACTGTGGAACCCTCATTTGTGTCTTGTCCAAAATGGCACAGTAGAAGCTGTGGCTAGATGTGGGGGCAGTCGGTGGTCTAGTGGTAAAGAGACTTGTCACCAATGCGAGAGGTCAGCGGTTTGAGTCCCACTCGGGGCAAAGAATTTTTCCTTCTCGTACGTGGCACCGTTCATTCGGGCCGATCTTCGGGGGTTCTCTCCGGCTTCCTCCCCCTCTGCTCTGGAAATGTTCAGCCCACCAAATTTGAAAAAGAAATGCAATTCTAAATTCCGAAATTTAAATTGCTGAGCTGACCCTTCGCACCACGTGATTGTAATGTGTTTATGTCCAGTGTGTGAGAGAATGCGTGTGATTCACGTGAGCAAACGTGTTGGGCCGATTCATGAAATTGGGCAAAGCGCCTATACAATACTCATTATTATTATTATTATAGATGTGGGGTAAGAGTGTGGTGTGCTAATCCTGTAGTGTGGTGTGGTGTGCTTGTAGTATGTGCTGGTTGTATGCTGGACATGTACCAGTCGTGTGGTGTACTAGTCATATGGTGTGCTAGTACAGTAGTGTGCTAGTAGTGTAATCGAACAGTAGTGTAGTGTGGTGTGCTGGTAGTATGTGCTGGTTGTATGCTGTACATGTACCAGTCGTGTGGTGCACTAGTCATATGGTGTGCTAGTACAGTAGTGTGCTAGTAGTGTAATCGAACAGTAGTGTAGTGTGGTGTGCTGGTAGTATGTGCTGGTTGTATGCTGTACATGTACCAGTCGTGTGGTGCACTAGTCATATGGTGTGCTAGTACAGTAGTGTGCTAGTAGTGTAATCGAACAGTAGTGTAGTGTGGTGTGCTGGTAGTATGTGCTGGTTGTATGCTGGACATGTATCAGTCGTGTGGTGCACTAGTCATATGGTGTGCTAGTACAGTAGTGTGCTAGTAGTGTAATTGAAAAGTAGTGTGGTGTGGTGTGCTGGTAGTTTGTGCTGGTTGTATCCTGTACATGTACCAGTCGTGTGGTGCACTAGTCATATGGTGTGCTAGTACAGTAGTGTAGTGTGCTAGTAGTGTAATTGAAAAGTAGTGTAGTGTGGTGTGCTGGTAGTATGTGCTGGTTGTATCCTGTACATGTATCAATCGTGTAGTGCACTAGTCATATGGTGTGCTAGTACAGTAGTGTAGTGTGCTAGTAGTGTAATTGAAAAGTAGTGTAGTGTGGTGTGCTGGTAGTATGTGCTGGTTGTATCCTGTACATGTACCAGTCGTGCAGTGCACTCACCACATGCTGTGCCAGTGTTCCTTGCAGTTTTCAAATCTGAGCATCATTTTCTCTGTCAAATTCAGAGGGTCATTTTGTAAAATCAGGGACATACAGCCTCAAATCTCTGCATCAGATTCTGAAATCTCTGCGTAAACGAGGCACATATGTGCGTAATAAGGAACACTGTTTGCTAGTAGTGTATTGTGCTAGTAGCGTAATGGAACAGTAGTGTGCTATTCGGGTGTGCTTGCGGTGCATTACTGTAGTGTGATAGTAGTGTGGTGTGCCACTGTAGTGAGCTAGTAGTGTCGTGTGCTAGTTATGTGATCAGACAGTGTGCTAGTAGTGTGGTGTGCAACTGAAGTGAGCTGGTAGTGCAGTATACCATTGGTGTGATCAGACAGTGTGTTAGTAGTGTGGTGTGTTAGTACATGTAGTGTAATGGAACAGTAGTGTGCTATTCAGGTGTGCTTGCGGTGCATTACTGTAGTGTGATAGTAGTGTGGTGTGCCACTGTAGTGAGCTAGTAGTGTCGTGTGCTAGTTAAGTGATCAGACAGTGTGCTGGTAGTGTGGTGTGCAACTGAAGTGAGCTGGTAGTGCAGTATACCATTGGTGTGATCAGACAGTAGTGTGCTAGTAGTGTATTAATTGTGCTAGTACATGTAGTGTAATAGAACAGTAGTGTGCTATTCGGTTGTGCTTCCGGTGCATTACTGTAGTGTGATAGTAGTGTGGTGTGCCACTGTAGTGAGCTAGTAGTGTCGTGTGCTAGTTATGTGATCAGACAGTGTGCTAGTAGAGTAGTAGTGTATTGTACTAGTAGTGTAATAGAACAGTAGTGTGCTATTCTAGTGTGCTATTCGGGTGTGCTTGCGGTGCATTACTGTAGTGCGGTAGTAGTGTGGTGTGCCACTGTAGTGAGCTAGTAGTGTCGTGTGCTAGTTATGTGATCAGACATGTGTGCTGGTAGTGTGGTGTGCAACTCAAGTGAGTTGGTAGTGCAGTGTATCACTGGTGTGATCAGACAGTAGTGGGCTAGTAGTGTGGTGTGCTAGTCATGTGATGAAACAGTGGCATATAATGCTAGTAGTATAGTGTGCCAGTCATGTGATGAAACACTGATGTGCTAGTACTCTGGTGTGCTAGTAGTTCGATGAAACAGTGGCATACTAGCAGTGAGGTGTGCCTACAGTATGGTGCACTAGCAGTATGATAACACAGTAGTGTGCTAGTAGTGTGCAAATACATGTACGCTATTGGTGCTAGTGGTATAGTGTTATCCCAGTGTGGTGCGCTAGCAGAATAGAGTCCTACTGGCATACTAGTAGTGAGATGTGCTAGTAGTATGGTGCACTAGCAGTACGATTAAACAGTAGTGTGCTAGTAGTGTGGTGCGCAAATACATGTACTCTAGTGGTGCTATTGGTATAGTGTTCTCCCAGTGTGGTGCGCTAGCAGAATAGAGTCCCACTAGCATACTTGTAGTGAGGTGAGCTAGTAGTATGGTGCACTGGCAGTATGATAACACAGTAGTGTGCTAGTAGTGTGCAAATACATGTACTCTAGTGGTGCTAGTGGTATAGTGTTATCCCAGTGTGGTGCGCTAGCAGAATAGAGTCCTACTGGCATACTAGTAGTGAGATGTGCTAGTAGTATGGTGCACTGGCAGTATGATAACACAGTAGTGTGCTAGTAGTGTGGTGCGCTAGTAGTGTTGTGCGCTAGCAGCACAGAGTCCTACTAGCCTATTACTCACTAATACTGTCTTTGCAGTCTTCAAGAACATCAGTTCGTTCCATCGTCAGGAGATGCTTGACTAGATTTCCCAGCGTCGGTCCCATATCCGGTCGATTCCCCCATTCGTGCAACAAACGGTTCGTTGGGTCCTTGTCTCGAGCAAAGTTGCAAATCTCAATATACTCAAAACCTATGCACTCCGCGAGCCCGTTAAAGTCTGGTAAGAGTCCACTATGAAGTGGCTGTGTAGCCTCCAGATTGAGGTAGAGACCGAGATGTCTGCGACTCGACATCCGAAGTGCCAGGATGGAGACATCGCGGTGTTCTGGTATGAGGTATGGCGTCTCCTCCGCCTCCTGATCCACGCTTTCTGCCATGGCTGGAGGTATCACCCACTCAGCCGCAGAGTCTTAGCAGAGAATCTGAAATGAAAACACACGCAGAACATTATATCCAATCCAATTCTATATCCACCAATAGCATGAAGGGGAGCTCCAGCACGGCTTTATATCCGATGGAACTATAATCAGACAAAATATCCTGGATGACAATGAGAGTATAGGACATAAAAATATTGTCGACTGTGGAACAGAAATGATCTTCATGACAAAGTTCATGCTTGCTGTGCTTTGAACTTAGCTAAGAACAAAAAGAATATGAGAAAGGGGGAAAAGATTCTCAAAGCACATCTCTTCTTTTGCAGTTGTAGGAGTTTTTTGTGTTGTCGTTTCTTTCTTTTAAATTCTTTTTCTCTTTTTCTTCATTTCGATCCCCTATCCCAAAGTGCCGTGAGCATGAATACTGCATGACAGCTTTCTGCCGCACCCTAAAAATGGCCATTCATATCATTCATGAAAATAAAAAATAAAAATCACGCTAAAAACCTTGTATGGGTCGATCTCTGTACACTTCAGCTCTATAACTTCAGCCACTAAAGCCTGTCATATGCAAAGAACTGTGAAATCTGTGCATTCACGTCAGTATGAAATCTGTGCACTCAGGTCACTGTGATATACCAGAAGTGTAAATAGTGTCCCCAGCTTGTGACGGCAGATACAGGAAGCGAAATAGATTTATCAATAATCAATGATCACCGTTCATCACACACTGATATTGCTGTTTGCTTGTGTTACATAAATCCATGTCTGGCTTAACAGCTGTGGGACTGACCTACACTACACTTACAGTCAAAAGTTTTGCAGCTACACAAAATGGCTGCCTAAACCTTCTGTGAAACAATTTTCTGGACAGGTAAACTCTACTTCCTCCACAGCATGATGTGTGGGGACAGTCATTCTGCGCCCTGCAAACGCAGATACTACATAGCCACTTCATAATGAAACTACCTCTGCAGCGCAGACGCTCACCGCTTGTTCATTCACAGTAAGATTGTTCCCAGCTTGAGGAAGACACACCCAAGTTGAAGAATGGCAATAGGTGTGTGTGTGTGTGTGTGTGTGTGTGTGTGTGTGTGTGTGTGTGTGTGTGTGTGTGTTGCTACTATTATCTACGGTCTTTGCTACTGTTGTCGGAGGGGGTGGAGGTCATATATGATCTGGTGTACCATAGTACCAGCCAGTGTAGGCCGTATACATGTCTGTTCGCAATTTATGTACAGTAATGGTCATAAATGCAAAACCACATACACAATTATAACGGAATGCCTCCAGCTGGTATGACACCCTCGCCCTGGCCACACCCATGGCAGCACCATCCGCGAAGTTTACTGACTACAACAATCAGAGACATTAATTTTCATCTGTGTAGCAATTAAGGGAAGGTACTGCTGCTCTCACTACCTCTGTAGACGCTCACCCTGGTTTATTCACAGACAGGTCCCACCCAGAGTCACTCTGTGTGTGTGTGTGTGTGTGTGTGTGTGTGTGTGTGTGTGTGTGTGTGTGTGTGTGTGTGTGTCCTTTGACACTAGTATTGCGTGCATGGGTGTTATTTATGCAAAGCGGTGGTCACAAATTATGCACAACCACGCACACACACACTCAAGCAATCACAGCAATGCGTTTAAGCGGGATGCCTCTAGCTGGGACAGCATATCTTACTGGATGCATCTAGCCGGTATGACACCCTCGCCCCCATACCCATCACAGCACCTTCCCCTACCGACTAGATCAATCAGAGTCATTTCATCAGTGTAGCTCAAGGAATCAAACAGACTGCTGCTCTCTGAAATGAAGCAATCCACTCACACAGAAACAGTGCAAGATACTAAGACTTGAGTTATGGAAGTATTACAGCAGAGACACACATATTATACTATAACGTACGTCTCTAGTTATAGGTTCTCCAGTAAATGACCACATTAGTCAACTTTATGGCTGTGGGCATATCCGAAAGAAGAAGGGGGGAAAAAAAAAGAAAAAAAAAGGAGTGACCCGATTGCTGCAGGTATCAAAAGAGGGAGACAGGTCACATAGCATGACTGCGTGTCACCCTTACTACCAGTGTCCGCAGAAGGGCTGGCGCAGGATCACCGTGCAGCGAACTACCTTTACAGGGAGCAGAATAGGGGAAAGGAAAGCAAGGCAGCCTGGAAGGGCCATCCATGTATCATCCCTGACAACTGGGCTGTATCTTGTCAAGGGTGTGACACATACTGTCTCCTCCATTTTGTCCTTGGTGGGGAGAGTGGCAGGCTGCCAAACTCACCTGGTTTTGAGGTGATTCATACCTGAGGCCTTCTGTGTTAAGGAAAGTCTCTGCCATGGTATGCCATTGTTTTCCATGCCAATGAATTTCTGACTGTGAAACAGTCCTCACTCAAGATGCATACAGTCATAGAATATCATCCCCCCCCCAAAAAAAAAAAACAAAAAAAAAAACAACAAACAACCCCAAAACCATAATACCCTGTAAATATTTCGACAAGTGTTGCGTTCATCAGAAAGGTACACAAAATTCAAGATTTTGAGGAAAATTCAAGAGTCACCCATCTGAGAATCGCTGGCAACTCATGCATAAAGTTCCAAGAACAATAATTAGCAGAAGTTTTTGTCCATGACCATGTCACATTCACTATATATCCCACCGCCCCCCTCCCCCCACAAAATTATTTAAATCCTTCATACTAACAATATCTATTACTATTATCTGATGGTTTTCCAAAATCTTCAAGTACAGTGTAGTTTCAAGGAGGGTAAATCAATTCATGGAGTTTGAAGACCCCTGAAAATAGTTCTTCAAATTCAAGGAGATCCAAAGATCATAACAACCCTGATGTTCGTAAAATCATGTGTCAAGCCATATTACACAGCTGACATATGTATGTACGTATGTATGTACATGTATGTGTATGTATGTATGTACATGTATACATGTATGTATGCATGTATGTACATGTACATGTATGTGTAGGCATACATGTGTATGTATACTACATGTATTTAATTAAATACCAGGTAAGTACTGGTAGTGGTACACTACTAAAATTGCTGCAACAGTTCTTTTCTTCTAGATTCAAAATGACTCACAACAAGCAGCAGCATCCAGCAAAACGGCTGGTTCAGGAAAAACGGACTGAACAGAATTTCACTGTCTTGAGCTGCAAACCATCAAGCTTCACATATATATATGTGACGCTACGCCACGAAATGAGTCGGAAGTTACATGCAGCTGAATAGTGCAACACCCGATTTTCCGACCGAGGTGGCTATTTTGTTTCATGGGGTACGTCATTTCAACAGATCATAACTTCAAAAATAATTATCCGATTTTAATCTGGTTTTCACCATTGGATTCAGCATTAAAAAACCTGTAAGATCATATCAAAACCTCAAAAACTTCAAACAGTGACTTCAGACTCAAATCGTGGGGGGGCGTCACACATATATATATGAAATCTTGCTAACTACGCTAGTAGACAGCCCCCTCATAGCACTTAACTTGTTCATATGGTGGATGACGCAACACTTTAAGGACATATAAACTACCACAGGAGTGTACATGTACCACTGGCTTAATCACTTCCAGTTGTTTCCTGCCCAACACTGTCGTCAAAGCCAGTCCAGCATCTTGACTGCCTAGAGCTTAGCGCTAGGTTCGTCAGCACTTATAATCAGTTAGTCATTCCACACATGTACATTGTATTTACGTATATTGCTAAGTGTGTGATCGACGTGAGTGTGCATGTGGGCAGGCTGTAATATATAATACAGTTACATTTATAATAATGACTTTCTCATTTGTTGTTATTTATTGTACAGCGTATTCATTTTCCCATTCCAAGAAGTTTGTTTGGTCTACTGGGAAAAACTGCTAATCTGTAGGCAATAAAGTACTGGGATGTAAATAGTGTGTGTGTGTGTGTGTGTGTGTGTGTGTGTGTGTGTGTGTGTGTGTGTGTGTGTGTGTGTGTGTGCACGCACGCACTTCAAGCGCAGCGAGTCCTTGGTATCTGGAAAGCAGTGATCTATACAAAACATGTATCATTATTATTAGTAAAGTCAATCTTATCTTGGAAAACATTATTGAGAAATGCTGACCGTCTTTGTATCCTGTACACATATACTGTATATACAGAAAGGGCAGTCTTACTCTTGAGACTATGATAATTACGGTATCTTTCCACCCATTCTAAGATCTCGATTGTACTTAAACAGCAGGTTAGTACATGTACTCACTAGAAGATGATGAGTTTCACACTCGTGAAAATTCGTTCTGATTCATGTCTTCAGTGATGGAAAGTGAAACACATGCATCCTGTGGCCACGTCTTAGTGTTTACTGGTACATGTAACTGACAGTCCAAACAGTCGGACAGTAAGAGTGCTAAGTGCTTATCGAACTCGTGGCATTTATTCCCTTTTATAAAAATGATGGTGGAGTTGCCTCATCTGTTTTTTAACTGGATAGTGCAAAGCATCAGAATCACTGATTCAAACACAATTTCAAGGGATCTCATGCTCATTGCTAACAAATCAATATCTGATGACTTGTAACTTTCTGATGTTGCTAGGGAGACTGTTGGGGTGACATTCTTGGAATAGTCAACAGCCATGACTCAGCTACACCTGCAAACTTCCTCATTCACATGCAACACACTGTTCACTTGAAGACAGGCAGCAATACAGAATAGTCGTGACCACGCAACATCACCTGAACAATGTCTTCACGGGTCATAGTTCAAGTTCTGAACTTCGATTCTATCAAACTGTTTTACTCTACAGAGGTCAAATTACTTGCTGCAGGTAGGGTGCAAGCTGGACACATTTCTTGGAAAAGATGGCTGGCTGTGTGAAGAGAAAGGAGAATCTTACTCTCAGGGCCAGTCACAAAGCTCAGCTGACATTCTAAGCAAGCCTGTGTTAGTACAGACAGGGGGTTTGGTCTAGTGGTTAAGGCATCCGACTTCGGATCCTGCCCTGCCTGGTTCAACTTCAAGTCCCTGGTGGGCAGGAATATGGTGAGATTTTTCCTTACCATATCGAGTCAAATCCATGTGCAGACTCGTTTACAGTGCCTGTCTCGCCTTTGTGTACACACACACACACATACATCAAGTGTGCAGACTCGTTTACAGTGCCTGTCTCGCCTTTGTGTACACACGCACACACATACATCAAGTGTGCATGCTAAAAATCCCACGTTCATTTTTTCGAAGAAGGGCATGCTGTGGCCGGTGTCATATGGCAAACAGAAATACTGTCGCACGCACCAGAATGAATAGCAGGGTGGAGGTTTGCACATAAAGTAGCACTTAGCGGCAGCAGGCTTTCACTGCTTCGTCCTCCAGCCCTGCGGTGCCGTGAGCATTTCAGCAGAGATGGATATGTGCGCCGAGGAGAAGTCTACCATACCATACCAATGCTAGAGGTCAGAGATGAATATGTGCGCCGAGGAGAAGTCTACCATACCATACCATACAGAAATAAGAGACTTTGCACCGATTGTCGTATGGGCATCACTGGAGATGATTTAATACATGAATGTCCTGAACACTTTGAATGCCATCAAACACATGTCCCACCGCAATTCCGCTGAGTGAAACCATGTTTAATCTCTGCAACCTCCTCTCTTTACCAAATAAACAAGCAGCACTTAGTTTTGCAAAAATTCTTAAGAACTGTGAAATTTTACGAAGACTGTCAGTGCATGTATTTCTTGTTCTTATGCTACTCTGTTATTTGTATTTGTTTTTGTTTTTATAATATATACAGTCGAACCTGCCAAGGCGGTCACCTGTATAAGCTATGTCACTGTCTAACCTGGTCACCCCAGAGGATCCCCTGACATGCTAGCTGTTGACATACCACCTGTCTAAGGCGGTCAGTTTGACCCGGTCCCTTGGGCCTTACACAGTGTTGACTGTATATATATTGCTCCTCAATGCCCCAGCAGAGGCCAAAGGAAAATAAAATCTTGAATCTAGAATCTGTAGTTCGATCCCTGGAGCCATAAATTTGCATCTCGTGTAAATTTATGCACTACATCCATCTAATCAGCATAGCGATTGTACAATTACCACAAGGTAACCATATTCCCAATCCAACCCTGAAGTTTTTGTATAAGCATGCACAATGCATAGTCATGCATGTATCTTCCCACTGGTGTGAGGTCTGTGTTGGATTTCCAAGCTGTAAGCTGAAGACGAGCTTTTCTGGTGTTTGTTGGTTTTTTTTTTTTTTTGGGGGGGGGGGGGGGGGGTGCGGGGGGGGGGGGGGGGGGGGGGTGCGGGAGGGGGTTCGGGGGGGGGGGGGGGGCTGCCCCAACTCTTTGCCAGTTTTAGTGGTGTTCCTCCCAGGTCATGGGTGGAACCCATGGAGGACTCGGAAGCTGGGACAATTTTTATTATGCATGATGATGTACATGAGGATGATATTAAGATGATGCCATGGAGGTCCATGTGGTTTGGGACTGCGGGACAGGGCCGCATTCCACGCTTCCTGTCATAAATATCCCGGCATTAACCAGGCCCGGGAACTACGGCACCTGCGGTGCCAGGCACGTAATTATCCACATTATAAGATGTGTCATACCAAGGGAAGCACCACCAAAGTTGCACCCGTGGAGTGGGTGAAACTCGGCTGTGTGGCAACAGCCTCCCCATTGGGCCCATAGCACACCCGCTCTGGGTAGGAGCCGACCTAGATAAAAAAAAATCCCACTTGCCTCGGCTGGGACTCGAACCCGGGTCTCCCGGTCCATGATTCGAAGCGCTAACCACTACACTATGGGGGCCGGTAGAAGACGAGTTTCAAATAGCCATGTAGGATCATACTTTGGATTTAATCAGTTTGTAAACCAACTGACTGTCAGGTCAGTGGGAAGAAAACACTTCACAGTAGACAGCAAGATGAAAATATGCACATCTACAAGCCCTGATATAATTGAACGTTTGCAAAAAGCTTAATGCAGTCATTTTTTGCAGCAGCACATTCTGTCACACTTGTAAACTTTGTATGCAGACAATGTCTCGCATTTATATGAATTTTCATTCTTGACGTGCTGTTCTGAGACCCAGTGAATGCATACACAAGACGTGTTATGAACCTGCTTGAAACCCCTGCCTGTGGCGTACTTAGACTGGGGTAAAGTGACATATGTCACACTTGACTGAACAACTTGCTCTCTCATTCCACAACATCCTGGTCACGGCAAAATCCTTCAGTAAGGCATGCGTGACTGTTGGTCTTCCCATGTGAACATTTGGGGTGTCTGAAAGACTTCACCTTTGTTGTAAGCAAACCGAACAAAACAAAACAAAAAGGTTAAATCACTTTTTAACGGCGTAAAATCACAGGGTTAAGTTTCATGCAGATTTTCACTTGTATTTGACTCCTAAGCTCTTCTCAAGCATTTTAATTCAAATTTGAACATTTTCAAGCAAAAATGGATCAATCTCACCTTTCACTTCACATTTCGTCCCCGTGTGCAGTGCGGGCCTCTGCTTTCAGGGGAAGTGACTTCAGTAGACAGACCGGTGCTCACCATGAAACCACACTCACAACACAGTGAGTGTGCTTTGAACTTGAAAATCTGAGTTGGATCCATTTTTGCTTGAAAATGTTCAAATTTGAGCTAGAATGCTTGAGAAGAGCTTAGGAGTCCAGTACAAGTGAAAATCTGCATGAAAATTAACCCTGTGATTTTACGCCGCTAAAAAGTGATTTAACCAACAACAAAACAAAGCAACAAAATAAAATAAAAAAGTAGTGTTTCCGAGCTCAGTGTTGTTGACATTTGGACGAACTGGGTAAGTTTTACAGTGAGAGTTTAGAACAGCAAACGAACGAACAGATGGAATAAAAGACGAGCCGGAGGCACGTTTGTTTTTACTGTGTGTCCTTGTGTCACAGAGAGAGAGAGAGAGACAGAGACAAAGAGAGAGACGCACCTTGTTTGGGAACCAGTCGACTATGGTAGGTTCGCTGGCAACAATGACAGGCTCTTGGCACTTTCCCCCCGATGTCCGTCTTCGGCTCTCGACTTCCGTGTACGGAAATAGGTCACACAAACTCTCTCACAACCTCAACATAACCCACCTCAACATTTCTGTCGATGGATCTTTGTACAGAAGTCTTTCTCCGAGATTTTGAAAAGTATTTCGAGGAAATTCGACACTGTTTAACCTGGAAGTCATGTTGGAAAGTCGGAGAAGCAAATACTTGACGTCAGGGTTTGCGCCCACAGCAGACGACCGACATACCGAAAAGCGATTTTAGTGGGATATGTCGTAACAAGACAACGTTCTATTCATTAGCGAGAAAATGCAGGTCATGTCTTTTCAATGAAAAGAAAGGATGTGTACTTACGTCTTAAAAGTCTTCCGATATTTGTAAAATACTGGATTAAGAGAGGGAAGCTTTTATTGCGACATGCGGACTTTGTAGCAGACGACATTTATTGCCAGACGTGCCTAAATCTGGGGAAAAATTAATTCGCCCGCAGACTTGCATAAAAGGAACTACGAACTACGAGACGGTACACACTAGAGCACGCCCAAAACTTCTAGTGTTTTTGCTGCTGTGATGGTTTGTTTGTTCGGCTTTTTTGTGTTGCTTTGTTTTTTTGGTTGTTGTTTCAGTCCGGCAGCCGGTGACTGGGACTCTCGCAGGCGGCCGCCGGATGGGGATGGGCCGGCTGTTGTGTCAGTTGAAAATAAAACTGTATTATAAATAGTCGATGAGTAGCATTTGTTCACTGATTGGTGTACATTGTCAGCCGGTTGGCTCGTTAATAGTAGTTTGCAGTTTTGTTGATCTCGTCAGTTTCAAGAATGATCGGTTTGCCTGTTTATTTTGATCCCTTGTTTTTCAGTCACTCAGTGACTGACATTGCGGGGGAGGTTGTCAAGCCGCTATCCGGCGAAACTGAGTTTACGCTGTGGCTGATTTCTATTCCAAGCCGCATACACTCGCTGACTCGGTGACTCATTCAGTCGTGACAGCAGTGCCGCAATACAGCCGTCACTAAATGCGGCCACAGGAAACCCCTCGTCGCCTTGCCACTGCAGTCAATGATTGGCCCGCGCGGCGTAATCGCCGCCGCTTTGATGTAACCTCCTCACGACATTCCGAGGTTAAGGATGTTCGTTCTGCAGGCTGAAACCGCGAAAGCTGTTCACTGAATGATACGGGATCCGATTCCAAGCCGACCTCCCTATCTCAAAATTAATCTGACGATGAACTGACTAGTTAACTGTGACAACACCCACAGCCCTCAGTAGTTGTTAGGAAATTTGAGCCGGACCCGCTCTGACAAAACGGCTATTCAGGCATGGACTATGAAGCCCGTAAGTTATTGAATTGACGCGACATGTTAATTCTTTTCCTTGACCGGCTGAACTTGGAGACTGAATGCTGTTACGTGTCTTTTGTTATAGGGCAGACTGGAGTCTTACAGTGCTGTCGGCCTTGTTCTCACGCGTTTTGTTTAACTTCCCGCATCCACTGAACATAGTGGATACTTGATTCAAAGAGAGCATACTTAACACACACGGAAACCGATTTCGCAAGCGTGGTCGCGCAAACTATGTGATCACATCGCGGGGACTTCACTTTTTTTTTTTCTTTTTTGATCTACACAGACTTTTTTGTATTCAGTAATTTCGAATGGGGCTGGTTTTGTCCCTACAGCCTCTGCTAAAAATCACCCGGTCAGTCAGTATTAGTTGTCGTAACCTGAAGGGAGAAACGAAGGCCTGGATTGGTCAGAATAAAATTGCGCGTGGTTATCGGTCGGTACATGCGGTCTGGGACAGTCCCGGCGCTGCACTTTTACAGCGATGCTGAACTAGTAAGGAACAGAAAATATTCTCTGGTTCAATTGTGTGTGCTACTACACTGCTTACGTCGGCATTCTTTAGCCTTTAGCCTTTATTATAATATTATTATTTTTTAAACTACTTCAGTTCATCCCTTTCGGGAAATTCGATCAGATGGCGGGCTACTGGGGCATCGTTGCGGTGCATCGCCACTGACCTAGCCTGGTAAACCAGAGTACCCGGAGAGAATTCGAAACCGGCTCCCGATGATTGGCCCGGGATCCAGGAAAAATCGGAATCACACGTCACAGCTTGACTGACTTAGAATCGAACCCACGCCTCACCGTGGCAGCGGTGACGGCTGTACGGTAGCACACATGCTCAAGTCGGGCGCGCTGCTTCTATAGACACTGAAAGCATATAGTGGATACGGGAGAATCGAAACCACCTGCATTATCCCTCTTCGCGGACGCAGTAACAAGCATCAGGAGAAAAAAAACTAAATAGATAAAAACAAACAATCAAACAAACAAACAAAACTGAAACTTTCAAAAACCAACTTTTTGTCCTGAAGCTGCTTCGCACAAAAACTAGGAAAACACGAAAAAGTAAGGTGAAGGCAGAAATGTCTCAAGGGGAAAATCAAAGGAAGTTTATCAAGCAAATTTGCAAAATCGGACTTAAAATTTTGCAGAGTTTACAAAAACAACAGAGAAGGGGGGGGGGGTAGATGAAATCACTACAAATCTGTCATTTGAACATCAAAGCTGCAAAACTAGACACTATAAACAAGCACTAGGAGGAAAAAAAGAAAAGAAAAGAAGCTTTCGGAACAAACACTGACAACACGTAGTTTATCAAAAACTCACGTATGCGGCAACGATTCCTCGGGGTTTCCAATCTCCCCTATCCACTTTCTCTGTTCTAGATCATTCTCTGTGTGTGTGTGTGTGTGTGTGTGTGTGTGTGTGTGTGTGTGTGTGTGTGTGTGTGTGTGTGTTTATGCCGGATGCGCGGAAAATCGAAAACAAAGCCTGGGAATAAAAACTGAAAATCAACAACAGATTAAATTTTCTCGTTATGTCAGCCAATGTGTTCTCATAATGATCAGTTCACAGTATTTGCGGAAGTCATGTTCTGCTAACATTATGGTAATTCTAATTCTTATTCTCGCGCTGAGGTGGTCGGGTCGTAAGTTCGAATCCCGACTGGGGCCAGATATTTGTGCTGGCCTTTTTCTCGTGACCCCGACACTGATATTAGCCTTACGTGGTGGAAAAGAACGTTAAACTCCGCAAAACCTACCCAACCACCGTCTCGCGCTCAGCTTCTGCCTTTGAGTCAAGGAAGACTACACTCTACAATTTTTCCGTTCGTCTTGATCATTTGTTTCCCTTGAAATCTGGCTTTCGACCACATGGTGCTGACGTGTACGTGTATACGAGCTCCTATCAACTATTTACGATCCTCAGAAAGGAAGAAAATCCCACAGACCAGTTAAATAAAATTCACCAAGCTGGAGTCGAGACAAGAAAAACTTTTTTTTTCCAAACACACGAGACAAAACTTTCCTGGATACCGTCAGTAATCGTTTAAAAAGCCGGTCTACGGCTGCCCACGATACGGTAGTCTGTAATATACTGGGCAGACGTGTCCTCGGCTCAAGTGACATGTTACACCGTCAATGCCGAAACAGACAAGGCCTATTATCTCTTACATCGCGGATCATTGTAAACACCCGCAGTCCCGGTCAGTCACGTGCAGCGGTGTGTAATTTTGACGTCATGCTGCACGTGAGGAAATGACCCAGAAAAAAGTCATGGGGAGAACAAAATCAAACGGAACATCAGGCCAGATCTGGCTCGGTGCATTTTTTTTTTTTTTTTTTTTGCGAGAGTTCCGGCGAAACAAAAGGACTGCAAAACTATATGACAAGTCCCTATTAGCGAAAGTGACCCTTAGCTAATTCTAGAGTTAAAATTTGTTGTGGCACACCATGCTAAAAGCACGATCCGTCTTCACCGGAATACTTGTAAATTTTCAACAAACGTTTTTTTGGAAAAAGAAATCTACCCCCAACAGCTGGACAAACAAAACTTGACTTTTCGTCACTGGTTGAAATTCAAGACAAAAACGTACGTTGGACGAAAAATGACGCATAACCTCGTGAATATGACGTCACTCGTGACTGGTGGTTCTGTCAGTCAGTTTCAGTTGTTCACTTTGTTACAGCCACTACACGTGGACTTTGTCTGTCAAGGTTTATTAATGTATGTATTTGGTTCGTCTGAGGTTTTAGGCAGGGGTTTCGTTATATCCGAGAGTCGTCTACTGCATACTACAATCATGCTGACAGAGTAGAGAGACTAAGTGAACGTTCAAGAGCAGATGGCAGTCGGGAAGAAAGTTCACTGTGCACCACTAGAGGGCGTAATGTGAGCGGAAGTTACTTGTCCCGCAACGCTGGTGGGGGAATCTGGGTGCAGATGACGTAACACCTCTCCCGAAGCGTGTGACGTCTGACTGCTAGTCGCAATCTGTTCCGTAAACATGCTGATGAATGCGTCAAGCGTCAGCGTCACTTTGTCCCCAGACGGAAGCGTCACGACCCAATTCCCGCCCTGACTAGTCACGGTACTCGACGGAGCCTCGGTTCTGTGGAGCCCGACTGTGGTTCCCGAAGTGGACTGGGTCACCGTGCTAGTTCCTAGTGTTGTCTGCGTTCCAGAGTTTTGTGCTGTGGTTGTCGGGACTGTAGATGGCGACCACGTTCCGGACACTGACGACGCGGGGAGGTCTTCCTTTTCCATTTCTTCCTCTTCCCCTTCTTCTGTTGTTGTAAGCCACAAGAAGGGACTGGAGGTGCTGGTGAAGACTGACTGTTGTTGTGTATGGGATTACTGAGTGTGTGACTGCTGACTCTGCCCCTGCCCCTTCTGCGTTGCGGACCGCACACCTTGGCTGAAGAAGTCAAGTATGGCAGAAGCAAACCGCGGCCCAAAGAGGTCTTGCAGGAGGGACCCTGTCTGGGATGTGACTCCAGACTGACTCAGCAACTCTGTTGATGTCTGACCCCCAGCTTCGGTCTGTCGCCGCGAATTAGACTTTGTGGCTTGCGCGGCGTTAAGCCTAAAAAAAACTCACTCACCCCCATGAATGAATACACACGTAAATAAATAAATAAATAAATAAATAGGTAAATGAATAAATAAGTAAACAAATAAATAAACACACATGCGCGCGCGCACGCGCACACACACACACACACACACACACACACACACACACACACACACACACACACACACACACACACACATTGATTGCAGCGATCACGCAATATCGTGGGCACCGTGTGATTTATTGACAATACTAGATAATAAATAAATAAATAAATGATTGCAATGATCCTGGAATATCCTAGGGTACTGTTTCCTTAGCGTCGAACGATGGACCAGTAAAATATCAGTGTTCCGCAAAATTTCGACAGATCCAGCGAAGAGTGCCTGATGTCATTCTCTCACCTGTGGAAAGACCCGGATGCGCCAGGTCCACCTGACGCAGAGACAGAGGAGGAGGGGGAAGAAGAGAAGGCGTTTCCCTGGTCACTGCGTCCTCTCAGCGACAGACGGGCGGAGCCGGGAGACAGCAGCTTGGTCAGTAGCGTCGTTTCAAGCAGAGCGCCATTCTGCAACGCACGGCATTATTTTGTGTCAGTATCTTGAAAATCGTTTATCATTAGGCATGTTTAGTGAGACTTCCTAAGACACACTTCGCTAGAGCAGGGCAACCCATTTACATGTAAGTTAGGCACGTTTAGGGGTATCATTAGCGAATCGCAGCGCGTGAACCGCTCGCGGCCTCCGTCGTGTGAGTCTGATTTACATGTAAATGGGTTACGCTGCTCAGCGAAGTCTTCCTTACGAAGTCCTCCTAAACATGCTTATTTTCATTTTTATCATTAAAGTTTCTATGTTCGTAGTGAGTTCTGAGGGGGAAAAAACTACCGTTTACAAAGCTGTAAGGCTGTTTGGTAAATGAATAGATGTACCGTTTGGCCATTTCGGTGGCCATTATGGGCGGTCGGTGGTCTAGTGGTTATGAGACTTGTCACCAATGCGAGAGGTCAGGGGTTCGAGTCCCACTCGGGGCAAAGACTTTTTCCTTCTCGTATGTTGCACCGTTCATTCAGGCCGATCGTCGGGGGTTCTCTCCAGGTACTCCGGCTTCCTCCCCCTCTGCTTTGGAAATGTTCAGCCCACCAAATTTGAAAAATAAATGCAATTCTAAATTCCGAAATTTAAATAGCTGAGCTGACCCTTCGCACCACGTGATTGTAATGTGTTTATGTCAAGTGTGTGAAAGAATGCGTGTGATTCACGTGAGCGTGCGTGTTGGGTTCAGTTCGCGGCGCTTTGAGCCGAATCATGAAATTGGGTAAAGCGCCTATACAATACTCATTATTATTATTATTTCGATCATTTTCGTGACTTTGCGGCTTCTAATAGTGGAGAAATTTGACTTTCTTTGGTCTAACGCTTCCATAACTGTTCTTCACCCATAACTGTTCTTCACCCATAACTGTTCTTCACCCATAACTGTTCTTCACCCATAACTGTTCTTCACCCATAACTGTTCTTCACCCATAACTGTTCTTCACCCATAACTGTTCTTCACCCATAACTGTTCTTCACCCATAACTGTTCTTCACCCATAACTGTTCTTCACCCATAACTGTTCTTCACCCATAACTGTTCTTCACCCATAACTGTTCTTCACCCATAACTGTTCTTCACCCATAACTGTTCTTCACCCATAACTGTTCTTCACCCATAACTGTTCTTCACCCATAACTGTTCTTCACCCATAACTGTTCTTCACCCATAACTGTTCTTCACCCATAACTGTTCTTCACCCATAACTGTTCTTCACCCATAACTGTTCTTCACCCATAACTGTTCTTCACCCATAACT
>JACVVK020000188.1:917500-922500 GCA_018292915.2 Batillaria attramentaria | reverse complement strand
GAATATAAATTACGCAAATACGACGTGGTGTTACATTTCTTTTATTTATTTTGATAGTGGGTTTTCCCCCCTGATTTCCCCTTCATCCCAAGCTGTTCCTGTCACAGCAAAAAAACCTCCCAACGCCCTTTTCTCCCAACATTTCTGGGAACGCACCCCATCCTTCCGTTTCGCCGCCGACCTTACCTTTTGCTCGTTTCCGGGTGATCGTGGGCAGGAGCAGGAGAAAAAATCACCGCTTGCCCGAGGTCACGTGAAGGATGATTGACAGGCGGAAGCTTCAGGGTGGTGTCAATTTCGGTGATTGCCATTGTCGTGGTATTTTTAGCTGAATAAGTTTCAGTTCTCTCTCTCTCTCTCTCTCTCTCTCTCTCACACACACACACACACACACACACACACACACACACACACACACACGCACGCACGCACGCACGCACACACACACACACACTGCACGCACTGTCACACTGCGCACACACTTACGTACACACACACACACACACACACACACACACACACACACACACACACACACACACACACACACACACACACACACACACACGCACGCACGCACGCACGCACGCACACACGGCAACAGTTCAAAAACAGGCCCGTCACGTTGTATTTGTTTCAACTGCCTGTATTGTACAGGGAAGCAAAATTTCAAAGATGAAGAAAGGCTAGTGGTATTTGTCAATCACAATGTGTCCGGCTTCCTATTCTTGCTACCATCAATATTCAGAAACAGTCAAAAAAAAAAAAAAAAAAAAACTTAGGACGACAAATCTTGAATATTGAAATATCTGACTGTAAACACTTGAAGCGCAAAAGTACTGGCCAGATCAAAAGAGAGAGAGGGGGGGGGGCATAACGCGTAACAGCCTGATTTGATGCCACACTGTCACATGACGTCAACATTATTTGCATAATACAGTCATCTCGTCACGCATGGCTGCACTTTTCTGGTTGGCTGGCTGCCTCCACTCTAGCGAAGACTGCACTGGCATCGGAGTCCCACGCCAAAGAGGTTCGTGTAGAACACCCTCCCTCGCTTGGGGCAGCACAGGACAATGTCCCCCAGGCGACTCACTCTCGTCCAGTCGTTGCTCGGGCAACTCTTATTGCGCAGTCGGCAATCGTTGCCTGTCATACAAAATGATGTCATAATTATGACGTCATAATGCTTTGGTGAAAAAGTGACGTTTTCTCCAATGATATACCAAAATCAGTCTATTAAAGCCAATTGACAGGTCATGCAAGCCGATCAAACCACAGACGTATAGAGATAGACGCACCACGGTGCCGGAAAAGTGACGCCGCCGCGCGCCATGTTGCTTGTACCTGGAAGTGCCAGCTGTTTACATAGCGCGCATAGCATTGGCCAGACGCTATCTGCTGTTTACATAGCGCGCATAGCATTGGTCCGCTTTATCTTACGTCACACTTCTGATGACGTCTTTCTAAAGAACTTTGTATTTCGAAAGAGGCGTCCTATACACAGAGCCTCTGAGTTCTGGTGTCAGCAAGATGGCCGCCGCGTAGCGACACTCGCAAGCAGCGGTGGCAGCGTGCGGCGGTGCGTCTAGATCTATACGTCTGTGGATCAAACAAAGCGCTTTCTGACAAGCCAAAATATTAATAAAAGCTTCCGCTGCGTGCGGTTGCCATGGAGGATTCGTTTTAGTCAGTTTGGCGCGGCTACAAGCATCTTGGCTACAGGTTAATTTCCGAGACCGAAAAAAGAAACGCAAAGAAAGAGAGAGAGAGAGAGAGAGAGAGAGAGAGAGAGAGAGAGAGAGAGAGAGAGAGAGAGAGAGAGAGAGCATTTACTGTCCTTATCTTGCTCCAACTGTGTTTATCTCAACATTTTTTTTTTCAAAAACAACAACAACGCTGGCATCTAATGAAAAAAAAGGATATAAATAAGTAAGGAAATGGGTAAGACAGGTGTTTAAATACACAAAGAAATATAAATAAATAGGTCAATGAGACATAAAAATACAAAATTAATGCAAACAATAAATAAATAAATACATGAATACGGTACCTCCGTCGGCTTTGACAGTGCAGAGAATGGTAAATGCCACAAGCACTGCGGCAATGAGCCATGTAGTTCTGGCCATGACGACAGTGATCAAAGTTCTTTCTCCCTTCTGTGACTAGAATACAGGTGCTTCTTCAAAATGTCGAGTCTGGCAAAACTCAAGAGTCGAAGCTGGATTTTTATATAGTTTGCTTGGTCCGGACTTACTGAGTGGAATTCCGCAATTAGCATGAACACAATTTGCGTGTCTTGTTTTCTATGTAAACTGTCAAAAAAATATGTTGTGACTAAATCAAGTTCTTCTCTGGCCCATATTTGACACGGACGTAATGTGTGTGTGTGTGTGTGTGTGTGTGTGTGTGTGTGTGTGTGTGTGTGTGTGTGTGTGTGTGTGTGTGTGTGTGTGTGTGTGTGTGTGTGTGTGGGCGTGCGGGAATACAATCTTAATGGAGAAATTTGGCGAGTACTGACGTAGTGTGTGTGTGTGTGTGTGTGTGTGTGTGTGTGTGTGTGTGTGTGTGTGTGTGTGTGTGTGTGTGTGTGTGTGTGTGTGTGTGTGTGTGTGTGTGTGTGTGTGTCGGCGTGCGGGAATACAATCTTAATGGAGAAATTTGGCGAGTACTGACGTAGTGTGTGTGTGTGTGTGTGTGTGTGTGTGTGTGTGTGTGTGTGTGTGTGTGTGTGTGTGTGTGTGTGTGTGTGTGTGTGTGTGTGTGTGTGTGTGTGTGTGTGTGTGTGTGTGTGTGCGGGAATACAATCTCTGATTGTAAGTTAATGTGTGCGTGCGTGCGTGCGTGCGTGCGTGCGTGCGTGCGTGCGTGCGTGCGTGTGTGTGTGTGTGTGTGTGTGTGTGTGTGTGTGTGTGTGTGTGTGTGTGTGTGTGTGTGTGTGTGTGTGTGTGTGTGTGCCTGCGTGCGGGAATACAAACCTTGATGGGGAAATTTTCGGAAGCGGACATTTTAAAACACTACATCACTTCTAGAGTGGGTCACGTCAAGATTATGCATCTAATGAGCCGGTACTTATGGCAGGCGGCATAGCGCACTCATTGTTGTTGTGTTTTTTTTTGTGTGTGTGTGTGTGTGTTTTTGGCGTGTGCAGGCGTGTAACGGTGTCAGTAGAATTTCATATTTGATTTCACCGATAAATTCTTCCCTGAATACGAAGGGGCGATTGATGTCAGTTCACACTAAATGTGATTTAGTCACGGTAGCAGGGCCGGATTCTATACTTCCCGATAAACCCGTTTCTATAAATAGCCGCTTGGAATTCCCACGCATAGTCCTACACTTTTAGTATTACTTTTGAGCCGGTGTAATAGGCAGGATGTACTCACACTATCTCAGCCTCTACACCCCGGGGCACTTTTCGCTTTAAAGCTGGACGTATCCCCTCTAGTCTAGACCACGTACAGTCTAACGATTACAGTCTAATGGGGCGGTCGGTGGTCTAGTGGTTAAGAGACTTGCCACGAATGCGAGAGGTCAGCGGCCCGAGTCCCACTGACTCGGGGCAAAGAAGTTTTCCTTCTCGTATGTGGCACCGTTCATTCGGGCCGATCGTCGGGGGTTCTCTCCGGGTACTCCGGCTTCCTCCCACTCTGCTCTGCTTTGGAAATGTTCAGCCCACCAAATTTGAAAAATAAATTCAATTCTAAATTCCAAAATCTAAATAGCTGAGCTGACCCTTCGCACCACGTGATTGTAATGTGTTTATGTCCAGTGTGTGAGAGAATGCGTGTGATTCATGTGAGCGTGCGTCTTGGGTTCAGTTCGCGGAGCTTTGAGCAGATTCAAGAAATTGGATAAAGCGTCTATACAATACTCATTATTATTATTATTACTGATTTGTTTTATCAGGCTCATGTCACACGAGTGTTTTATTCCAAACGAACAGCGTCCGTTTTTCAGTGTCAAGTTTCTCGTGTGACATGCCGCGGCTACATCATGCCTTTGTCCAATTTTCTCCAGGATCGTGTTTTGAATTGTTTTTCATGTTTGTTCGAACAAAAACGTCTCCAGTTTGTCATGTTTCATCAGGTTAATGTCACACGAGAGCGTTTTTAGGCCACCCCGGCTCCCCCGTCATAACAGGGAGAACTACACCTTCTTTGAATGATGAATTACCCCCGTGATGTGTCCTGGTGTGCTGTATATATTTAGCGGAACGTGACGGTCTGGGTTTTACCACTGCTTTTCGTCACGCTCCATTCATTTTTCACTTCCGTGTACTCACCGGTACGTATAATACATAATTACAAGCCGCCGGGAGGCCTCAGCTTCACTGATGCATGAAAACATGTTTAGTTCTGCTCTAGTTGGCATTTTTCTTCCTGCCATGCGGCCGGGACTAGAACTGAGAGGTAATTACTCAGTGAAAGCTGCCCTCCGAAACTTCAACACGTAGAAAACTTTGCGAGTGGAAGCCCGAGATTTTTGGTGAAGGTTACAATAGTAAGGGAAGCAACACCAGCCTTTCGTGTGCTAAGCAAGTACGTAGGCAGGCGCGGTTATCTTTCTTGTACTGGCGTATGTACAGACGTTATCTTAACTTGGCAAAGAAACTTCACAACATCAGCTGCTGGGAGTTTACAGTTGTTGTTGTTTTATTTTACTTCCGTTTCGGTCAATTCGGGCTGATTCACCCTGGGAAGCGTGTAGCCGCGGTGCAGCGCCTTTCCTGCTTCTGAATTTTTATAGTGGATACATGTGTGTTTGCTTGTTTGTTTGCTTGTTTGTTTGATTGCTTTCCCTGCCCAGTGCCGCACTGGAAAAATGCGCATGCACAATTTTTTTTCTGTCTTCAAAAACCAGACTACTGACCGATGCGTCTGTGAAATTTGGTGTATCACTCTTAACACATTTCAGTAGAAATAAAATGCGGCCAGTTTATGAGAGCAAGTGAAATTCCACGATAATCTTTTACTTTCTGTGAGGAGTTCACGTGCCAA